>JADMNL010000025.1:101790000-102275000 GCA_016271365.2 Neoceratodus forsteri
GGTACCTGAGCAATGGAAGCATCTTTTTATGTTTGCTTGCGCACATGTGCAAGAAACATTATGTGGCAGCTTAAGAGAGAAGCAGGTTGTGAAGGTATGGCACTCCGGCAGCCAACAGGGGCAGTGCATTTGGGGGCGTGGCACTGGTGGACCAATGCAGGCCCAGTGCCTTGATGACACTGGTTCTGCAGAAGCACCACCAAGTTAAAACATTATCGCCACTGCAATAAGGGGCTGCCTCATCACTGCAGCATCAGCCATTTTGCTGCAATGAGGGAGCGACCCGTCATTGCAGGGTGGTACCTTGCTATCGGCATGTCCCCACCCAGTACATTTGCCAATGGGGGAGCCACTCCCCGTCGGCATACTGTGTAACCCCTTCCCCCATTTGTTATGTGCTGAGGGAGTGCCCAATCCCCCTTGGCAGCATGTGTCCCCCCCCAAGAGTCTTTCTTTGCTGACGGGGGCCTCAATCCCCATCAGCTTTAGTCCCCCCAGTTCAATTTGCCAATGGGGGAACCCACTCCCCATCGGTATAATGTCCCCAGTTTGCTGTGCTGACGGGTGGCTAAGTCCCGCCTGCTCCCCCACTGGCATGTGCTGACGGGGTGCCTAATCCCCATCGGCTATAGCCCCCAAAAACACTCAGGTGGCATGCTGAAAGCCTACCCCAGCATGCCAAATGTCTCTGAAACAAAAAACAGTCCCACAATGTTTTCTTTTTCCACACCTGTAAAACACAAAATGGTCCCTTGTAGAGTTTAGTGGCCCCTCCCCATCCCGTGCCCACCCTCTACACACCCTACTTCCCCACATAGCTCGGTCGCTGTGGGAAATCAGTTTTTGAGATAGATTGAGAAAATGACAGTGACACTGTTCATGAGCAGAGGTCCTAAAATGCCTATGTTGAAAATTTGGTGATGAAAGTCCATAAAATGACTGTGTTACAAACGTGCATTGCACTATTTCCACGCACCCTTGTAATTTCGCAAATTTGTAATATTTTCATGACAGATTTTCAACACTGGCAATTTTTCACACCTCCTTATGAACAGTACAGCTGTCAATTTTCACGTCCTGGCCAAAATGTGTTTTTGCACTTCTGGTGCAGAATAGCGTGGTTATTGTGGGAAATCAGTGTTTGGGACAGATTAAGATCGAGCGAGTGAGAGAGGGGGAGCAAACAAGCTCAACTGAGCTCTGTCAGGACTGCTGCATATTTCTTTGTGGGCAGAAAAAGGCACCAACACAGGTAGGAGCCCAGTACAAAAGGGCAGCTTGCAGCACCGGGAGAAACGCAATGAGAGAGTGAGAGAGGGGGAGTGAGCGAGCCCAATGGAGCTCTGTCAGGACTGCTGTGGATTTCTTTGTGGGCAGAAAAAGGCACCAATGCAGGCAGGAGTCCAGTACAAAAGGGCAGCCTGCAGCGCTGGGAGAAACAGAATGAGCGAGTGAGGGAGGGGGAGTGAGCGAGCTCAACGGAGCTCTGTTGAGACTGCTGTGGATTTCTTTGTGGGCAGAAAAAGGTGTCAACGCAGGCAGGAGCCCAGTACAAAAAGGCAGCCTGCAACGCCGGTAGAAACAGAATGAGAGAGTGAGAGAGGGGGAGTGAGCGATCTCAACAGAGCTCTGCTGAGACTTTATAGTTGCCCACCCTCCAGCCCAGCATCCTCTGTGGTTCTATATTACAGCAGGGTCTCTGGGGTGGAGACAAAGCAATGACTGGATACTTTGAGGAGTTCTGTAATAATGCAGATTTAGTTGTTCTGTTTATTTCCCTAATTGAGCTAAGTACTGAGCTATACTGTTATGACTGCTGTAATAATACATATTTATTTGTTCTGTTTATTTCTCTGACTGAACTGAGTAATACTTGGAGTGCAATAGGATTTCTAACTGAGCTAAGTGAAACTATATGAGAGCTGAGAACAAAAAGTATGGTAGCTGAGGTGAGAAAAATAGACAAGGAGGCTTTAGGATTGCTACAGTAATACAGTATCTAACGGATGAGATTTGACACTGAATTACCACGGTCGGCAAGGGGCCAGTAGGGGGACTAATGTGGAGGGGCAGGAATTTGAGTAAATAGGGGCCTAACAGTTGTAGTAGGGTACAGTACCTGGGAATAAGAGACCATAACATAAGATGGGGGCCAAAATGGGGCAGGTGCCACATGTCAATAAGGCAGGCATCTTTGGAAGGGTGGTGGGGTGTACAGGGTGTGGGTCCGCCATGATTCTGGACTGGGCTTGGAGGATGGGGGGGTACATGGTCTGTAGATGACTGGCTAATTTGAGGGAGGAACTGTGGAGGTCAGGGAGGAGTCTTAAGTGGCAGGGCAGATGATTATGGTAGGCATCCTGGCTGGGGGGTGAAATAGGGGATGGCAAGGGAGGATGAAGGAAGAACAGCTAGGGACTGAAACCAACTCCAGTATCAGAGGCACTGGGAGAAAAGAGAGGATGAAGGGGGTGCCCGAGGTGAGGGGGAGGCCTCCTGTTGGGGGAGGACAAGACCATGAGGAGTACCAGGGAAGAGAGCAGATGGCTGCGGGTAGGGAGGGAACAGTGGTGGGACCAGGGGTGACACAGAGGGGAACAAGTAAGGGGGGGAACTGATAGGGGGAAGAGATGTAGGAGGGGTATCGACTAGGAATAGATTTGCACCTCTGCTATGGAAGAGAGAGGGGGAGCAGGAACATACTGAAGGGGGGAGGACAAGCAAGGCATGAGAGGGATGGCAACAGCTAGGGGAAGAGATAGTAAGGACAAAAGGGTAGAATGGGGGTTAGTAAGAAAGGAGGGGTGGTGACTGGAGGAGAGAAGGCTACAGGAAGGGGAAAGGATGGGAGGGGCATCACTATTGGGGTAGAAGAGAATAGGGGCTCTAAATCGACAACAGCAAGGATAGGAGAGGGGATGGAAATCAGCAGGGGAGGAGGGGACATCGACATGTGAAGCCCAGTAGGAAGTAGGCTGGGAAGGGGTTCAAGGAGGATGGGAGGAATAAGGCAGAGAAAAGGGGTGAGACGGAAGTAGGGGGTACAGATACAGAAGTCACAGATGGTGCAGCTGGTGGGGGTAAGGGCCAGGGAAGATCAACTACTGGGGTGGTGGAAGGGGCATTAGAAGGAAAGGGGCTAAGGGATGGGGTACTCATCCTAGGGGATTGTATAATGAAAGGGGTGAGATGGGGTGGAAGGGGGGAAGGCACAGCCATATTTGGGTTGAAGCTATCCCCAGGTTGACTGCAGGAGGGGCAGAGCAGGCATTGCTCAAGTGTGCAGCAAGGGAGAAGATGAAACTTCATTTACTGTTGCATGTGGGTATAAATGACTTGGTGGGGGAGACTGCAGAAGTAGTGAGGGGGAGGTTTGAGTAGTTGGGCAAACAGTGTGAGGGGGCGGGGGAGTCGGTGGCATTCTCGGAGTTACACCCCATACCATGTGCAAGCATGGGGAGGAAGGGTAGGATTGAGGAGTTCAACGAGGGGCAGAGGGATTGGTGCCACACAAAAAATTATGGGTTAGTGACTAACTGGGGTAGGGTCTGGGGAAATAGTGACTTGTATGCGGGGACAGGGTACACTTGAGCAGGAAGGGAAGGGGAGTATTAAAGGCAGGATTAGAGGGGGTATATCTCTACTAAGGTGGATTTAAACTAGTGAGGGGGTGGCCAATAGACTGAGCTTAGTAGAAAGGTCTGGACAGTGGAGCTTAATGAGCTCACCCCCCAGATATAGGTAAAGGCGGAGGCATAGTAACCCTGGGAGGGGGCAGGCAGAGTGGTCTGAGTGTAATAAAGAAGGCACCACCACCCGGTAAGAATAGGGAGGAGAAAGGGTGCTGACTACTGGGAGGAAGGACACAGGCCAAGGAAAAGAAGAATGAGGAGAAGGAGGGGTAAGGGTGGAAGGTGGTGTCTCTCAATGCGAGAAGCCTGGGGAACAAAACTGCAGAGCTTTAGGTGCTCCTTTCAGAGGGGAAGGTGGACATTGCTGCAGTGACAGAGACTTGGGCCATAGAGTACCATGATTGGGGCTTGGCAGTCCCAGAATACAGGATATACAGGAGGTACTGGGGGGTTGGAAGAGGGGGTTGCACTCTGTGTGAGGGAAGGGATTAAATACATAAGGGATGAGGGAGAAGAGGAGAGGACAGAGGCACTTTGGGTGCAGCTCCTGGACTCCAAGGGCAGAAAGCTGAGGCTGGGAGTGGTGTACAGACCACCAGCCCAATCTGGTGAACTGGATGGGGGAGTTGGCAGAGCAGATAAGGAGGGTGTGTAGAAGGGGGGTGTGGTGATAGTGGGTGATTTTAAGCTACCATGGGTCACTAGCAGTACCAGGGAGCAGGTGCTCCTTGATGCATTCCAGGACGGCCTTCTCACGCAATTGGTAAGTGGGCCTACAAGGCTTGGTAGCACTCTGGACCTAGTACTGGCAAATGGGGAGGGGGTGAGGGAGGTAAGGGTGGAGGACCCACTAGCAGGTAGCGACCACCAAACAGTGTGGCTTGTTGTCATGCTGGGCAGGGAGACAGGAGGCATGGGCACTAAGGTGGTGAACTTTATTAGGGTGGACTTTGGGGGGATGGGAGCTATACTGCAAGGAAGACTTCAGGATGCAGAACAAAAGTAGGGAGTCATAAAGACTGGGCTCACAGAGGCCACATTAGCCTGCACCAGGGCCAGGAGTAAGAAGAGCAGAGGCAAGAAACCATGCTGGCTGAACAAGGAAGAGCTGCAAGGGGTGAGGGCAAAGATGGCTGCATACCGAAAGTACAGGAGAACAGGGAAGGCAGAAGATAAGGAGGCATTTGGAAGTTGGTCAAGAGAGGTTGCCAGGAGGGTGAAAAAAGCTAAGGCCTCCAGGCAATTAAGTTTCGCACAGGGCATAAAAGGAGGGGAAAAGGACTTTTTTAGGTATGTCAGGGAAAAGAGGAAGTGCAACGAATATATTGTGAGAATAAAGTGGGAAGGGGATTGGCTGGAAAAGGGAGAGGAGCAAGTGGAAATTCTAAATGAGTACTTCTGCTCTGTTTTCACTAAGGAGAGGGATGGCCCACTACCAGAATGGGCTGGGTGGTGGGGAAAGGGGGGGAGTAGGTGATAGACAAAGTGATCACAGGAAGTAGGGTGCTAGAGGGACTGAGGGCAGTAAAGGTGGACAATGCCATCCACCCCAGGGTGATAAGGGAGATGGCAGAGCTGTTGGCTGAGCCACTGGTAGATCTGTTCGACACCTCCCTGGAAACAGGGTGTGTGCCCTTGGACTGGAGGGTGGCCCATGTGGTGCCCATACACAAGAGTGGGCCTAGGGAGGAGCTGGAAAATTATTGGTCGGTAAGTCTCATGTCCATATTGGGTAAGCTTATGGAGCTGATACTGAAGGAGAGGCTGGTGGCATTCCTAGACAGTAATGGCCTCCAAGATGGGCAGCAACATGGGTTTGTCTCAGGGAGGTCTTGTCAAACCAACCTAACGGAGTATTGTGACTGGGTGACAAGGGAGTTGGACAAGGGCCATGCGGTACATGTCCTGTGTGACATGTGGACAGCCAGTTCTGAGTACACTATGATTTTTTGTAATATAAAAATGTGCTATGGACTGTCTCCCATGAGAGATGCTGAGACAGCATGTGAGTTGACACACACAGGTTTTAGATACAAGGTTTTACCTGGAAGGCCCGAAGCTAATTACAGACTAGAACAGGCCTTAATCAAGAATCTCCTGTTTTTCTAAGTTAAATATAGCTTTAACTGCTAAGAAGGAAATCAGTATTCATTTTATGATGTTTCAAGGAGGAAACCAGGTTTGGCACACTGGTGCGAAATCATAAATGCTTTGATGTCTGTGTGAGAGAGGATACTGCTTATAGATGAAAGGAAATTTACAGACTTGATTGGGGAAGTCACATGGGGAAAGGAGTTTCTGCTGATGTAACCTTAATTATCTTACCTTCTAATATGATAAAATATCCTGGGTGTATGATTTTTCATAAACAGAGGAGGAGCTAGGTGACCTCACACAAAGGGGTTGGCAAAGACAGTTTTTTTAAACAGATTCTGTTTTACTTCAGAGACACTTTTATCTACATTCTGACAAAGAAACATCTTTGAGCACTTTAAGCAGGTATACAGGTAGATATAGACAAAATCTAAGTACTGTAGTAGGAATTGCACTGTTAGAACCTTGTTCTTTTAAAAGACTGTATGGTTCTTGTGATATATGGTTCTGTATTTTATGTTTTACATATGTTTATCTATTTTAGTAAAACTCAGTTTTTTTAGCCTAACTGGTCTGTCTTTGAATTTCTTTTCTTTAACAAGTGAAGTATATATGGTTAAAGCAGACACTGTGCATAAGCTTGAATGGTGATACCAAGCTGGAAAAGGTGAGAGTTTAATCTGAGGTCTGTATTTGAGTTTTTAAGGGTTTATGTTGTACACCTGGTTAGGTGCCCATAGGCAAAGATATCTGGCCCCCCAAAGACAGAATTATCTGTGCCTGTGCATTGGGTACGCTAGCAGGAGGTTCACAGTTTGAATCCCTCCAGAACTGAGACCAAAGGTTGATTCGAACTCACAAAACAGACAGGAGGGTTACCCTGTTTCTGTTGACTGTTCACAAGACTGCGCTCAGAGGTTGGCACTTTGGGAGTAGAGGGCTGACCTGCTGAGTGGGTATGTGACAGATTGGTTGGCAGCGGTATGAAAAAGTTTGGTATTACAAGCTGTTATTGTTCAATGTGTCAGCTTGAGACTGTCAGCTCACTTGCAAAGAAAGAAAAAGGCAGTGATTTATTTTTTAAAAAAGGAGACAGAACTATATCACTTGGTGTACAGTCAAGTTCCTACCTGTTTTATTTTTTTTTCCTAAAGTGCAAGTCGGAGTAGCAGTAGTTAGGGAAGATGTCTTCCAACTACAGCAGACACACTGTAGACTACTTAAAGCAGTTGTGTGGGGACAGAGGAGTCCCATTCGAGGTGAAAGCCAGCAAACAGAACCTAGTGGATGCCCTGATGGTAGCAGATACCCAGAGCACTGAGTCACAGACCGTGACTGAAAAGGACCAAACCTCGAGTGTGGCAGGGCTAGCGGCCAATGCAGTGTCCAGATCCAATGAGGAGAGCAACAGGGCCACTGTCAGTGAAGGGCCACAGCAGCAGGGGAAGGTCACCAGTATCCTGGATCCAGAAGTACTCAGGCTGCAAATTGAGTTGCGCAGGATGGAGCTGGAGTTCCAGGAGAAGAGAGAATGAGAGAGACGAGTGGCAGAGTGGGAATAGCGGGAAGCAGATCATGAGGAGCGTGAGCGCCAGCAAGCTGCAGAGGAGGAGAAGAGAGAGCAAGAACACCATGAGGCAGAGTGAGAACAGAGAGATGCTGACCATAAGGGGCAGGAGCGCCAGATGCAACATGAACTGGAGAAGCTACGACTCCAACCAGCAGCACTAGAGCAGGTAAGTGGCTTGGGTTTAACTGGGACTGCAGGACTGGGTTACAAATTGAACTCCAAATTGATAGCCAGATTTAAAGAGGGGGAGGATATGGATGCCTTTTTAAATTATTTTGAAAAAGTTTGTATTCAGGCTAAAATTCCTAGACAGTTCTGGAGCTTCCAGCTATCCCCACTACTTACCGGGAAAGCTCAGGATGCATTGTGTCAAATGGACAATGAGGACAGTGATGATTACAGAAAACTTAAAGCTGCACTGCTAAAAAAATTTGAATTAATTGCTGAATCATACAGAGCTAAATTCCATAAGCTCAGGAGAATCCCTGACGTGAGCTACGAGGAGCTAGCCATGAAACAATGTCAGTTTTTAAAATGGTGGGAAGGAATTGAGGCAAACTCTGTTGATAAAATTGAAAATGTGATTTTGTTAGAGCAGTTTTATTGGGCATGCCCAGCAGAGCTAAAAACCTGGCTGGAGGACTGAGATCCCAAAACAGTGCAAGAGGCTGCTGAACTCTTGGACCGCTATGCCAAGAGCAGACCTGCTCTAAGAGGAATGGGTGGGTGGCAGTGCAGAAAGGGAAAAGCGCCTTCAGGGCAGCTAAAACTTTTACTGCCTCCACCAAAACCAGTTAGTTCCCAGGTTTCAGAGAAAGATTCTCTGAAAGAGAAGTGAATGTTGGTTATGTAAAGAAACTGGGCATATTGCCAGACAGTGTCCCAAAAGAATGAGCAATAATATGCAGAATGGTACTAGAAAAGAAGTGGGTTGTCTGTGTGTCCCTGGAAGCATGCCTGTGAACATGAGGGAACACATGCACCCAGTCATGGTGAATGGTGTACAGACACAAGGGTTAAGAGACACAGGGGCATCCCTGACCTTGGTAAAAGGGGATCTAGTAGATCCTGGTGAGCTTATACCCAACAAATACGTCACTGTACAGGACTTTACTGGTGAGGTGAAAACATTGCCCCTCGCTAGTGTTCTCCTGGACTGGGGTGAAACAGGGAACTGTGCAACAGGTGGCTATAGCCAAAACCTTAGCAGTGGATGTGATCCTGGGCAACAATCTAAAACAGGGGATAGTGTGTGCAGTTACCCATAGCCAAGCGGCAAGGGAAAATTGTAGTTCCCTGAACCCCACAGAAACCATTGTGGAAACCACTGAGAGGCTGGTTCCCCAGCCTGTGTCTCCAGATGGGGAGACTAACGAAAAGGGGTAGAAATTTCCCCAGTAACAAGTAACCTAGAGCGAGGGGTGACCCATTGTCAGAAGGTTGGGACTGATAGTGATCCTGAGTGCCCTGATGCTAGTGCTAGGGACCCTAGTTTTGTGACTGAAGGGGACGTGTTCCATGCCTTGGGAATGTGTGATGGGTTCGCAGCTGCTCAGAGAAGTGACCCTAGTTTAGAGAAGCTGAGGGCTTGGGCAGACTCGGACGGCGCACAGGGAGGTGACAGCAGACATAAGGTTTATTGGGAAAATGGACTTATGTATACTCAGGCAGTACAGACAGAGGGAGGGGTGCTAGTCAAGCAGCTTGTCGTTCCCCAGGGGTATCGTGAGCAATTGCTCAAGATTGCACATGATTTTCCCTTGTCTGGTCATCTGGGAATCACGTGCACTAAGCAGTAGTTGGCCCAGAATTTCTATTGGCCTAACTTCACCCAGCAGGTGAAGGAGTATTGCAGGTCTTGTCACCGGTGCCAAGAAATAGGGAAGGCGGGAAAGAAAACCCAAGCCACCCTGATTCCATTGCCCATAGTAGAGGAGCCATTGCAGAGGGTGGGAATGTATGTTGTGGGGCCTTTAAATACCCCCAGCTCCTCATGGAAGAGATTCATCCTGACTATGATAGATTATGCCACCCGGTACCCAGAGGCAGTCGCCCTATCCTCACTGAGGACAGACAAAGTGGCAGATGCCTTACTTGGGATTTTCTACCATGTTGGGCTTCTGCAGGAGGTTATCACTGATCGAGGGGGTTCCTTCATGTCGAACCTGATGAAATGCTTATGGGAAAAGCGTGGGGTGGTGCAGCGATGCACGACACCGTATCACCCATAAGCCAATGGGCTTGTGGAAAGATTCAATGGTACCCTGAAGTCAATGCTTCGGGTGTTTGCTGAACAGCATAGGAGGGACTGGGAGAAATACCTTCCCCACCTGTTATTTGCATACAGGGAGGTGCCCCAAGAGTTGACAGGATTTTTCCCCTTTGAACTCTTATATGGATGCCGGGTATGTGGGCCCCTAGACTTGAACCAGGAGGACTGGGAAGGCAAGCACGTCACCCAGGGAACTCCCCATTATGGATTACATCCTTAGGTTTAGGGAAAGGCTGAAGGAGCTCATGGGGACAGCCCAGAGCAACCTAGCAGCTGCCCAACAGAAACAAAAAGTGTGGTACGACCGCAGAGCCAGAGCTCGCTCGTACATGGTGGGTCAGGAAGTCATGGTTCTTATTCCAGTCCAGAAAGACAAGCTGCAGGCTGAGTGGGCAGGACCGTACAAAGTGGTTAGGAAGGTAAATGATGTGAACTATATTGTGGCGTTACCTGACCGAAGACAGACAGAAAGGATGTACCATGTCAACATGATGAAGCCATATGCAAATAGGGCTGACATGGTGTTTGCAGTGTGTAGTCTTGGGGGGTGGACGGACGAAGGTGACCCCCTTCTGGACTTGCTGGAGGAAAGTAAGCGGGAGTCCTCTGTGGAGGCAGTAAAATTGTCTCCCCGGCTGGCCCCGGACCAGATCCAGAAAGTAAGAGAGGTTTTAGCAGACTTTGCCCCATTGTTTAGTGCCTAGCCTGGACTAACCCCCTTAGCAACTCATGATGTGGAGACAGGGACACAGACCCCCATATGGTGGACAGCATATCGGGTGTCAGAGGCTGTCCAAAAAGACGTTAGGAGGGAAGTGGAGGAGATGCTGGATTTAGGGGTAATCCAGAGATCCCACAGCCCCTGGGCCTCACCTATAGTCCTTGTGCCTAAGCCAGATGTCGCTACTCGTTTCTGTGTGGACTATCATGGACTGAATGCAGTCACTAAGTCAGACGCCCACCCGATGCCCCGGATGGATGAACTTCTGGACAAGTTGGGAGGGGAAACCTACCTTATGACCACTGACCTGACCAAGGGGTACTGGCAGGTAGAGTTGACAGACAGAGCTATGGAGAGGTCGGCCTTCATCACTCCGATAGGCTTATTTGAGTTTAAAGTACAGTAATGCCTTTCAGAATGAAGAACCCACTGGCCACTTTCCAAAGGTTGGTGAACCAGGTGTTAAATGGTGCTGAGGAGTATGCCGTGGCGTACCTGGATGACACTGCCATCTTTAGTGCCAGCTGGGAGGAACACCTATCCCACCTTAGGGAAGTGCTGGGCAGGATACAGAGGGCCGGGCTCACTGTCAAAGCTGAGAAGTGCCAGGTGGCCATGTGAGAAGTGGCATACCTCAGACATGTGGTATGCCGAGGACAGTTCCGCCCTAACAAAATCAAGATAGAGGTAATCCAGGCGTGGCTCCAGACCAGAAACGCAAAAGCAGGTTAGGAGTTTTCTAGGGACAGCAGGGTACTATAGAAAATTTGTACCCAATTACAGTGTCCTGGCTGCTCCCCTATCTGACCTGGCAAAGAAAAGGATGCAAAAGAAAATTACCTGGGGCCCAGCCTGTAAGGAAGCCTTTTTCAAACTAAAGGAGTCACTGTGCAGTGCTCGTGTTTTGACATGTCCTGACTATAGCAAACCCTTTATAGTTCAGACTGACGCCTCAGACATGGGTATTGGGGCAGTACTGAGTCAGACATCCAGCCAAGAGAGGGATCACCTAAAAGCATACCTGAGTAGGAAGTTACTTCCCAAGGAGCGGGCATACTCCACTGTGGAAGAAGAGTGTCTTGCCATAGTGTGGGCCCTAAAGAAATTGGAGCCATACTTGTATGGGCAGCATTCTGTGGTACAGACTGACCACAACCCCCTGGTTTGGCTGACGCAGATGGGAAAGAACAATGGTAGATTGCTAAGATGGAGTCTTGCTTTGCAAGGGTATGATATGACAATCGTACATAGAACTGGAGCCAGAAACCAGAATTCAGATGGTCTGTCTCACGTGTATGAGGAGTGAACTGATTTGGGAAGCTCATCCCATGCCAGGGATAGACCCTCCAAATTTGGTCTAGGTGGGGAGGATTGTGACACGTGGACAGCCAGTTCTGAATACACTATAATTTTTTGTAATCTAAAAATGTGTTATGGACTGTCTCTCATGAGAGATGCTGAGACAGCATGTGAGTTGAAACACACACACCCAGGTTTTAGATATACGGTGTTACCTGGAAGGCCAGAAGCTCATTACAGACTAGAACAGGCCTTAATCAAGAATCTCCAGTTTTTCTAAGTTAAATAAATATAGCTTTAACTGCTAAGAGGGAAATCAGTATCCATTTTATTACATTTCAAAGAGGAAACCAGGTTTGGCACACTGGTGTGAAATCATAAATGCTTTGATGTCTGTGTGAGGATACTGCTTATAGATGAAAGGAAATTTACAGACTTGATTGGGGAAGTCACATGGGGAAAGGAGTTTCTGCTGATGTAACCTTAATTATCTTACCTTCTAATATGATAAAATATCCTGGGTGTATGATTTTTCATAAACAGAGGAGGAGCTAGGTGACCTCACACAAAGGGGTTGGCAAAGACAGTTTTTTTAAACAGACTCTCTTTCCTTCATAGACACTTTTATCTACACTCTGACAAAGAAACATCTTTGAGCACTTTAAGCAGGTATACAGGTAGATATAGACAAAATCTAAGTACTGTATTAGGAATTGCACTGTTAAAACCTTTTTCTTTTAAAAGGCTGTATACTTCTTGTGATATATGGTTCTGTATTTTATGTTTTACATACTTTTATCTATTTTAGTAAAACTCAATTTTTTTGAGCCTACTTGGTCTGTCTTTGAATTTCTTTTCTTTAACAAGTGAAGTATATATGGTTAAAGCAGACACTGTGCATAAGTTTGAATGGTGATACCAAACTGGAAAAGGTGAGAGTTTAATCTGAGGTTTTTATTTGAGTTTTTAAGGGTTCATGTTGTACACCTGGTTAGGTGCCCATAGGTAAAGATATCTGGCCCCCCGAAGACAGAATTATCTGAGCCTGTGCATTGGGTACGCTAGCAGGAGGTTCACAGTTTGAATCCCTCCAGAACTGAGACCAAAGGTAGATTCAAACCCACAAAACAAACAGGAGGGTTAACCTGTTTCTATTAACTGTTCACAAGACTGCGCTTGGAGGTTGGCACTTTGGGAGTAGAGGGCTGACCTGTTGAGTGGGTTTGTGACATCCTGTACTTGGACTTCAGTAAAGCCTTTGATACACTGCTTCATAGGAGATGGGGGAGAGGGAAGCTGACAGCAGTGGGGGTGGGAAAAAAGCTGACTAAATGCATAGAGAACTGGTTACAGGGGGAATGCAGAGGGTGGTGGTGGTGGGGGAGCTCTTGGCACTCAGAGCAGTGACAAGCGGGGTACTGCAGGGGTCAGTGCTGGGCCCGGTGCTATTTGGGCCTTTATCTCCAATATAGCACACAGAGTGGGGAGCAGGGTTAGTCTGTTCGCACATTATGCCAACTTGGGGGTGGTGGTGGACGAACAGGATGGATGGGGAAAACTGCAGGGGGACCTAACCAAACTAGAGACATGGTCAGTGGAGTGGCAGCTAGGATTCAATGCAAAGAAGTGTAAGGTGATGCACTTCATGGCTAAGAACCAGAAGAGGAACTATTGGTTGGGGATCAGAGAGGAGGAGAAGGACATAGGGGACTTGGTAACTGGGAGCATGAACAACTCAGCCCACTGCACGAGAGCAGCAGCGAAGGCAAACAGGATGCTGGGGTGTATTGCAAGGGGTTCTCATCCAGACACAGGGATGTGATCCTACCTCTCTACAGATCATTGGTCAGACCGCACCTAGAGTACTATGTGCAATACTGGAGGCCATACCTGAGACATACCTGAGGAGAGACATAAAGTTACTGGAGGGGGTGCAAAGGAGGGCAACAAAAATGTTAAAGGCGATGGAAGGAAAGGAATATGAAGTTAGGCTGAAGGACCTGAACATGTACACACTGGAAGAGTGGAGGGATGGGGGGGATATGGTTGAAGCATTTAAATACCCGAGGGGGTAACTAAACCTAGCACCGAGGGGGTGTTTAAACTGAGGAGTGGAAGAGAAACGAGCGGGCATGGACTAAGGTTGAAAGGGGACGTTTCAAGAAGGAAATGAGGAGGCACTACTTCTGAGAGGGTGGTATCTAGTTGGAATGCGCTGCTTGAGGGGGTGGTAACATGTAGAACAGTCAATAGCTTTAAGGAGGAGTGGGATAAATCAAGAGGAAGAGTCGGGGGCAGGGGCTGGGGCAAACAGGGTTGGAACTGAGGGGGAGGAGGCTGGGGCAGCTGCAATCTAGGGTGCTAGCTGCACACTCGGGCAGACTTACATAGACTGATTGGTGTGTTCTGCTGGCAGATTTGTATGTTTATATGAAAAAACTACAGTGACTCTGTTCATTAGCTGAGGTTCTAAAATGCCTATGTTGAAAATTTGGTGACAAATGTCCATAAAATGACTGTTACAAGCATGCGTGATGCAGTTTCCACACACCCTCGTCACTTCGCAAATTTGCATTATTTTCACTCCATATTTTCAACATTGCCATTTTTTAAGACCTCCTTATGAACAGTACAGCTGTCATTTTTCACGTTTATACATCTGGCGCAGAATACTGTGGTTGCTGTGGGAAATCAATGTTCAGAACAGATTAAGAAAATCATAGTGACAGTGTTCATGAGCAGAGGTCACAAAATGCCTATGTTGAAAATTTGGTGAAATAATTCCACTAAATGACTGTGTTACACACATGCATTGAAGTTTGAGCATTTTTAACACTTTCACTACAGATTTTCAACATTGCCATCTCTTCACACCTCCCTATGAATGGTACATCTGTCATTCTTCACATTCTGCCCGATCTGTGTTTTCGTACATCTCGTGCACAGTGGCACGGTCACTGTGGAAACTCAAATTTCAGGACACATTGACAAAATCAGAGTGCCACTGTTCATGAGAAGAGGTCCCAAATGCTTTAATGAGGTGGGGGCCACAAAATGCCCATACTGAAAATTTGTACTGCAAATACTAACACATGCCCAGGGCATTGCGGTTTCTAACCATAATGTCCCACCCTGTACAGAGTGACAGGCATCAGGGGTGTGCCTTTGGATTACCGACTGTAATGCTCATGCCATTCCAACTCCACTCCCCACCCTGCAGCCACTGACATGCATCGAGCTGTGCCTTGGACTCTTCGGTCCCACAGTTCACCCTATTCTATATTGCTCTCATTCCAGCGTATGTCCTTATGCAGTGGGGTGACTGTAAAGCCGAACACCCCAAGGCTCACCTCAACACTTGTCAGTGTCTGCAAGATAGGGTGAAGTGAAATGGCATGATCTTTATGGGCGACAACCCAAATGCATGCCCCAATGCCTGTCCGTCTCTGCAGGGTGGAGGTGGGGTTGGCGTGAAGTTCAATACTTCACTGCCATTCCTACTCTATATCTGTCTAACTCCTGAATTTCCGATGCTAATACCAGCAAGCAAACATTCGTGTTAACAAATGCTTGTTACATACTGAAATGTCCATCCCAAGTTTGGAATGCACCACCTTTTGCTCTGACCCTTTAAAATATCCCTGATGGTTTTTGTTTTGAAAACTACTTACTGGTTCCAGTGGCATTCACACCCGTAAACTAAAAACAGTGTCAGTAATGAAATGTTTCTATAATCAAAACCACACTAGCTAAGCACAGCCCAGATGTGGGATCATTTTCTGGTTTTATATTCAAATGCCTGGTAAAAGCAGGAGGCAGACAGGCAGGCTTCTGTGGCCGTTTCCAGCTCAAGGAACTAAAGTAACTTCTCTGCTGTCACAGCTTATCTGAAACTCCTCAGTAAAGGTTTTCTTTGTTGGATACAAGGTAAGTCAGTTCCTCCAGCATAAAACCTGAACTCACAGGATAGATAGCCATGGGATTTAGATGCACCACCGACTCAGAGATCATGTTTTATTTCTTCTTCAAATTCTTAAGAAATGGTTGCCTAGTTGTCTGTAATTTATCTACTTATGTTTGTCTCTGTCTGTCTCTATCTATCATATCTTTCTATTTACAGACTGTATCTATTTGTTTACCTACAGACAGCATATATCTATCTATCTATCTATCTATCTATCTATCTATCTTTCATCTATCCATATGTTTCATATCTACCTATCTAGCTATCTATTTCTGTTATCTATATATCTGTCCGTCTCTCTCTCTACCTACCTGTCAATCTATAACCACAGACAAGTGAGCTGCGATCAGCATTATAATTAAATTAATATTTTATAGCATTGATACATCTGTTTGGACATGCATTTTTTCGGATATCATGCTGGAGTGCTTATTTCTTTGGATTTTTACCTATCTATCTATCTAGCTATCTATATATCTGTCTGTCGATCACCTGTCTATCAATCTATCTATCCATCCATCTTTCATCTATCCGTATGTTTCTTATCTACCTATCTAGCTATCTATTATTATCTATATATCTGTCTCTCTCTCTCTACCTTCCTATCTGTGCAGCTATCTAGCTATCTATCTATGTCTGTCTATCACCTATCTATCTCTCTATCTATCTATCTATCTATCTATCTATCTATCTATCTATCTAATCTACAGACATCATCTGTCTGTCTATCCATTCATATCTAGCTATTTTTTATCTATATATCTGTCTGTCTGCCTGCCTGTCTGTCTGTCTGCCTGCCTGCCTATCTATCTATCTGTCTGTCTATCCATCTGTCAGTCACTCTTTCCAGCCGTACATTCATCTATCTATGTGTCTGTCTGTCTGTCTGTCTGTCTATCTATCTATCTATCTATCTATCTATCTATCTATCTATGTGTCTATCTATCTATCTAGCACCTTGGCACTTCAGCATGTACTTTTGTAAACGTAATGTTTCAGCTATTTCAATTCTCTAGAGAATGCATTTATTTAATTGTCAGTTTTCCATTGCAGGGTTTAAAAACATATCTTGGTAGTGAACCGAAGAAGTGTATATAAAAAAACATTGGACTATTCTCAAAGAAACTGATAGTGCTCTTATTTATGACATCCTAGTGCTCACTAGCACAACAGACTAAAATGCCTCAAAAGGCAATTGTGAGCTCAGTTGGGAATAGTCAGTGCATTTCAAGAAAGTGAAAAGGGTAGTGAATTGAATGAAATAGATAACAGGAGAAAGTAAAAAAAACAAGAAAACATTAACGTTTAACAAAATTGTTCATAGTATCATCGTTTTTAGCCTTTTATTTTAGTAGCAGCTTGTGATGTAACTGAGCATTTGTTGTCTTATGTTTCAGAGCAACAATAGATTCCTTATTGTCTTTTGCAATCAATTTCAAAGCAACATTCCCCTGAATGGTGTTCTCATGCTGCACCTCGGTGGTACCAATAAACCTATTAATTCAGCATTATAGATTGCCGGAGCACCATGTGATGCTTCAACCAATTACAACACTTCTGGGAAGGTCTGCCTCTTTACAGATGACACCAAAATCTACAATAGTGTGGAAACTCTCGGGGGGGGGGGAGGAAAAGCTGCAGATCAGGCACGGCCTGATGTAATAGTGCAGGTAGTGAGAAATGGGCAGACTGGATGGGTCAAGTGGTCCTTATCTACCATCAAATCCTATGTTTCTATGCTTCCTTCAGTTGTGTGTGAGGTGCTTTTACTTCAGTAAGAGTGCCTCACACACTGAGCCACTATAATGCGCTTCTTACTGATGGCTTTTTCCACCAACATACAGAAAAAAAAGGCAATATAAAAATGTTACCTTTTATAATTTAATGGGTTCGGTTGGTGTACCTTTTTTTTTGTCTTATTTTCTTTATTCTCCCCCTGGATGACCGCAGGCAGATCTCTTTACACTGCCTTGCCACCTGAGACCATCCACCTCTCCCCCGGTACCACTGAGCCCCATTATTCCCCCAAGAATTTCCCCCTGTGTCGGGGCTTGAAATGGGAGGGCCGCTCTCCCCCCACCCAGGGCTCATTATCCAGATTGGGGCTTCCAGTGATCCGGCAGAGGAGGGGTGCTGGTTGACTGCAGGGCTTCACAGGGTCATCCTTTTCCTTTTTTTCATCCCTCCCCTTCGCAGCTGTAAGCGCACGCATGTAGAGGCATGTGCATGCCATGTGGCCATGCTTCTTGCCTCCCTAAATCCTGGTGCTGCCACCCAGCCTCCACCAGGAGGCAGCCAAGAAGCAGGACAACCTTCCCATCCTCCCTGGGAGAGGAGAGTCATTGTCAGATGCTTGATCCCCTCCCTCCCCTGCTGACCCCCAGCAACCTGAGGTAGCTCCCAAGCCTGGGTTGCCAGCATGGCGCAAGGTGTGGTATCCAGCACCTCAACCCTCAGCGCCACTGGGCCTGTCCATTGACATGCCTTTTATGGATCTAAGAGTCTTGCCTCTTGTGTTCTTAGGATGACTGAACTGCTCGCCTTTGGTTTGCAGTCCTGTCATCCTAACAATGCATGAGGCAGTACCCTTATATTGATAAGCGGACCTCCAGCTGAACCCATAAACCTATAAAGCAAGATGCACTGGCCATGCATCTCTGAAAACATCAATCTGCCCTAATATCGCTGAAAAGGGGATGATTTATTTTTTCATAAAACTGCATTTAATAGATGCAGTAAATGCAAATGCACCAAGAACAACGCAACACAATGCCACAGTAAGCTTTCAGTACTCAGAGTATGCACTGACTATTCTCCAGAGTTTTAATAAATACACTGGGCTGGAGTTTCAAAGAACTGTGGCACAATGGTTTTTTTTTTATATAGGTTTTTATCACTCTGTGGCAGGCTGGGCAGCTGTATCAGCCCTGTCCCATATCACCTGGCCATCCTGAGTCTCCACTACTCCTCCAAGACTGGGTGGGTGATCGGTACTTGCAGAACGGGATTCATTAAGCCCCAGCCTCCATTGTTTTGCACCTGATTTTCTCCCTGGGCATGGCTGGACATGCAGCGAGTGCAGCGTGAGCACTCCACCTCTGCGGTGGTACCCTCAGCACTCCGTATGCTGGTCCTTTCCCGAACCACAAGACTGTGCATGTGCGGCCATCTGGATTCCTCCAGGTAGCAGTCAAGTGGTGAGTCATGGGATCCCTCTCCCCAAGGGAAGAGAGCTGTCCTACGGATGCTCAATCTTCCCTTCTCCACTGAGCCCTCGAGCGATCCAGGTCCATTCCCAAACTCAGGTCATTGGCCTGGTGGCATGGAGGCATGGATACCTCAGTCTGCAGTGGCAGTTTTGCTGCAACTGCACTACATGCGACATGACTGTAGGGCTACATAAAACATGATCTAAAATCATGTCACAAGTGCTGCAAGTTGTGTGTGCAAAGTGAGGCATGCATCAATAAAGTGACACATGGGCCAGCCAGCACAGCGGTAGGGTTACCGATTGTGGCGCCAATGACCCAGGTGCGGGAATGGACTCAGGCGGCTGGAGGGCTGGCTGGAGGGAGGAGGATTGAGCACCCACAGGCTGCTCTCCTCCTCCGGGGAGGGTGGTCTGTTTGTCCTGCCGCTCTACCACTACCTTGGTGACCATGGGTGGAGGTGCAGTGGGACAGCATGAACTGGGTGGGAGGACGTTGACTGGGAGCTGAAGCGATTGCACATTGCAATGTGCTCAGCCCCTTGGATCCCCTAGTGTACCGATGTCCTGAGGGGTGGCACCAGAACAAGGAAAAAGACCTGCGGATGCCAGCGTAGAAGGGATCCAGCTCCCAAACACCATAACCCAGCTTTCAAGGGGAGCCGCTCAGACTGCCTGACTGGAGGTGGATGTCCCGGTATCCCCCTCCTCCTCGCCCATGGGGGTAGGCCGAGGCAACATGGGGGCAAGTCTGACGGTCCACTGGGAGGTACCGGGGGTGGGCAGAGAGAGAGCATAAGATACCCAGAAGAGAGCAGCTACTGCGGTGAGAAGGGGGCATAAACAGACAATATAAAATAGAATTAAGTGACACATGCATCAATTAATTTTTCTGCCACAATGTGAGCAAAGTGTCGCAGATGCATCAGAATGTTTGAAAATTGTGCGCAGACATTTTGGTGCTTTTGCAGTGCTGCAGCTGTAGCAACACAGCTGCCGCAAGTCCTGTGTCCAAAGCTTTGAAATTTCAGGCCACTCTATTCATTTGTTTATCAAAAGATATCTTTACAGGAAATGACAGTAAAGCTGGACAACCTGTTGCACAAAGAGTATGACATTATAATGCATCAGTGCAAACACACGCGCACGCACACACACACGCTGTATAAGCTGTCTTGCAGTACAGAGATAATTTATTGGCTTCCTTGTTCATAGTGTCAAGGATTTAGTTCTTGCATAGATTTAAAAGCTGCTGACACAAAATATGTAACGATACAGAAATAAGCAAAAAAACAGTCCTTCTGCTGTTTATTACAGTGCAGGGCTATAAGGCTTTAGGCTGTGGACAAAAGTGCTCTGGTGTGTAGAACGGATGCATCAGCTGCTTACAGTGGGCTGTATCCCACAACAGTTTTTGTGATGTTTAAAAGACCATTTTGTCTACAAAACTTGGAAAAAAAATGTGTTTTCTATGTTGGGTCATATACAAGTATCTACTGACTTTCATCTTTTGGTACTTGTTTTACCTACATTTATAAACTACCTCACAATACCACCTGTACAGCCATCTTAACCATCATTTACTTATTTTATAAGCTGCCCCAGTTTTATGAACATTCGTTTTTTAAAGGAGAACTGGGCTGAACCTGAAAGTCATTTTTCCCTGTGGAAGCTGTTTTTCTTTTAAAATATTGTTTCTAATTCTATTACTGTTCTATCAACATGGGCCTATTAGTAGTCTCAGTGAAAGTTTCTGATTTACATGCTTTTGTTATAAAACTGTGTCATGTAGTTTACTGTATGTCCCTCCCAACTGCGGAGTTCTATAGTAGAACAAGGGTGCATCGTAACAACAATGAGCGAGGGAAATAAACTACATCATGCAGCTCTAAACTGGTACACTGGTACATTCTACATGTGTGAAATCAGAAACACCAACTCAGATAACTAAAATGCCTGTAGAGATGGAACAGTAATAGAACTGGAACCAGTATTTAAAAAATCTGCTTTTACAGGGAGAATGACCTACAGGTTCAGTGCAATTCTCCATTAAAAGTGGTTATTTCTGTTGCTATAAGCACTACGAAAATGAGAAGAACCCAGTCCTTGGATGCAGTTTGTGTATTTTTTTTTGGGAGACCAGATGCCCTCTACTCCGCTGTGACCACCCGACAACCTGCCCTGTTCCCATTTCGGCCCTCGCCCCCACAGATTCCACCCCCCGGCTTACCCCCCGGGGGGTGGGAGGGCTATGGCACCGAACAAGTCCATCTGTGATGAGAGAAGGTGTCAGCGGGGATAACCACAAACATTGCCTCCCTGGCTTACCCCCAGGGCAGGGTTCAGGGCCGGCGATGTTGCAGAGCTGGAATTGGTCAGCAGGGAGGCCAGAGAACCATTGAGGCCAAGGCTTCATTCCGGGCGGCCAGCTATTTTTGAGTGCTTTTTCCCCTGGGGGTGGGGACGTGCAGTGATGACCTGCATCCATCCCATCCCCCATAGCTTACGGTGTCAGCATAGAGGAACCCCCAGCCTCCACCAGGGTTCATTATTATGCCAATCATTCTACCTCCTGCTCCCGGATAAGGAGAGCAGTCCCAAGGATGCTCAATCCTTATCCCCCAGCTGGCCCTCTGGCACTCTGGGTCCATTCCTAAACCCGGATCACCAGCGTCACAGATGGGCACCCTGCCCCTATGCCAGCGGACCAGCTGCAGCTTGTGTATTTTTACTCTGGCTGCATTTTGTAACTTTTGCACATCCTTGTTTATGTGTGTTTTGTCTCTGCACCACTGGTGCTTTGTTTTGCAGTCTGTTTTGTTTTTATTGCACCATGTACATTTTTACTTACATACTAACATACTAACATACTATTTGCCAGCAGATTAGGCCTTATGGTCTATCAAGTCTGCTCGAACCTAGATCCTTAGTTGGGTGCGAGACCCTCCATCCCTTGTGCTCCAGAAACCCTATCATCCATCCCACCCCGGGACAGGCCATCATCTGATACATCCACTTTCTGTGTCTGTCCCACCCTCTCTTAAAGCCCTCCACTGTGGATCTCTGAACCAGCTCACCAGGCAGAGCATTCCAAGGGTCCACCACCCTCTCAGTGAAAAACCTCCTCCTCTTTTCCCCCCTCACCCTTCCACCTTCCAACTTCAAACCATGCCCTCTGGTGATGCCTCCCTGCTTTAGTCTAAAGATCCCCTCCATGTTTACCCTATTTATTCCTTGAGGTACTTGAAGACCTCAATCATGTCCCCCCTGTCTCTCCTCTCCTCCAATGAAAACAGGCAGAGCTCCTCAAGTCTGTCCTCGTAAGTCAAATCCCCTAGCCCTCGTATCATCTTTGTTGCCCTCCTCTGTACCCTCTCCAGGAGCTGTATGTCCCTCTTCAAGTGTGGTCTCCAGTACTGTACACAGTACTCAAGGTGTGGTCTAACCAGTCCATTGAACAGCGGCAGAATCACTTCCTTGCTCCTAGAGGTGATCCCCCTTGCGATGCATCCCAACATCCTGTTTGCCTTGCTAGCTGCTCTCCTGCACTGCTCAGAGTTATTCATACATGTATCCACCATGACCCCTAGGTCTTTTTCCCCTGTTGAGGCTTCCAGCACCTCCCCTCCCAGGGTGTACCTGTGTTTAGGGTTTCCCCGACCAAGATGCAACACCTTGCACTTGGTGATATTGAAATTTAATTTCCATGTGTGAGCCCAGCTTTCCAGGGTGTCCAGGTCCCCTTGCAGGGCCAACCTCCCCTCTTCTCCCTCAACTACTGCTCCCATCTTGGAGTCATCCGCAAAGAGACTCATTTCACACCCTATACCATCCCTGATGTCCGATATGTATGCATTAAACAGGATTGGACCCAGGACCGAGCCCTGTGGTACCCCACTGCCAACCTCTGTAGGGTTCGAGAGCTCCCCACAGACCACTACTCTGTGTGCGTCCAGCTATCCAGTTTTCAATCCATCTGACCATCAAGGGCCTACTCCTAATCCCATCAGTTTCTCCACCAGACCATTGTGGGGACAGAGTCAAACGCCTTGCTGAAGTCCAAGAATAATACATCCACAGGCTTACCCTGTCCAGTTCTGATGTTACCCATTCATAGAACTCCACAAGGTTGGTTTGACATGATCTACCTGGCACAAACCCATGCTGCCGACTATCCAGACCTCCCACCTCCCCAAGTAAACCCCCAATCGTTCCTTTAGTATACTCTCCATTAATTTTCCCACCACCGAGGGTTAAACTGATGGGTCTATAGTTTCTGGTACTTCCTTGACCCCCTTTATGGATTGGTACCATGTAGCTCTCTCGCCAATCCCTAGGTACCTCCCTGTCTCAAGTGACTGTTGAAAGCTCCACCAGGGTGCAGCCAGTATGTCCGCCAATTCCCATAGTACTCGGATGAATGCCATCCGCCTAGAGATTTGTCTTTCTTTAGGGCCTTGAGGGCAAACCACACCCTTTTGGTGGGATGGAATCATCCGTCCCTCCACCTTACTGGTCTTTTTATCTTTATCCAGATGTGACACCCTGGTACCTTTCCCTCCCTTTGCTCCATTTCTGTTGCTCCCTAGTCCCCACCCTGCACGCTTCTATCCCTTTGTTGCCTTGCTTTGTAGATATCCCATCCCTCCTAGTGAACACAGAGGCAAAGTACTGATAAATACCTCTGCCTGGTCCTGCCTCTTCCACCCACCCTCCTTCTGATCTCAATCTGCTGAGATGGCCCTTAGTTTTCTCTGCTCCCCAATGTACCGGAAGAACCCCTTTTCCCTCCATGTATCCCTGTCCAGCCGTTGCTCTTTACTGGACTTTGCTCCCCTCACCATCGGTGACTTTTCTAGATGCAAGCTGGTACATTTCCTTATCCCTATCCTCTTGTTGTTTTATATTTTTTGTAAGCCGCCTTCTTTTCTCTGACTGCTACCTGGACCTCACTGGACCACCAGCATGGTTTATGTGACCTTGCTCCCTTACGTTTCAACTTAGCGCAGATCCTGACTGCCTCATGAAGTCCCCGTTTTATGACCTCCCATCTCCTTTCCACACTTGTCGTTGAGGTAATCCCTTCAAGTGATCCTTGAGAATATTTCCCATGCCCATAAAGTGCCCCACAAGTCCACTGCCAGTGTCCTGGATCTCACCCCACTCCCCAATGCTTATTTGAAACCAGACAGTATTGTGCTCACTCCCAGTCAGGGGTCCTGTACAACCATGTCCCTTACCAGATCCCCATCTGCCAGAACCACATCCAGGACTTGCCCTCCCTTGTGGGCTCCATCACATGCTGTGTTAAGAACACATCCTGGAAGCCATCCAGCAGCCTCTGCTCCTTGGCCACCTTAGAGGACATGGTTCCCAGTTTGTACCTGGCATATTAAGGTCCCCATCAACACCACTCCTTCCCCTTTTGGTCCACACTGGGCAATGATGTTGTCCAGCAAACCATCCTCTAGAACATCACTCATCCCGGGGCCCAGGCGCACCCCAGCTTGACCTTATTCCTGCTGGGATCGTAAGGTGACCCATAAGGCCTCCACGCTTCCTCTGCCTCTTCTACCATAGCAATTTCTATGTCATCTCTAATGAACATAGCCACTCCACCCCTCTGCCCTCCTTTTCTATCCTTCTAAGCATAGTGTGCCCCATACATTTGGGTCCCAGTCATGGTTTTGTTGTACGTTTCCGTGACTGCCCACATCCACCCCCTCGAACAGCATGGCCTGGAACTCTGGCAACTTGTTTCCCAAGCTCCTGGCATTTACTAACACTAACCCCACCCTTATCCCTGATCCTTTTTATACTTGATTCGTTATATTTGGTATCACCTCTCCTGCCCCCCCCCCCCGTTATACCTAGAAACTTGTTTTGGCTCAGTGTGCTTGTCCCAGTCACCGCATTTTAACTAAATAAATAAGTAAATTAATACTATTATTTATTTTAATGCTTACTGAGTGCTGGTTGGTTGTGAGGGGGAGAGGACGGAGGGGGCAGTTGATAGAGTAATGGACTGGGAACCAGGAGATCCAAGTATGAAGCCAACCTCACTCACTCACTCACTCACTCACTCACACATTATGTGACCTTGAGCAAGTCACTTGGCCTCTGTATGCCCTTTCCAGCTATAGTTACGAGTAAGGCATAGCAGGGCTTACATTGATGTGGGATAACAGCACATCGTGTGCAGTGAGACACGAGGCAGTGCAGAGTGCCCTACGTACCTGAGTAATGCTGTTATCCCACAGTTAGGCACATCCTGGAGTGCCATATTGCAATTATGAAATGGTACCTCTGATTCTTATGTTACAAACTGAGTAATGAGGGTCACAAAGTTAAGTATTTCTGACCTGTGCTGTTGTGCCAGAATAACACACACACTTGTGATCACATTTAACCGATCACAGGTCTTGGTTTCTCTTACCAATTTTATAAGATGGAGATAAGCAGTGTAAGTGCACAAAAGGAACAAAGCATGCCAGGGAAGAGCGGGTGTATCACATGACCTCTGGTTCTCAGAGGTGTCCACCACTGAAGATTTTCCTCCCCATTGGGACAAAGTCCATAATATATTCAGGTAGCACTTCCCATTCAACAATTGCTACAGGAGTTTCATATAATGAGAAATGCTGCCACTGCCTGGATACTACTATGGTCATACAATGGTCTGTAGGATTGAAGAAGACCTAGAGACCCATATAGTCTACCCTCCCACTGTTCAGTGGTAGTATTCAGTATTTGCCCATGACACATACAGTATTTGTCAATTTCTTTCATAAAGGACATTTTTGTCTTACAGTTTACTACATGTTCTGGCAACAAGTTTCAAGTATTAATCAAGTATCAATCACTCGCGGAGTGTGATAATATTCCCTTTTATCTACCCTGAAACTCTTTCTTTTAAATTGTTAATTATGACCCCACAGTTGATTATCTAAATTTGTGAATTCAAGACTGAGTTTGTTCATTAAATCAATTTCACTACAGATCACTGCAATTCTTCTTCTCTCTAAGTTATGTAGCCCTACTTTGTCAAACCTCTCCATATATGTTAAATTATTCAATTCCCAAATTGTTTCCGTGATCCTCCCTTGCAGTTTATCCCACCTTGTCAATATCACCCCTCAGGTGTGGTTGCCCAGACTGTGGGGTATAGTCTAAATGTGGTCGAATGTACGCCCTATACATTCTACCCCAGATGGATGGAGGGAGAGGAAAACCATGGACCCTTGGGACTGGATTTTCAGCCAATTGTGGCACGAGTTTGTTGCACCTGTGGTGCTTGTTTCAAGATCGATAGACCACAGTAAATATGGTCTGTCTTTTTGTTGTGAGTTGCACACCAAAAAGGATGCATGCCTTCAGATATTTGATGCATGCATCATTTATCGACGGCAAATTGTTCGAAATGTTGTCAGTGTGTCAGAATATTAGGAAAGTGCACATAAACATTCTGGCACACTTAGACAGACACAGCTGGAGCAGTACAATTGCCACAAGGGCTGTCTTCAGACCTTTGAAAATCTACTGGTCTTTTTGTCATCTAGTACTTCCTGAGTAAAACAGGTCCCCAGTAAAATGAGATGCCTCATCTCAACAGGGCTACAATGGGTAAATAAATAGTAGACAGACACAAACAAACAAACAAACCAATAAACACTCCATTTCACTGATGACAGAGACTGAAGCTAAGACTCTGGTCTCCCAAGGAGCTAGAAGTTAGAGGCAGCCTTCTAACCATAACTTGTCTACGATTGGGGTAATCAGGCAATGAGTACACTTGGAGGTAGCCTACTGGGAGACAGTTTACAAGAAGTAGGATCCATAAAAGGATGCAAGGAGAGGACACGTATCTAAATTTAGTGGTCTCTGTGGCTTCAGAATTTTAAAATGTGGTTTGGAGAGATGCAGTGGCCTAGTGCTGGATTTTCCTTTGTGTGTTAGGGACTTGTGACACAGTCACGCTATATCTCTGACACACGGCGATATCTTAGACCTCTTAAAAGGAGGTCTATTTATCATGTGCATCTACTGCGAGATGCGGCATAACAGGTGCAGTGGGGGGGTAGAGGGAACTAACTATGAGGGTGACGAGGGCTCAGACGGAGTGGGTGTTATCTAAATAGATATGCTCAGGCCAGTACTTAGCCATCACCTGAACTGAAGTAGACACCAGACAGACTAGATGGACCAGTATACCATCAAATCAGTGAAAATAATACCACAAAGACCATTACAGTGACAAAATTGGCAGTTCGCTGTAATGGTCGTGTTGTACCTCGACAGTGCCTCTCCCAGTGTTGCGCCTCCTTCCCGAAACAACTCTGACCTGGAGTTGATTATTTAAAAATCTGGGGGTGCTGCCCCCCCCCTGCAAAAAACATTGTTTTTCCTGATGGCACAATGCTGAGTGTCGGCACTGTGGCGTTACCAAAGATCTAAGGGTCCCCTTGTGCTTCAGATTTTTTTCCATCAGGTACAGTACCTATGCTAACATCAGACAGATGCTGCTACCAGTAAACATTACCAGCAGTTCATTCAGTGGCAAAAGAAATCAACCAAAACCAGTGGTATTCTAAATAATAATAAAAAAAGATTTATTGCACACAAACTGAATGAAAGAAAATTATTATAGCACACATAGCTTGCATTGTAGCGGATTGGCTGTCTTTCGTCAGCAACTGCTGGTAAGGCAGTCCACAATAAAAGTTGGTATGGTGGTGAGATTTTTCAGTTTAAGCTTTTCTATACGAGCGCTCTGCCCCCTACACCCACCAGGTGCTTAAGTTGTCATTAGTCAATTGATTAGGTTTGTTCTATTTATTATTTCATGTATTTATTTATTATTAAGTTTAAGCTTTTCTGTGGGGGTGCTGTGCCCCCCACACACCCTGGGTGCTTAACTTGTCATTAGTCAGTTTAGTTCCTTTTTATTATTTCATGTATTTATTATTTAGTTTAAGCTTTTTTTTTCTGTGGGTGCGCTCTGCCCCCTACACCCCCTGAGTGCTTAGGTGTCCCTTTTTTGTATTTATCATTCCAAGCATTAGTTTGTTCTATTTATTTAGTTGTAGATTTACTTTCTGTGAGGGTACACTGGCCGCCGATCAAGAAATGTAACAGCGTTCATCAACTTGCGTGATAATGCACAGCAGCACAGTGCAATTAAGGATGTACCTGAATTCAGAGTCACAAAGGAAGCACACTGGGGACCCTTAGATCTCTGGTATTGCCGGCATTGTGCCATCACTGTAATGCCATTCGACAAATTTCCTGTCGAGCAGGCATAGTGGAACCCGATGGACCACTGATCTCTTAATCTGCCTATGTGTTTTTCTATGATTACTGTAAAGCAGCATCAGGTGCCATAAATGCAGCATGCTTGGAAACAGCATTCAAACATTGTGCTTCATTTCTCCTGCTGCTGCGATGCAGTGCACACCAAAATCATGTCCTGTACCTGTGGCAGGATTTTTGAAAATCAAGCCCCAAATGTCTACAATTGGGGTAGACAACAAATGCTATACTTGTAAGCAAGTTGTTTTACTGGACATCAGACTTCCTCCTCAGTCAAACTCAATATATTAGGAGGAAGATGGCGTCTTGGGGACTAAAGGAATTCCTTAAAGCCAGATGTATTGGGAGGGGCAGGGGTGTGGAGGGCTTAGCATGACTTCCAGATCTGTAATCAGGTGGATTCTAATATAATAGAGCTACAGTTAGTGCTGCTTTGGGAACACAGTTTGTTAGACATCATTCAGATATTACATACATCTCTGTATTCATATTCATTTCGTTGTTTGTTACTGAAAGGTTATGCATGACAATAGAATCATTGTTTGTTGTGTTTTATCTGTACGTTTGATGCCACAGTCATCTTGATGAGACATTCTAATCATTTGTTTCCATCCATAGTAGTATAATGTGATTTCTCCAGGGAAAGATTATGATATCTCGTAGAGACAAGCAACAAGAGCAGACAAAGTCCAAAGGACAAGTATACTGCTTCCATGCAAATGTCCTTAATAAAGGGATCTGGGTGTTATCACTGCAGACAGCTTAAAGGTACAGACAAAATGTAATGAGGCACATGAGAAGGTGAGCAGAATACTGGGTTGTATAGGAAGGGGTTCTCTAGCAGAAATGAGAGTGTGATAGGTGTGGCCAGACCTGGAATGCTGTGCTTAGTTCTGGACCCCTCACCCTAAAAAGGATAGAGATGGATTGGAGATGGTACAGTGAAGGGCAACCAAGATGATTTGGGGGTAGCAGTAGAAGATATGTGAGGAGAGACTATGTAGGCTGAATAGGCACTCCTCGGAGACCAGGAGACAGGGGGACATGACGGGAAACCTTCAGTTTTATGAAGGACATCTACAAAGTCAACAGCCAGCAACTGTTCAAGTGCTGCAAGGGTTCCACCAGCAGGAGGTATGGATAAAAACTCATGGAGGGAGGGAGAATTCAGAAGGAATGTGAGAAAGTATTTCTTCAAAGAGAGGGTGGTAGGAGGATGGAACAGTTTGCCAGTAATGTGAAGAAGTTGAAAACTGAGGAAGTGAGGGCTTCAGAGTGAGTGGGACAGATACAATGGACAGATTAAAGTAAAACATGTTTATGGGGGAGGAGAAATGGCACTATCAGTAGGGGGTGTCACGGGGCAGGCACAGCAATAGCCTAATGTTGCCGGACAGGTAGAAACAGCACAGAATAGATGGATATTAATCTTTTTCTGACCAAAAAAACTTCTATGTTTCTACAGAACAAGAAGAAGAGAAACAGATACTGTATGGAACATATGCTTATTTATGTTGCAGAGTTCTAATTTCCAAAAGTTCAGCTTGACATACAATTAGCTCTTTAAGCCAGAGTGTAATAAACCGAGGGTCTCCAGTCTCCTCTTGTGTCTGACTGATGGCTGTCAGATATTTTTAAGCAGGGACAACACTGATGTGGACTAGGAATGGTTAACTGAAATAGTGAATGTGACATGGAGCAAAAATATTAGGATCTCCGATCTGTCCTGAACCCCCCCCCCCCGAGTCATCAGCGTGTGAAGGGAAAGTCTTCTTGTAGCCCTTTATCTTGCGGTTCACCAGTTTCAGGCCATCCTTATTATTCATGCTGAAACTGCAACTGTCCCATCATGTTTCTCCTGTGCCAGCATTCCAGTCAGCCAAGTTCATGGTTATGGACAAAAAGATTATGTCTACGAAAGCACATACAGCAGTGTGGACTTCCTATCACTTTTAATGCATGGTGAACTGTAACATTACTATGAATTACAGCAGTTTGCAATCTGACATATAAGCACTGAATGATTATATAATCTGATGTAAGCACTGAACTTTTCTAGGACTGCAAATGCTCGGTGTTTTTGCCACATTCACTTTAAATTGGGTTAGCTGGGGAAGGCACATGAGCCCAACAGAAATGTTTTGTTGTGAAGAAATTCCCCCTGCCCCATTAGATCATGGCAGTGTGTGTGTGTGTGTGTGTTAGGACCTACAGACCTCTCTGCAGCAGTATTGGGGGGGGGGGTTGTCAGGCATGACAGCCAAACAAATTAACTATATGCTGTAAAAAAGACAACATAATCAAAATATGCAAAATAGAGTACATACATAATACTATCTTGGGCTCTGTTTTATTTTTGGTATTTAATTGTTCACCGGATTAAGTGCTCAGATCCCAGGGAACCTTTATCAGGCACAACCTGGGCTTTAAAAAACACAACATAATTTATTTAGTTTTTTGTCAACTGGGAAAGGTGGGCTAAGCAGTTCTATAATGGAATGGTATAATGGTTCTGTAATGGTAACAGAAGGAAGCACCATGGATGATAACAGTAGTGTACCCCTCTCTGGAAGTTTTCAAGGGGATGCTAAAGACTCACCTTTTTAATTTAGCATTTGAGACCGCCTGATTTTTAACTTGAAAATGTAACTTAATTTTCAAATTTTAATGTCGTATACACCTGACCTGCCCATATGTTATACTTTGTAGTCTGACTTACAGTATGCTGTTTATAATTAATTTTGTTACTTCTGGATGGTGCCCACAGACTCTTGGATAGGTGCCCAAAAATAAACTGCCTTGTCTTGCCTTGCCTTATGTAATACACCTATAAAATAAATGGACGTACAGACAAAATAAATAGGATAAATATTCAACATAGCAGCAGCCACGAAGTAAAGACATTTGTGTACATTAGTTGCTGCAAATAAAATTGGCTAAAACTATGTGTGAGCATAAGGTATTTGTAAATTATTATAATATACAGGCAACAACAGTGTAACATAGCAACCCATGATGCAGCACAGTTGCAGAGAGATGCGGATAACAGGTGATCCATGAGCTGCCCCTTAAAGACAGAATGGGAAGGGACAGCTCGTAGGCATGAAAGAAGAGTGATTCAGAGGGAAGGTGAAGGTATGAAGAAAGTTATTCTGCACATGTTTGTATCGATACGTGGTGACTCAAGAAAAAGGCGGTCAGAGGAGTGAAGACCAGGTGGGCTGGCTTTGAATCTGAGGACTTTTGATAAGGGAGAAAAAACAGCAAGTTCCATAGCATTGGGGCAGCCACTCCAAATGCTCCATTGCCTGATGACTTCAAGCCTAGATGAAGGGGTGACAAGCAGGCCAGCATCGGTGGAGCAGAGAGGGTAGACTGGGTGATAGGGAAATAGGAGCTCTTTTAGTTAGTCTGGTTCTGAACCACATAGGGCCTTGTATGTTAACAAGCAGATCTTGAGGGTGATGTGTAGCCACAAAGGCAGCCAGTGCAGTGCACACGCAACCGGCATGATATTGGCACTCTGTAAAGAGTCCACTTTAATCTGTGAGCTATATCTAGTTTGGGTGTATATGTTTGTATGAGGTAGAAATGTCATCAGAGTACAGTAGATAAGCTAGAGATCAAGTGTGACACCAACTAAATTTACTTCATACAAAGTCACACATGCTATAGAAGACAAGCAGGAATGGCTCTGCCCCCCCCCCCCCACCTAACTTTACTCCAGTCAGTATTATAAACTGCATGGACTTTAGGACAGACGATCAGCCCATCAGAATGGAGAACATTAGACATTTTCTCACTGGTACGTCACCACTGTTTTTTAAATCCTCCTTAGCTGGCTTAAACAATGGTGCCACCTCCAAAGGGTTAGTGTTAAGTCTCCATGTTAAAGTACTAGAGGAAGATGAACAAATAGCAGCCATCCCTAATGATTACTTCTGGTCTGTCTTCCCAAGCGAAGACAGTGGGCCCCTTCCTGAAAGAGGGATCAAGTGAGCTGTCAGGAACATTCCTGAAATGAGGCAGGCAGTATTTAACCAGAGAAATGGTCCAGAAGAGGCTTGATGTCCTAAAGGTAGATAAAGCCTGAGGGATGTATGGGATGCACCCAAGGGTGCTCAAGAAATTGACTACAGAATTATCTGAAGCCCTAGTGGGACTATTCAATAGTTCAGTTGAGTCAAGACTAGTTATGAAATACTGGAGGGTAGTGGACGTAGTCCCACTACACAAGGAGGGGGCAAAGAGCAATTTGGGGAATTACAGACCTGTCAGTCTTTCGGCCATAGTAGGTCAACTGATAGAGTCACTGATCGAAAAAGACCTTGTGGACTATCTGGAGAGCAATGGTCTACAGAATAGTAAACAGCATGGGTTTGTGGCAGGGAGGTCTTGTCAGATCAGCCTGATAGTTTTCTTTGATTGGGTAACAAAGGTAATAGATAAGAGCCATGCCATGGATTTACTCTACTTTGATTTCAGCAAGGCTTTTGACTCAGTGCCAAACAGAAGATTGCTGAAGAAGCTGGAGGACCTGAGCATGACTATTGACATAGTTAGATGGGTAGGAAACTGGTTGAAGGAGAGACATCAGAGGCAGTGGTAAATGGGTCAAACCAGAAGAGAGAGAGGTCACAAGTGGAGTGCTGCAGGGATCTGTCCTGTGGAGACTAGGTAAGAGAGGTGGGATATGATAGAGACTTTCAAGTTCATGGAGGGAATAAACAAGGTGAACTGTGGGAAACTATGTCGCAGGAGTACAGAGTCAAGGACCTGAGATCACCAATAGAAACTGGAGGGGGGAAGGCTCAAGAAGGATGTGAGGAAGTTCTATTTTACAGAAAGGATAGTGAAGCCATGGAACAGTCTGCAAGTGGAGGTGGGGGTGCCAAGACTGTAACTGGTTTCAAGCATGGCTGGAACAGAGTGAAATGTATGATGGTTGCACAGCTTGGCTGCAGTAGGGAGGGGAGCAGGGGTGGAACTGGGAAGGATAAAACCTCATATGAAATACAAGTTCTCAGGGCAGATAGGAACCCTGGGAAGACTAAATGGACCCTTGTTTTTTCTGCCATCATTGTCAATTTTTCTATATTTAGTATTGCCATCATTTTAGACCTTGTCATGCCCCTGTAGGTGAAGCTGTGCTTATCTACAATGTGACTAGCCACAGCTTTCCCCTCAGTGACATCAAAAGGCTCTAAAAATTGTGGCACAGTGTGGGGCATGCTTAGTCATGAACCAGGAAAAGGTCCAGAAGGGGCTAGAAGACCAAAGGTAGATAAGGCCCCATGCCAGAAGGGATGCACCCAAGGGGGCTCAATAAATTGGCAGTGGAACTGGATAAACCCCTAGTAAGGCTATTCATTTGCTCAATTCAGGCAGGGGTAGTTCTGAAAGACTAGAGGTTAGCAGATGTAGTTCCACTACACAAGAGGGGGGCAAGGAGCAACTGGGGAATTACAGACCTGTCAGCCTTACCTCTGTAGTGGCTATACTGATGGAGTTACTAGTCAAAGAGGATCTTTGTACTACTTAGATATCAGTGGTCTACAGGATAGTAAACAGAATGGGTTTGTGGCAGGGAGGTCTCATCAGACCAACCTAATGGTTTTCTTTAACTCAGTAACAAAGGTGGTAGATAAGAGTCATGCTGTGGATTTACACTTTTTTTTTTTTTTAGTCTTTGGTAACCAGGTAAGGCCCACTAGGCACAAGTGCCTGTTTTCAGGGGTGACCTGAGAACACTGGGCGGTGAAGTGACTTGCTCAGAGTCACACAGTATGCAAGAGGAGGTTGTGAGAATCAAACTCAGGTCGGGTCTGCTGGATGTATCAAGCTTGTTCACACCTCGTTCTTCAAACCTCTAGGCTATACTGCCAGCCCAAACTACTTTATACTTTATACTGTATCTACTTTGATTTCAGCAAGGCTTTCGACTCAGTGCCACTCAAAAGATTGCCATGGAAGTTGGAGAACCTATGGTGGCTAGGGACTTAGTTAGATGGGTGGGGGAACAGGCTGAAGGAGACACAAAAGAGGGTGGTGGTACATTGGGTCAAATCAAAAAAGAGGGAAATCATGAGTGAAGTACCACAGGGAACTGTCCTGTGTTCTGTCCTTATCAATATGTTCATCAGTGACATTGGAGAAGGAATCTGGGACAAGTTGTGTCTCTTCACAGATAACATGAAGCTCTGTGGTAATGTAGATAAAGATGATGGGATCAGGGAGATCAGAAGGATCTGTAATGGCTAGGGAGGTGGTCTATGGTTTGGCAGTTGAAATTCAGTGCAAAAAAGTGCAGGGGTATGCACCTAAGGAACAAAAACCCAAGGACAAAGTACTGGATGCGAGGGGTAAAACCGCACTATGGTAGAAGAAAGGGACCTGGAAGTCATCAATAGTGACTCCCTCAAACAATCAAGACAATGTAACAAGTCTACAGTAAGGCCCCTAGGATGTTGGTGTGTATTGAAAGGGATCGTGATAGCAGGAAAAAGAAGGTACAGTGTTACTACCTCTGTATATACTGTAGGTCACTGGTGAGGCCACACCTGGGATACTGTGTTCAGATCTGGAGTCCTCACTTAAGGGAGGACAGGGGCAGGGGCAGGCTGCAGACAGTGCAACACAGGGAGAACAAGATGATTCAGGGCCAAAAGGTCAGATCATACAAGGATCTTCACAAGGCAGTAAACATGTACTCACTGGAGACCAGGCGAGAGAGGGATGATAGAGACCTTCAAGTTCTCAAAGGGAATAAACAAGGTAAACTGCGGGGGAACTATTTAGTAGGAGTAAAGATTCAAAAACCTGAGGTCATGAGTGGAAGCTGATTGATGGGAAGGTTTAAGAGGGATATGAGACAGTTCTATTTTATGGAAAGGGTGGCGAAGCCTTAGAACAGTCTGCCGGTGGATGTGGTGGGTGACAAGTCAAATGTAAATGTTTTGAAACATGGCTGGGACACAGTGATGGGTTTGGTGGTTACTCAGATTAGTAACAGTAGGGGGGCAGCACAGGGTGGACAGTGAGTGATAGGAAACCACATGGACAATATTTCCTAGGGTAGATAGGGAACAATTTACAGACTAGATTGTTTTTTTTCTAACATCATTGTCTACTTTTCTGCGTTTCTGTGGATATCTCTTGACTGCTGTCAGCTACAAGTAAGCCCAATACCTCATTTAAAAGAGCGTTGCATGGGCTTTTGAACTATGATGGTCACTGTTCAAAAATGTTCCCCTTTAAGATCAGTGTATCTCTACTATACAGGTTGCCTAGTACTTACAGAACGATAGTTGGGACCACAAGGAATATTCTTAATATTGAGATTTCTGTAATATGAAGCGTCCTTAATTGGCATCATTTAAAGTAGTGCATTACCATCTTTGATGTCTCCCCTTTCTTTGTTTCCTCAGGATGCAGCTCAGTCTGGGCTTATTCTTTGTCCTCACTCTGGGTGCTGTCAACTGTGCCCCAAGAACCCCAAGCGAGGAAGAATGGGACTACCGTCGTGGAGGTAAGTTGAGGCCCTGGGGAGACACTTGACCAGTCATGAGTCAATGACTGATGTTCATAGAAGAGTGCTGGGACCAGACTGTAAAATCTCCAGAAGAAAACCCTGCTACCTGACCACCCAGCCAAGCCCATTCCTGCCATTCACATGAGATATTTAGTTATTTTGCCCCTGTGGTTGCTTGACTATCCCTGTCAGTGCTTAGTGGCATCTTTTTATTAGAACTGCAATGCTACTTTCACAGTGTTGGTTGTGGAGGGCATGGATGTGCTTTCCTAGGTGGCTTGGGTGAGGGATTTGTTGTTTAGATTTTTAAAAAGCAGATTTTGGAAGGGGTAGAGGCAACAGAAATACAGTAGAAACATAGATAAGCAGTAACAGGTCAAACTGGGCAGGAAATGAGCCAATAAAAAACAGAATGAGATCAGGCTGGGGAATGGAGATTTGTTTTTGTTTGTATTTCAGTAAAAACAAGCATTTGTCAATGCTGAATGTTGTCTCGCTGGCATTGGCATTGGTAGTGCAGGAGTTAGAGATGCATAACAGGAATGGTAGTGAAGTGTTGAAGTGACGCCAATCCCACCCCACCCTGCAGAGACCGACAGGTGTTGGGGTGTGCCTTTGGGTCGTCAGCTGTAATGCTCATGCCATTTTACCTTACCCTACCCTGTAAACACTAACGAGTGTCGTGGTGTGCTTTGGGGTCTTTGGGTGTTATACTTACCCCATTCCATGAGTGTAACTTACAATTTTGTAACATTATGTAACCTAAGTAACATACAAACTACTACATTATGTAACCTTAGTGTATCTATGTTAAATGTTCCTTTTACTGCACTTGTAAAGTTATCCTCCACTTTAATCTGCACTGTAATAACTGTCTTGATATCTGCCCCCCCCCGATGAGGTGCCTTTGTAAATGAGTCTCTGACTCAAAGGTTGTAAACCCAATTTGTAATGAATTAATGAATAAATATGCTGAGCTGGGTGCAGTATAGGAGAATAGGGTGAACTTTGTAGCTGAAGACGCCAAGGCACACCACAATGCCTTTCACTGGCTGCAGGGGGTGGAGGAGGAATGGCGTGAGCATTACAGAAGATGATCCCAAGTCACACCCCTGATGCCTGTCAGTCTGGACAGGGTGGGGTGTTACAGTTGGAAACCCTAACACTGTGTTGGTATTTTCACTCCAAATTTTCAACATGGGCTTTTTGTGACCCCACCTCATGAAGAGCAGCACTACCAGTTTGTTAGCTAAAAGGTGGTTTTGCACAGCGGCTATGCCATTTGCTGACACAGAGATGGAAACACATTTTGGGCAGTATATGAAAAATGACAACTGTATTGTTCACGAGGAGGTGTAAAAAAATGGCAACGTTGAAAATCTGAAGTGAAAATATAAAAAATTGGTGAAATTATGAGCATGCATAGAAAGTGTGCAACACACATCCGTAACCCAATTCTTTTTGGGATTTTTTTAACCACATTTTCAACATAGGCATTTTGGGACCTCCCCTCATGAACAGTGGCATTGTGATTTTCTTACTTTGTCCCAAAAGTTGATTTCCCACAGTCACCACGCCATTGTGTGCCACAGGTGCGAAAACACATTTTGGGCAAGATGTGAAAAATGACAGCTGTACTGTTTATAAGGAGGTATAAAAAAAATGCCAGTGTTGGAAATGTGGCATGAAAATATTGCAAATTTGTGAATTTACAAGGGTGCTTGGAAACTGCACAATACGTGCTTGTAACACAGTATTTGTATAGACTTTCATCACCAGATTTTCAACATAGGCATTTTAGGAACTCTGCTCATGAACAGTGTCACTGTCATTTCTGAGAACTGTCCCGAAAACTGATTTAGCACAGCAACCGCGCTATTCTGCGCCGGACATGCGAAAACACATTTTGGCCAGGATATGTAAAATGACAGCTGTACTGTTCATGAGGAGGTGTGGAAAAATGCCTATTTTGAAAATCTGGAGCGAAAATATTATAAATTCATGAAGTTACGAGCGTGTGTGGAAACTGCGCAATGTACACTCATAAAACAGCCATTTTTGGGATTTTTTTCCACCAAATTTGCAACATAGGCTTTTTGAGAGCCCCCCCCCATCAACTGTGGCACTGTCGTTTTGTTAATTGGTCCCAAACAGTGATTTCATGCAGTGACCACGAAATCACCTTTCGGGACTGAATAATGCCATGACAGTGACTGAATTCAAGAAGAGGGGTCCCAATAACCCCATGTTGAAAATTTGGTGTAAAAATTCCCCAAAATGCCCGAGATATGCACCAAAGTTGAAAAAAAACTATTTATGCCATTATACAGCTTACCAGCATTTCTTCAGTTCTTGGTCAGCTTTGAAGACTGCAGACGTGTTCCCGGTCCACTGAAGATCGTCGCGCCAGACTCCAGAGGTATGTATGGGGTGAGGGGTGTGGGGAGGCAGGGTGCACAGTGGTGTGGCGGGTTGTGGTGAGGCAGGGAGACTATGAGGGACCATTTTCTTTTTACAGGGTAAAAAAAAGGAACATCGTGAAACGTTTTTGTTTTTCAGGCACATTTGGCATGCTGGAGTGGGCTCCCAGAGTGTCACCTGATTATTTTGAAGGGGCTGTAGCTGACGGGGATTGGGCACCCTGTCGGCACATGGGGCAAGAGCTAAGGGGATTGGGCACCACCCTCAGCACACAGCAGATGGGGAGAGACATTATGCCAATGGGGAGTGGGCTCTCCCTGTCAGCTAAATAAAAAGGGATGGGTGACTGTAGCCGATGGGGATGGGCCCCTGTCAGCAAGGAAGACTGTTGGGGAGTGCATGATATCGGGGGATTGGGCACCCCCTAGGCATACACTTGGGGGGTCATTATGCCGATGGGGGGTGGGCTTCCCCATCGGCAAATGAAGTGGGTCAGGGAATGCGATGGGGTGATGGGGCACCCCTGTCACCATGTTTATGTGGGGAGGCTGTGCGCTTCTCATTGCAGTGGACATTTTCTTAGATGTGGTTGCCACATTATATCTTGCTGGTGTGGTGCCTGCATGCTGTCTTACTGGGGAATGAGGGACGCACCTACTGATGCATGCCCTGCATTCGCCAACAGTAACTGCACCTCCAAATCTGCTCCTAATGCAATATGTTGGCTGGCGCACAAGCACGAGCCAACATAAAAAAAGGGATGCAGCAGGTTTTCTCAGTGGGGGTAGGGTGGAGGTGGGGTTATTACAAGAAATGAATGTTTCTGATTTCCTATGGAAAAAAGCAACCATCCAAACTGTATATTACATTAGTTATTCTTACTCTGGATGCATCGACAAAAATATCATGTTTCACTTATTGTTAATAGGTGTTGTATAAAAATATCACATTTAATGTATTATTAATGGGTGTTGTGTATATGTAATGGTACAGCGGCTCAAGATAATAATTATGAAACAGTATAATACATAGATCAGAATTCAGTCTACTAGATGATTGCCAAATTATTCCAGAAAGCAATGAGATTTCAGCAGCCCTTTAAATTCACCTGCTGATGAAATTATCTATACTTTTTGCCCCTGGGCATACCACAGTCTCTGGGCTGCCATCAGAAAGGACCCATCACCTCAGACTTCCAACAGAATACATGGTTTACTAACAGATCATTTGCGGAGGGCTTACACCTTAAACAATTCACCTTTTAGTCGGCATCAAGATTAATGTGACATGTCTAATACTCAGACAACATGAGGCAAGCCTATTTTTGTGTGAGTGTGTTGGGTGTTTTTTTCAAATTTATGGTTATTAATTGGTTGGTGATGTTGAAAAGTACAAGTGACTGTTCCAATGATGAACAGCAACTTTATTGTAATTATTTGTCTGAATATATGGATTTAGCGGGATATTTCACAAATAAAATGCCGAACAACTCCTGCTCCCTCAAGGCTCCAAAGTTCCACTGGACCAGCTAATTTTTGACCTGGACCACAACAGATTAACTCAAAATTATCCCCTGGATCTGTGAAGCATGAGAGGCCATCAGAATTGACATTGGACATGCTAAATGAAAAATGCAGTTCTGCTAATATCAAGGCTTCAAGATTGATGTTTGTAAACAGTGAACTGTACGATTTAGCTTATTTAAAAAATTGTTTTTTCTGATTCCTTAATGCTAATAGTCTTCATTTTGTAATTAGCAAAACAGCCCAGTGAAGCTATTCCATGGACTGGTGTTTTTTGGTAGATACTTGTCCTGCACTAGCTGTCAATGAAACAAATGTTCAGCCTGGTAACAGCCAGGAAGAGCACTAAAACGCCAGCGCAACCGTTCAGCCTCTGTCCTTCAGGTACCAGGCCTTCCTGTTACTCATTGTCTGAGATACTTCAGCATCATACCACCTACAGATCCTGACCTGCAAAATATATAATAAAATAATGACCAGCAGAATGCATAATACCTGCTGTAAGGATGAACACCTCAGCTACAGGTAGCATTTAGTTGGTATTACAGTTAGTGTAGGTCACAGGAGCTCACCACCTGTAGCTCTAAGTTGAGCCCCTGCATTTGGGGATGGGGGTGGAGGTAGTGCTCCATTTAAAGACAGGACCCCAACAGCTCCTCCAACTACTAAGTTATGAAACCAACAGTGGACACAGTCAAGGTGGGTATATATACCCTAAGAGCATTATATCCATTCAAAATGCCCTTTGTTTTTTGCTGCTTTTCTGTTGTCGTCTATGATCCAGTGTACCCAGCCTTAGTCTGTACCTCTGGATAAAAGACTGTTTTGATTGCATGTTTAATGATTTTACTGTATAGAATTGATTAACTAGGTGTATGCTATTGACTAATCATGACAGTAAAAGGGTTTTATATGTCTTTGTGTGGCAAAACAAAAGTTAAATGCTTACTAAAGAACCCTTGAACTCTTCACCCCAAACTGTCATCAGAAAGGAGCTTAATGAGTTTATATGTGTAACCCCCCCAAAAAAGTGTGGTGCTTACTTGGGGTTCCCCTGATCCCAATTGGACTGTTGCTACATTATTTCTGCTCTCACTGGTTCTCTGGACAGAAACTCTGTTGCTGGAGACAGGCAGGGGAGCTGCAGGATATTAACTTCTTAAGTGCATCCTGTGCTGTTGTACAGCATGACTCTAGTCACACATCAAAGGACCACGGACTGCTGCCAATGGAGAGAGGGTAGTGCTTCAAACTGGACTGATGAGCTACTGCTGCCACTCTGGTACAACTGGACACCTCAGCACAAATGTGCAACTTGAATCTGGGGCAGAAATCATCAAAAGAAGGGCAGGAGCCCTGGACAAATAAAGCTTTTGGGGACAGAGCCCCTTCGTTACATGGCCTCTGCCATTTTGGTGGCCCATGACCCTGTCTAGCTGCCAATCAGGGGATGGGACTGGAAAACCAAGGGGCAGAGGCCTCTGGAATGCTTGAGGGTTGATTAATTCAGGCTCTCTTTTGCTGACTGATGGATGATCATGTCTAGACCTCAGAACTGTCTGGACTTGACTGGCAGCCCTAATAGCCAATGGGAGCTGGAGAGCAAAAGGGAGATGTGCAGGGACTGTGCTGACTTAAGTCAGATCGGTGAGTTAGGAAGGGATGTTGTCTGGAAGAGTTTGAATTGAACTGTGACAGACTGTGTTTGTGAGAAATGAACCATGTGTAAAGCTCTTTACTGGTGAGGAAGATTAGGAGGAATCTGCATACTAGCCACCACAGAGGAAGACACTGAAAGTCTCTTCACATTGCAAGTGTGGGAATGAGTCAAACTTACAACAAGACTGCTGTGGGGTCCCTTAGTGGGTACCATAGTCAGGTGTCAGGCTGCGACTGCCCAGAGGGCTTAAGCAAAGAGTGTGCCAACTGAATCTCCAGATGGAGCCAGTGAGGTCAGCGCTTAAGAGCAAGTGAAACCAGAGACCGGAAAGGCAGCCCAGCTGAACTAGGGGGACTGTGCTGACTGGAGATCCAGAGACCTTGCCAAGCAAGGGAGGATCCACCCAACTGGGAACCATGGGTAAAATCATAGAAGCATATCACAGAATCATAGAAGCTTGACGGCAGAAAAGGGACATACAAGCCCATCTAGTCTGCCCTTTTTTCCCCCTACACCTCCCCTTCCCTGCCAGCCCCTGCCCTCATCCCAATACGCTTGTCCCATGCCCTCTTGAATTTTTCCACTGATTTAGCCCCTACCACTCTGTCTGGTAGTCTGCTCCAGTGCTCCACCACTCTCTCCATGAAGAAATGCCCTCTCACATTGCCCCTGTATCTTTTTCCTTGCAGTCTGAGGCTGTGTCCTCTAGTTTGACTCCCTCCTTCCTCTTAAGTAAACCCTCTTCTCCCACTTTATTGAGCCCCTTTACGTATTTAAAAGTTTCAGTCATGTCTCCTCTTTCCCTCCTTGTCTCCAGCGTGTACAGATCTAGCTCCTTACACCTCTGCTCGTATGACTTTCCCTGCATACCCTGCACCATCTTGGTTGCCCTTCTCTGAACCCTCTGCAATGCATTTATATTCTTGCAGAGATGTGGCCTCCAGAACTGAACCCCATACTCCAGGTGTGGCCTCACCATGGCTTTGTAAAGGGGCATTATTACCTCCCTCCTGCTAGTATTGCCCCTGCCTATGCATGCCAACATTTCATTGGCCTTTACCACTGTCCTGCTACATTGGATTGCTCTGCTGCAAGGGAGTGGAGTGGTAGTTTGGGAACTGTTTCCTTTGTATTTTTGACCAGTGGGCCAGGAAATGTGCAGATATCTTGCATTTGGGGTGCATAACCATTTTAACAACTGCATGTCTTTTGTATGTTGAAGTTCTTATTGTGCAAGTTGTTCACTGTTAATTGAAAGTGCACCACTGCTGACCAACCAGTCACAACACCAGTGAACCTGCACTGATTCAGCACTGGGTACCCAGAAACTTTTTATAAGGGAGCTCCCACAAGATGTAGGGGAATTACTGGTGCCAAGTGGGAGAGGTAGCGGCCTTCAGTGCAGGAGGATCTCTGTCAATAACTATACTGCAATTTGCAGTGTGGGGATGTGGTGCTGGACTGTCCCTGCAGAAGGCACTAAAGAGCAGACACCGTTAATAGGCTGAGCCAGCGAAGGCACTGGAAGTCTGGCCTAATTTCTGTTGCACTGTGCACTAACCATTTCACCCTTTTAGGGTTGTGCCCATGAAATAAAGTTGTGTTTGTCTGAAGCTATAGCTCTTTATTGTCTCCAAAGGTAACAGTGCATGTTATTGAGGTGGGGGGGGGGGCTGTTTGCATTTGGGTGGGGTCTGCAGGAGAAGTGCCCACTGTAGGAAGGTGTATAGCTACAAGCCTACTTACATCTTTCTCTGGGTGGAGGCACCACACAATTTCTACTATCAGGATACATACACCCTTACTAGTCATAGTAAATTGGGAAGTTAGACAGACAGATGCAGATGCAGGAATGTAAGCTGGCAGCCATCTTTATTTCTCAGATATGACTAACTGACACAGTACCCACTGGGCATGACAGGAACTACCAAGGATTAAAAATATATTGGTAAGGACTACACCAATTATAGCTACCCCAGTACTTCCTTAGGGTAAGTACACTTATAAGGGCAACTACACATATACTACACTCCTCTCCCTTAGACAGAACTTTGTCTAAAAATAACAGACAGTAACATCCCTAACTTCTGGGCCAAATTAGACTGTGAGGTACCCAGGACCAAGTCTGGGGGATTATTCTGCCCTGCTGGTAGAACTTATTGCTAACTTAAAGACACAACAGGTAGCAAGTCCTGTTCATAACTTTACGGTCAAGTCTCTGGTGCTTTTTGCTCTACTTGGTGTGTCTCAGGACTGGAGCAACTCCTGCTACTGAAGCATGAATTCTGGTATTATTTGGCACAGTCCCCAGTGGGATTTCATGGGCAGGAGCAAAGTCCTCAGTATCACTCTCCTCTTCTGGAATAAAGTCTTCTACTGAATGAGCTGGAACCCTTGAAGATAACAGGTGATCCACATGTATATGGACAAGGTAATGTCCCTCACTGACTCCATAATTCAAAGGTTCAGATATTTCCAGCACTACTGCAAGAATCCAAAGAAGCATAGGATGCCTGATGTCTCAAACCTTCACCCCCTCCCAGGATGAAAGATCCATATTGGTGTAGTCAACTTGTCATGACCCCTCTGCTGTTGCAGTTGATGTTTTGCTGCTGTACTGGACAAGTTCAGCTTAAGCAATGTCAAATGGGTACGTGGTTGACATTTGAGGAACACTTCATCAGTTGCTTGTTCTGTGATGGTGTGAAGAGTGTTTCTATAAATGAACAAGAAATTAGCCAACCCTTGAGTTGCAAGTATTGTCTGAGAACTTTGTTTGGTCCAGAATTTTTTGAATGCCTTTACAACTCATTCAGCTGCACCATTTGATGCTGGAGGGTAAGGTGGAGACAAAATATGTCAGACCCCATTCTGCTTTAAGAACAATTTGAACTCTTGTGAAGAAAACTGGCTCTGACACTAGCTCATGTGGAGTTCCATATTATGCAAAAAGTTGTCTCAGAAGATTTACAGTCTTTTCTGTAGTTGTCACTTGTGTTGGAAGCAATTCGATCCATTTGGTGTGGATGTCTATTACTACTAAGAGATGCTGTTTGTCCACTTTTACATGGTCAACATGAATGCATTCCCAAGGTGCGGTAGTGCAGGACCAGAGATGTAAAGGTGCAGATGAAAGTTGGTTGTGGACAGTCACACAAGATGCACATTGGCTGGCAAGATGCTGGATATCTTGGTCAAGTTCTGGCCACCAGAGGTATCCCTGGGCAATGCCTTCATCCGAGAGATTCCGGGATGACTCTCTTGTAGTGCCCCCTGAGGAAGACTGATTTTTTGGTCAAAGTGCTGGGGCTACTAGTCCATGTTCTCTACTATGCTGTATCAGTGTTCTCACAAATAAAATATCTAGCCTTTTTCTCTACTGTTTTTTCCTCACTTCGCGAAATGCATGTAACTTTTTTTGATAATTCTCTGGTAGGTCTGAAACTAACCATTTTTGGAACTTTGGAGGTATCATGACTTGAGCACCCTACAGTACACAACCTTGATTTACAAACAACTGGTCCATCTTGTCAAAGAAAGGTCTGAGAGTTTGGTCTCTCATGAAGTCGGGTCACCCATTTAGGGTGAAATCTAGGACCTTAGAGAAGACTAGATCCCTTCTTGTTTCCTCTGCTACGTCCCGTGAGGCAATCGGCAGCTCATCAATGTTTGAAAGTTAGAATACCGCTCCATCATTTTTTCTTTTGTGTTGCATCTTTGCATGGCAATAATGTTTCATGATGGCAAACATGTTCATGTTTGTATTATCCTAAGAACATCTGTATTCGATGTCATAGTCGTAGGCCAACAGAATCAGTGCCTGTTGCTTCATTCTCAGTGCTGCGAGAGTTGGTATCACTGCCTTCAGCCCCAGAATGGCCAGTAGAGGCTTGTGATCTGTTAGCAGACTGAATTTCCATCCATGCAGGTACTTATGGAACTTCTAGACCCCAAAGATTATTTTCAAAGCTTCCTTCTTGATCTGAGCATAATTTATTTTCCTTGGAGACAGGGTCTTTGAAGCAAAAGCAATTGGGTATTCCTCCCCTCAATGTAATAAATGAGAGATTACTGCTTCCACCTATATGGGGATGCATCACATGCCAATCTCAGAGGTTCTTCTGGGTTGTAGTGTGCTAGCAATTTGCTGTTTAGAAGTAATTGCTTGTAAGACTGTAATCCTGTTTCACACTGTGGTGACCGGTTCCATTTTATTTTTTTTTTTGTTGCAAGTCATGTATTTGCCAGGAAACGTTCATAGTAGTACAACAGGCCCAAGAATGACCTTTACTCAGTCACATTTATTGGTGCTGGTGCACTGACAATTGCTTTCACTGTGTTCTCTGTTGGGTGTAGGCACCGGGCATCAATCTGATAGCCCAGGTACTCTGCAGAATCTTGTAGAAACTGACATTTGTTTAGCTTCACTCTTATTTCATACTACTGAAGTATAGACATGACCTGGTCCAGACTGTCAGATGCTCTTCCACTGTGGGAGCTGTTACCAAGATATCCATAAAGTAGACTACATGGTCCAGGCCATGCAGTATTTGTTTCATTGTGTGCTGGAATATTGCTAGCACTGTTGAAACTGCACAGGTTAAGCAATGACATCAATAAAGTCTCTCGTGGCTGTTTACGGTGAAATATGGCTCTGTTTGTCCAATACTTTTCTCACTGCATCTTCCGATGCTTTTATCACAATTTTTAGGGTGAAGTTCTTTTCGCAGTTCTTCTTGATCTTTTTGAGCTAGTTTCTTCCCAGTAATATGGGTCTTTCTCCTTGCACTACCTCTAAAGGCAAGGTTCATGCTCCTCTCTTGTAGGTGACTGGTACCTGAATCTACCCCAGAACAGGGATTTGGTCTCCAGTATAAGGCATGAACTGAATATGTGATGGTTGCAGTGGAAACCTCTTGATGTTCACCTTGTAGATATGCTCTGGCACAAGAGATACTGATGCCCCAGTATCAAGCTGCATTGTAACTGGTTTTACCATCAACTCCATCCACCTCCATTTCCTTGCGTTGCATAGATAGCGAACAGCTTCAATGGCTCTTCTCCCGGTTCAGTCTCTTGCATGGTGTCTGTGATATACTGTCCACAAGCAGTATGTGATGCACTTTTGCACACTGTCTGTAGATTACCCATTTTTCCATAGTTGTGGCATTTTTCTTGTCATAGTATACATGTGCTTTGCTGGTGGTTATCCCAACAGTAACAATTTTGTTTCGACTTTATGAAACTGGCCTGTGGTGTTGGTTTCTGATAGTTTTGTGGTTGCTGCTGAAATGGTAGTGGACAACTTTGTAGTCTGGACTGTTCCTTGGCCCCTGGTGTATATGTGTCTCAATGAGTTGGTCATATTGCACATCCACCAGCTTGACAGGTGTGGTCAACCTCTTGAGAAGTCTATAGACTGTGGGTCCTAAAAGTGCCAGAAAGATATCTACCTTTTTATTATCAGCAACTTCGTTTGCTGCCATCCAACATTCAGAATGCTCCAAATAAGTAACAAAGTTCTGCTTTGATTCACCAGATTCTGTCTTTGAGCCGTTGATGACATGTTGCCAACAATTCCTGATGTGGTGCTTAACATGTAGCCCATGTGGCTTATTATGACTTGATGTTGTCTGTGTCACACTGATGGTCACACTGCTCCATAGCTCCGCTGTCCAGTATTTTTATTTTCTTGGATTCTGTGCTTCCTGCACTGACTTGGCTACAATTTCCCACTTTGACCACTAGGCGCTGATGTAGTGCTTATTTGCTGCTGATTGCTTGCAGTGCAGTCCTCCTGCTAGAGGGTTATCAATAACATTTTTATTGAAATAGAGTACAATATACAAAAATAAAGCCATAAGTAATCAACGAATACAACAATGTAATAATCACTCATATCTCTCCTATAGCCAAATGATTGACTAAACATTTCTGAATAACTTTGAACTGAACGTCAGAAAATGCAAACAGTGCACTTTTATTAAACAGGTTACCTTAATAATAGAGGGATGTCACTCCACCAATTCTTAAACAACGTTCCCCTGAAGGAATAAGTCAAACATGAGAATAACAGCAGAAAAGGAAAAAATGAAAGGGAAGACATCAGGAAAAGATGAGAAGGTTACTAGCAGCATAGGGACTTACTAGGGTGGTCATGAGAAGCAGCTATAAATTGTGCCCCATTTGGAGTTAAAGATGTGGACCTGGCCCAGCATTAAGTGAGTGAGTCTCTCTAACCTCAAAACCTCCAATCACTCCATCTTCCATTCATTAAAGGATGGTATACACTCATCCAACCATAATCTGAGTGTAGAGCTCCCAACTGACATAGAAATTAAAGCTATGGTGCAACGCTGTTCTTTACTCCATATATTTGTTTCATCAAAGTGACCAGCAACAGCCATCCTCACATGTAAGTTCCATTTTAGCCAAGTAATATCTATTAAAAAGTCAGAAATCTTACCCCACAAAGACACCATTTTGGGATATGACCGGAACATATGAATCAATTCACAGTTGGAGTCTCCACATCTCAGACAGTTGGACGAGGCTCTCAAACCCATCTTGTTCATTTGTAGAGGGGTGAAGTTAAGGTTGTGAATAGTTTTGAACTGTATCAATTTGGCATTGACTGTTTTGAATGTTTTAATAGAGTTTAACAATATCTTGTTCCAGTTCCAACAATTCACATATCTCTAGCAGAGTTAGCCCACCACCTGATACACTGTAGATCAGTACCATTAATGCACTGTAAAGGTAAGCTATAGAAATTAGATATTCTGGGCCTAGCTTGAATTGTGGCCGGGAAGATTTGAGAGTTGGGGCTGATGTCTAAGCAGAACCCATCCTCAAATGCAGTTGAACAGGCCCTCATCATCAGGTTGTAAGTCATACTTATGCGCTTAAGTGTCAAAATATACTAGGACCCTTTCCTTTATTAAGTTTTTAATTCTAGTTATACCCTTCATCTCCCTTGCAGCATTCTAGAAGATTTGCCCATCAGTTGTGAGATTAGGAGTTAAGAAAATGGGTTGTACAGCCCGGTGGTGCTGAGGGTTGAGGCGCAGGATGCCACACCTCGTGCCACGCCAATGACCCGAGTTCAAGAGTGAGCTCGGGTGCCAGGTGTAGGCAGGGGGAGGAAGAGGATCGAGCATCCACTGGACTGCTCTCCTTTCCCAGGGGGGAGAGTTATGGGTTGTTCAGCATCCCAGTGGCCCCCGATGGAGATCCGAGGCATTGCAGGACGTAGGACTTGCAAGGACTTGGGGCGAGCATGGTGATGCTGGCAGGGTTGCCATGCACCATGGCATCATTGCATGCCATGCTTGGGGAGGAAGGGCATTCTCCAGAACAGGGAAAACACCAGCTCTGTGGGGTAGGCGATGGCACCTGATCCCCATGCCCACCACCGGATCCTACCCACCCAGCCTTCTAGTTCCTCCACCCAGGCCCCTCACCTGCAGCTTGGCCAGATTCTAAAAATGCCCAAAGAGGAGGGTGGCCCCACCCCAGAGGGGTCGGGTTAAGCTGGGGGGTACTGGCAGTGGTGGGGAGGAGAGGAGGCTCAGGATGGGAGGACCTCAGGTGGGCAGGAATAGATCAGGATGCCTGAGAGAGACCCTGCAGACTGCGACCAGAGGGAACAAGATTAAAAAAAAAAATTGGGTTGTAGTTTGGAGCTATTCAGGTTTAGTGTAAGGAGATATGACCACCTCCTCAGGACATGCATATTTTCTGTAGATTTTATTCTTAAGGGGTTTAACAGGTTTAGTGAAGATTAGGGGACCCAGGTAAATTGAATTATCCTTTGTTAAATCTAACTCCATATCTAGCCACTCAAGATTAGTAATGATTCCACCTTGACTATTAAACCATTTTGACATTTGATTCATCCTACAGGAAAGAAAGTAGTGGTATAGATCAGGAGCTTTAAGTCTGCCCATATCTTTTGGCCTGGTTAGTCTTCGATAAGCCATTCTGCATCTTTTTTTGCCACATAAAAAATTTTAAATAGTGCTCTGTATAGTCATGAACCAGTGTTTGCTAATGTTAAAAGGTAGCATAGAAAAGGTGTATAGACATTTCAGCAAGAACATCATTTTCACCGAGTCCAGGTGACCCTATAAACCAAGTGGTAGATTATGCCATCTGGCTAGACTGTCTTGTATTGATTTTTTAAGGAAGGCCAAGTTCTTGTTAAGAGTTTTGGAAATTGACTTAAAGACTTTAATTCCTGAGTAATCCAGTCTTTCAGACTCCAAATCTAGACCCATATCTAGGATTTCTTGCTTGTTACAGTAGTGATTTAAGGGTAGAAAAGCTGATTTATCTTTTTTCAATTTGTACCCAAAAACGGAGCCAAAATCAGAGATAATCTCTAATATTTTCTTGATGGAAGCATATGGATTGGTGACAGATAGGAGGATGTTGTCAGCGTCAACTGAAAGTAAATGCTCTTTGGTACAAAACTTGATACCTGTGATATCTTTGCTGACAATTTCCTTATCAGTGAGTGTAAGGTCACATTGAATAGTAGGGGTGAGATAGGACAACCCTGCCTAGAGCCTCTTTTTAAACAGAAGGGCTGGGAAGTGACTTCATTAGTGATAACTGCAGCTGAGGGTTTTTTGTGAAGTAGTTGTACCCATTTTATAAAGTCTGCCGGGAAACCATAGAGTTTCAAAATCTCAAATAAGTGAGGCCAAAGGACCCTATCAAATGCCTTATCAGCGTCTAAGGAAAACAGACCCACTGCCGTTTCCACTTATTGGCTACTTCCATCAGATGGAATAGATTCCTAGTATTGTCAGCAGCCAGTCTGCCTTTAATAAAATCTGTTTGTTTGTTTTTGATTAACAAAGAAATAACTTCCTCTAATCTTTCTGCCAGAATTTTAGCCAGTATTTTCATTTCAGTATTGATTAAGTTTATTGGTCTATACTTCTTATAGTCATTCTGGTCCTTGCCTGCTTTATGAATTAAGGTGAGGAGGCCCTGAGTCATACTAAGTGGCAGATGACCTTTGTTGAAGGCTTCCTTAAACACTCCTAACAAAATGGGTGCAATTTCATCTATATGTTTATAATAAAAATTAACTGAATACCCATCTGGCCCTGGGACCTTATTAATTTTCAACTTGCAAACTGCATCCCTAATTTCTTGCAGACTAATGTCCTGCATGAGAGACTCTTTGAGGTCCTCTGGAACACTAGGGATGTTCAAACTGGAGCAAAAGGCATCTAGATTGCTTGGACAAAAGGCATTGGTTACATCCTATAGATTCTTGTGGAATTGTAAAAATATGTCATTCATTTTCTTATCCCCCATTACTAGCCAATTGCAATTAATGGCCCTAATGGAACAGATTCTTGTAGCATTACTGTTCTGCTTAAGCTGTATTGCAAGTATTTTGGAAGCTTTATGGCCAGAATCTATGTAACTGAGTTTAGATTCTATATGGCAAATTCAGCTTCCCCCTAATTAGTTCGTAATATTCAGTTTTGAGAGTAGACCATTCAGCCCAAACTTCATCTGAGGTATCGGATAGTAGTTTCTCTTCTACCTTAAGCTTTGATGCTTCATAGAATCTCTATCTTTAGATTTCTTTTTCTGTTTTTTTTTAAACCTGAGGAAGTACTGATCCAAAAACTCCTGAGCATGCACTTCAGACTTTCCCAGTTATTGACCCAAGATATGTCCATGGGGTTGTTGAAATCTAGAAAATCTTGTAAAAATTGTTTGACCTGTGATAAAACATCACTGTTGTTCAACAGAAAGTTGTTTTATTTTCCAACTACCTCTGCTTTTTAGCTCACCCCCTCGACAAATGACATTGCAACAGGGCAATGATCAAAAATGACTTGCACCTTGATCTGGGAGTCAAGCAGTCTTTTAACCATAACCTTGGGTACATACAATACATCTGATCAATCCTAGACCCTGATTTATGACAGGTATTCCAATACATGAAATCAATTTCATTGGGATGCAGTACTCTCCAGGCATCTACCAATCCTAGCATCTCAATGGATTGTTGAGATTATTTCCAGTGCTTGAGTTAGTATGCTTTGGATTAGACCTGTCAAGGAGTGGGTTTAGGATGGTATTTGTGTCTCCCAGCAATATAATGGTACTATTTAGGTAACTAATTAATATGTTACTGAGGTCATTAAGGACCGAGTGAGAGGGGTCCGTAGGTCTATAAAAATTTACTGGTGTGATGCTTTCTTCATTGAGCATCACTCTGACTATGATGTAATGTCCTCTGATCTCAACTACGGTGGAGGCTATTTGAAAGTTTAAACCCTTTTTTAATAAGATTAGAATACCCGCTTGTTAGAGCTATGACCTGCTCCTATGACCTGGCCCACCCATTCCCTACACATCAAGTCATAGTGTTGCTCTGTTAGATGGGTTTCTTGGAGAAATGCTTCTTGGGACTTATGTTTCTTTAAATGCCTAAGAACTGAGTATCTTTTGACATTGTAGTTCAGTTCTCTTATATTCTAGGTAACCAAATGTGTCACTAGATTATTAGACATGGTAAGTCATGGCTGCAAAATGCTTATTCTTGCTAATACCATGGGTTGGATTTTCAAAGCCCTGATGCAAGCTGCGACAATGGCAGCTTGCGTTGAGTGCGGTTGCGTCCAGGACCCTGCACCCGAATTTCTATTCCACAGGGTCCCAGCACCAATGTCCAGCAGCATGCGGCAAAGGTGGTGCTATGCCAAATGGATGGTGCACCCACCCAGAATGCCGCAATGGCAGCAGGGTGTCTGTGGCACCTACAGATGAGGCATGATGCTGGCTAGGGCCCCCTCACACCACCATGCCTCCCTGGCTCTGATTTAGTGACCGGCACAGCTCACTACCTCGTCGATGGTTGGTCAATCGAATGCACTGTCAGTGTTTGTACTGTTGCGTCATGCACACTGGCAGTTCATTTGTGGCCAACCATGGTGGGGTGAGGAGGGCTGTGCCGGTCCCCGAATCTGGGGGCATTGATGGGGGTGCGGGGTCAGGGGCACTATGTGCTTAGTGGGGGGCACCAGGGCACCAGGGGATTACATCCAGCACATGGACAGTCAGGGTGGGGGGGCACTGGATCTCCAGGGAGAATCCATCGTGGATGGATTGGGCAGGCCACACAGTGGCATATACCAGATCACCCTCCCAGGAGCTGTCTTTTTTTTTTCAATTTAAAATTTATTAGATTTTTCCACACAACGAATGTATGGCAATGCCTTTACAAATAAATCATAGTCAAAAACAGACATACACTAACAAAAGGATAAAGTACAGTACTACATATTAATACAGTTGTAAAACTATTTTCTTTACCAAGTAAAATATAACCAAACTATATTTATTACTCCTGGGTACAAAGGGCTATAAATGAGCCCCAAATATTGTCAAATATATCATTTTTATCCATAAGGGAGTGAGATATTCTTTCATTATTAGCACCGACCAACAAATTATTAAACCATTGTTGCATGTTGGGAGGATTCATATACTTCCAGTGTTGAAGGATCAACTTGTTATATACTAGAGCACATGTCAACACCCAAAATTTCTTGTGTTTAGGAATATTAGGAATCAAACTAATGTCTCCAATAATGAAAACTAGGGGTGAAAGGGTATAAATGACTCCACAAGATATTGGCAAAAGTATGAATTTGCCTCCACTGAGCCAAATTCTTGTTACAGTGGCAAAACAAATGAGCTAAGCCTGCATCATGATCCCCACATCTCCAGCATTTGCAATCTGACACTAGCCCTATATTAGACAATTGCCTAGGGGAATAATAATAGTAATGCAAAATCTTAAATTACACAAGTCTTCCTTGCACCTCTCTAGATGATTTAATCACATTATCCCATACTCTCTCCCACATCACCTTTGGAATGTTTAGACCGAAATCCTCCTGCCATTTTACCCTTGCATGCTCTGTTAGTTGAATATCAGAGTCATTCAAAACAGCATAAATTAGACTAAAGCCCTTAGGTAAATAACATACTTTAAATAAGTTTTGCCGTGCAGGAGAAGAAGTAAGTTTATGAGATGCATCCAAATATTTGATAAGAAGAAAACTTCTAATTTATAAGTAAATGCAAAAATCGCATTTACATAAGTCAAACTTATTCTTAAGGTCTGTAAAGGAGAGCAGTCTGTCTTGATTGTCTAATAAGTCCCCTATTAAAGCAATGCCTTTGCATTTCCAACAAACAGGCCCAATTCTAGAAGGTGGTGGCCTAAGTTGCCACCGACCTAACTTGCGCTTACCTCACATCATACTATGACCCTGTACCCTATTCTAGAAGGGGCAGGGTCTCCGTAGCTAAGTCCTGTGACTTGCGACATGTGGCCAGGTACACCAAACTGTGGGCGCACCTGGCGAGCATGTCACAAGCCGCACCATAGTTCGTAATTGCTACTCCTGCCCAGCTTGCCACAAGGGCACTTCGCAGGGCTGCCCACCCCCGCCCCCAAAACACCCATGGGTAGATGCCTCGCAGGGCAGTGCTGCCATCCCCCCACCCGTGCCCTGATCCTTGAGTTGCCGGCCGCAAATGCAGCAATAACCCTTCCATGGTAGTCTAGTGCCTCCCCAATCATAGTATTAAATGTATAATTGCCCCATTTCCGTGGTAGGCTAGTGGCCCCTCAATCGTTGTAAGTGAAATAATTAGCACCTCCATTTCCCTGGTAGTCTAGTGCCCCCCGATCATTGTAATTCAAATAAATAGTCGGGAAACGGGGGTGCTATTTATGTAGACATAAGTAAATGTAACTGTAATGTGTATTACATCTTCCACTACTTCTCCATCCATGCTAGTGACTGCACAGAGCTTTCTGGAACAAGTTTTCAAAAGTAATAGAAAGTAATAGAAAAAGTAACTTACCCAACACTGCCAGTTGACAGGTCTTCTTTCCACCATGGCAAGCCTTTTGGGGGGGGAGGGGTACTGACTCTTGTTCCTCCCTTTCGTCATCTGCCTTACTGCTCTTTCAGTTAGTCTACTCTAGATGCATGCCTGTTGGTCCTCACTGGTCACATCCCTAAATCCAGGCAAACTTCCACCTTCTTGTTGTTGCCCCATGGGAAATCCCTTCACTACAGGACCCAGAGTAGGGAGTACTCCATCAGTTCATACTCTCAGGCTGAACTCAAGTTTGCAAACAAAGCCTGAAGGATCGTGGAGCGAACTGTGTGCTGGTGATATGGGGCCCATCAGTGGCATCAATCAGCCAACCAGGAGCTTTCCCATTATGGCTTTTATTTATTTTATTTAGAACTTTTGCAAACCAGCATAAGCCTTATTCAGGAGAAACACCCGGATTTCAAGGGAGGCGTGACAAAACTGAGCAGCAGCAGCAGAGCTGTTACATATTTACAGTCATAGTTACAGTCTAAAATGTTACATGGTATCCACATTGAACAGCAGCTGATGCCTCAGAAAAAACTTTGACATATTGCAACACAATTCTGGTTATATTTCCCAATTTCTCATATTTCCCTACCCCCAGTTTCCTGTTATTGGAAACATCTGTATGAAAACAATGTCTTTGTTCCATGGAGTTGATCTGTTCCAACTGTTTAATCCCTACCTGATGTCCTAATCCCCTGCTTGTAACCTCCCTGTCATTTCCATGAGAACAGATTGTGATGTCACAAGCAGAGGGTTATGACTAGTATCACTCAGAACTGATCTATTTTGACACAACTGGACTGTTTAGAAATTTCTGATTCTGAATCCGATTCCTATCTGATTCTGAAAAAAACCTCAGAATCAGAGTCGGATTTGGAATCCTAATCCCTTAATCCTAATTTCCCTGTAAAAGCATTTTTAAATTTAAATTTTGGAATTAGGATTTTGGACTGCAATTCCAGTAATCCTAATTCCAAAAATTGGTTTGTAATCCAACAAATCCAATTCCATGACTCCGAATCCAAGTAACCTTAGTTATGACTTTTAGTGGGGAACAAGCTACAAGAGCAAAAGAACTCCAAAGGACAAAGATCCTGTTTTCATGCAAATATTCTCAGTAATAAAGCATGGCGAGCAGAGAACAACGGGCAAGGCAAGGCAAATTTTATTTATATAGCACTCAATCCAACAGGGTCTCTCAGTGTTTTACATAAAAATACAGATTATAAATAATAAAATCTACCCCAAAATTAACTAAAACGAACTCTAGTTCCACTACACGCTTGTTCAAATAAAAATGTTTTAGAAAAGGCTTTGAAGGCCTCTACCAAGTTGCATGCATGGATATGATGAGGAATCAAATTCAAAATGATAGGTGCTGCCACCCCAAAGGCACTATCGCCTGATGTCCTGAGTCTTGAGGTGGGGGACTACTAGCAGTCCAGAACTGGTGGAGTGGAGACAACAGAGTGGTTGATAAGGAACCAGGAGCTCATTTAAGTAGTCTGGTCCCAATCCACATAGGGCCTTGAATGTGAACAAGACAATCTTGAAGGTGATGTGCGAATGCAGCCAGTGCAAAGTGCATAGGACCGGAATGATGTGATCTCTCAATGAGGAGCCCACTAACACTCGGGCCACAGCATTTTGCACTAGCTGCAATTGACGCATCAGACCTCCCGATTGCCCTAGGTATAGGGTGTTACTGTAGTCCAACCTTGTGATGACAAAGGCACGGATAATCGTCCCTAGGTCATCCTGAGCTAAGAATTTTCAGATCCTGACATTGTTCTGGAGATGGAAGAAGCCAGACCGGACAACAGATGACACTAGGACAATAGGCAATACAGTATATAATAGGAAATACAGCATATGAAATATAAGTAGAGCTGGGTGTAAATAATATGTTTTTAATTTTTTTTCCAGCTGTAACAGTTGCTCTTTCATTGATACAATACATCCAGTAACTATACAGCGGATGATATCTAGGCGCATTTGATGTTTAAAAAGTCATTGTATCCTGGGTGGCCATTTTGTATCAGGTTAAGCAATGGATGGTCTGGACTTCAAACAGAGCTGTTGGAAATAATGTTAACTTAATGTATGAGAGAGCCTCAAAGAAAGAAAGGTAGTTACATGAGAAAATACAGAGTGAGGTAGATGGGATGAGAGTGTAGAAAGGCCATTTTGATACTGCTGAGGCCTAGTCAAGCTAAAGGCTGGTACACAGTTTGTAGAGGTGGAAGAACATGGCTGTTTGAAGGTCTGTATGTTTCAAGAGGATTTTATGCTGCTGGGAATGAATGGTTCCACTGATGGAGCAGCAGCAGCCAAGTCTTCCTCGCCAATTACGTTATGAATCTTGGAATATGCAGAATATTTAGCAACTGAGAGACTGCCCCATCTCTCTTCTTTTAGACAACTCCATGATGCAGGCTGAGGGGGTTAACATTGTGTGTTTACTAGACTCCACCACAGTGAGGCAGGGACTAGGGGCCACTATATAAACCTAGACCCCCCACATGATAGTGTAATGTGCTTCTGCCTGAGCCACAGGGCCGGGCCCTGGGGTACTTTTAATTTACTGTTCAACTATATTATTTCACATCTTAGTAGAGAAAGAAACATGACAGTATCAAACCTCTCCTTTCCTTTCTGTCATGTTCTGTTTTTTTTCCCAAGCTTGCCACACCAGCTCTAATGATCCCAACCAGACTCCAGCTCAACCTATCTACTCCACTACTCCCCAGAAACATAGAAACATAGAATTTGACAGCAGATAAGGACCGCTTGGCCCACCCAGCCTGCTCATTTCCCTACCTACTGGATAAGCTGCAGATCCTAGTTAACTAGCAGCCTACTTCTTCCTACCCCAACCCCCTAGAATTGTCTTACGACTGTCCCATGCATGCTTGAATTCCACCACTGTTTTTGACTCCACAACCTCCTCGAAGGCGCTCCACGCATCCACAACCCTCTCTGTGAAAAAAAAACTTTAAATTACCTCTGAGCTGCCCCCATCTTCAAATTGTACCCCTGTTCTTGCACATTCTTTTTTTGAAAGATGCTACCCTCTTGGACTTTGTTGATTCCTTGAGGTGCTTGAAAGTTTCTATCATGTCCTCCTTTCCCTCGAGGCTATACATATTAAGTGCCTTAAGTCTGTCTTCATATGTCTTCCGGTGCAGACCCTGCACCATTTAGTTGCCCTCCTCTGACAGCTTCCATCCTGTCTATGTCTTCATGAGATTGGGTCTCCAGAACTGCACCCAGTACTCAGATGGGGTCTCACCAGCTGTCTGTACAGAGGGATAATAACTTCCTGTTTTCTACTGGTGATGCCTCTCCCAATGCATCCAGTGTCCCCCCAGCCTTCCTTGCTGCCCTCTCACATTGCTTGCCCACCTTTAGGTCATCTGATATGACTACCCCAGGTCCCTTTCCATTTTTGTTGTTGTTAGTGTCTCACTCCCCATTGTGTACTCTTCCTCTGGGTTTTTGTTTCCCAGGTGCATCACCTTGCACTTCTTAGCATTGAATCTAAGCTGCCATATATTTGGGTCTGAGCTGCCAGAGAGCAAGCAGCCTGGACTGTCTCCTCTTGAGAGCTTGGGGTTGGGTGGATCAAGGACTGGGTGATCTGCATACCTCTCAACCTCTCAGCATTTACATGTGTAGCACTGTCCTTTAAAATGTAGAGCAAATGACCAGAACCTTTTTCAGTTTAATGAATAATATGTTTAAGAGTAGTAGGCACAATTTATTTAATGCTACAGATTTTTTTTCTATCAAGTTATTTTAAACATTTCATAGTTTGTATCCCCCAAAAGTAGCTTCAGCTTTATGAGGAACATCCATAAATCTTCACAGAGCAAGGTTAAATTTGGGTGTAAAATTCATAGCACTATATGAAGTGCAGAGCAGTTGAGAGCTATGGTGATCATTATGCCACAAATGAGTGATGGGAGCACAGGGTTCTCATCCTCCTGAGGTTAGCCATTTTCTTTTGATTCCCTCCCTCCCTCTCTTGTAGGATATGGCCTGTGTGGAGCCACCAGGGGTGAGGCCTCATGCTCGTTCTCTGTTTCCAGTGGCTGCTACACATGTCGGTCCTTGGAGGATGACATCTGTGTGATGTCCCAAGTAGGCTGACTGATGTCAGTGCAGAGCAGAGCCAAAGGGCCATGGTTCACATCACACACACGTCCCTTCCTGAAGCAAACATGAGGCAAATGTGCACTACAAAGTACTTTCATCCTGCCCCAAGGAGAGGTGCATCTGATGAGGACATCTTCCCAACTACAGCCAGTCAGATGTTGGTGACCAGGCTTTGAGGCATAAACACAGGTCACTGGCATGACAAGTGGTCATGTGACCACTGTGCTACCTAGTTAGCCTCAAACTCCCCTTCTTAAGTAAAGCACCGGAGAAGGCTGTTTATACCCTACTATATGAACATCTCATCAATAGCAACCTACTAGACACATTCCATTCTGGATTACACTGTCACAGCAGTGAGACTGCACTAGCCAGTATAGACATTGAACTCCTTAAGGCTAGTGGCCAGGAATCCCTTTCTGTCTAAATTCTGTTTACCTGAGCTCAACATTCAATACATTCTTCCATCACTTCTTAACTGACTTCCTTGCCAAATTTATTGGCATCTCTCTGGTACAGCTCTGGCATGGTTCAAGTCCTATTCCTCTGATTGTTTCATCTTTGTCTTTGGTGTTGTATTCTCCTCCTCCATCAAACATCTCTTGTACAGGGTCCCTCAGGATTCCACCTTTGCTCCGCTCTTTCTCTGTCTACCATCTTACTCTTGGGCACCTCATCTCTTAATTTAAACTTGGCTACCATTTTTATGTAGATAACCCACCACACCCACAAATAAAATAAAAGTTTGGGGTTAAACAGTACATCTCCTTTGACTCATTCCAAGACTGAGCACTTTCACCCTTAACAACCTGTCTCTCCCTCATTGATAGTTGCTTCAAGATCAACTTTTCCCAACTCAGTTTGAAAAAATATGAAATGTTCCACCTGGGCAAGAACTCTGTCCCGCAGAAAAATCCCTTTTCCTCCTTCCAGTACCTAGGTTCCAATTATGACCTGAGCAAAATTGCTAGAAATTTGGGAGTTTACCTTGACTTTGAACTGTCTTTTGATTCCCACATAAACCATATGTGCAAAACAGATTTCTGTCATTTATGATATGTACTCATTTCAACATCTACTGACATCTATGGGCAGACAACTCTTGGCAAGAAATTGCCTGACCCGAGGACCTAAACCACCCCATTATGCATTTTTTTAGTTAGACATTAATAAGATATTTAATTAACTTTACCAGTGAGCCCACTTCTGTATTGCTGAAAGCCACTCAGCACCCACCACAGCCACACCCCTAAAAACAGTGTTTTGATGACACTAAGTGGGGCATGGGCTGCAGGGCTACTAATAGCTTTAGATAGTCATGGAGGGTGCGGGGTAGGGAGCAATGCCCGGTATATGGATATAGCATACTTTGCAGGTACTGTTAAATGTTGGGGGGGGGGGTAGTATTATATTTATATAAAACGCCGTGGGAGAACTACAGACGGAATCTGTAAATGTGGGGATCTTTTTTTTTTTGCAGATTTCTACTTTTGAGATGCAAACATTTTGTTAGATTTCTCTTTTGCTGTTTCCTTTTTTTCCCCTTAATTGTTTAGTAGGCATTTTCATTGATCTTTGTATGATACATGCAAGCACTTTATTTTAAATAAAATTCCCCTACTCTTTTCAAGAAGTGCCATGGCATCTTTATTATCCACCAGAATAGGCAGACAGTACCTTGGTTTAATGTCTTATCCAAAATACAGCACTTCAGGGGTGCTGTACCCTCTCATGCGGCACTGCAATGTTAGTACCGGAATCTACCCCAAGTTCCTGGTCTGGGACTAGAACACACAGGGCTCAGTTCTCAAAAGGGGCTTGGATCAGTGCAAGCTGTGGCAAACAGATGCTTGCACTGAAGCCCAGTGTGCCAGGGACCTTGCACCAGATTCTGCTACAGGAGGGGTCCCAGCGCCTAAGGGTGGGGTGGGGGAGCAGTTTGGTGGGCACTACCTGCTGGGGGGAGTGGTTTGGTGGGCACTACCTGCCAGGGAAGGGGAAACTATGTATATTTAAATCAGGGGTGACATTGGAGATCAGGGTGGGGGGCACTAGACTACCAGGGATGGGTGAATATATCTTTTTTAAATCATAGGTGACATAAGAGATCAGAGCGGGGGGCCACTAGATCACCAGGGAAGGAGGAATATATCTATTTTTAAATCAGGGATGACATTGAGGATTAGGGCAGGGGGCCACTAGACCAGCAGGATGGGGGGTTTATTCAATATCACTACAGGCAGCATCGGGGCTGGGGAGAGGGACCGCGGCACATTGTTGCAAACAGGGCAACTACCCCAGGGGAGAATTTTCTAAGTACCCTTAGACCAGCCCTGGCTGGTCTAAGGGAACTTGAATTTCTTCCTCTGGGAGAGTTCTGAGAATCCCGCATTAGAGAATATGGCAGCCTGTGTCTGCTGCAAGCACTCTAGTGCCATGCTGCAGCCCATTTTTTGGGCAAACAGGCAGAACAAGCCCCATTTGGGGCAGGCAGCCTGTGATTGATGCAGGCTGCAATTGAGAATTGCTTCCAGTGCAACTTTTGGTGCAAGGAGTACTTTGTGCCATTTTTTGTGGCACAAGCCCCTTGTGCCATGGCAGGAACTTCAAGAGTTGAGTCCCTCATTTTCTGATCTCCCAGCCTCAGAGGCAAGTGTGTAACCTGCTGAGTCACTGACACGTACACCAGTGACTACTACAACTAATCTTTAACTGATGTTCTTGGCTTGCATATCATCAGTGGTGTTGAATCCTTGCTGTCCCCCCTTATACCTGTCTTTATGTTCACTGATAAGGATTTTGTGATGAAAGATGCTAGAATTCTAAAATAACTAAGGGGAGAACTAATGACACCACTGACTACCCTTTTTAACAAATCATGGGAGGATGGTGTGGTACCTGAAGACTGGAGGAGGGTAGATATGATTCCCCTTCACAGACGTGGGAGCAAAGCAGAGGCAGGGAACTACAGACCTGTCAGTTTGACCTCAGTGGTGGGGAAAATAATAGAATCACTTCTGAAAGAAAGAATTGTTGAGTACCTAGAGGCCAGCAGGGCACAGGACCCAAGGTAGCATGGATTCACAGCAGGAATGTCATGTCAGAAGAATCTAATTGATTTCTTTAACTGGATGACCAAAGTAGTAGACCAGGAAGGGGCTGTGGACATGGCCTACCTAGACTTTAGCAAGGCATTTTACACAGTTACACACACAAGATTCATAAACAAGTTAGCCAGCCATGGAGTTGGTCCCAGGGTGGTACCTGGGTAAAAAATTGGCTGGACAACAGGACACAGAGGGTAATAGTAAATGGAGTCTACTCTGAAGAAAGGGGAGTTACTAGTGGGCTACCGCAGGGTTCAGTACTGGGTCCAGTCCTTTTTAATGTCTTTATAAGTGACATTGCAGAGGGACTGGAAGGAAAAGTATGCCTCTTTGTAGACGACACAAAGATCTGCAACAGGGTTGATACACAAAGGGGGGTGGGGTAGAAAGGATGAGAAGGTACTTGGCAAGGTTGGAGGAATGGTCAAAAGTATGGCAGCTTAAATCCAATGCAAAGAAGTGCAAAGTAATGCACCTGAGAAACAAAAACCTAGGGGCAGAGTACACAATAGGGTGGGGAAGGGTGGTACTAACAACAACAAAAATGGAGCGGGACCTGGATGTAATCATATCAGATGACCTAAAGGTAAGCAAGCAGTATGAGAAGGCAGTAAGGAGGGCTGGGGGGATGCTGGGATGTATAGGGAGAGACATCACCAGTAGATAACAGGAAGTTGTTATCTCTCTGTACAGACAGTTGGTGAGACTCCATCTGGAGTACAGCGTGCAGTTCTAGAGACCCCATCTCTGCAAGGACATAGACAGGATGCAGGCAGTCCAGAGGAGGGCAACTAAAATGGTGCAAGGTCTGCACCAGAAGCCATATGAAGAGAGACTAAAGGAGCTTAATATACACACACACATATATATATATACCCTAGAAGAAAGGAGGGAGGGGGGGACATGATAGAAACTTTCAAGTACCTCAAGGCAATCAACAAAGTCCAAGAGGGTAGCATATTTCAGAAAAAGAGATGTGCAAGAACAAGGGGGCATAATTTGAAGATAGAGGGGGGATGGCTCAGGGGCAACATGAGGAAGTGTCAGTGGCTCAGTAGGTAGTACACTCGCCTCTGAGGCCAGGAGATCAGAGGGCTGTGGGTTCAGTTCCCACATCTGGCATTTGGGTTAATATCCCAATACTGACACTGTAGTGCAGCATGAGGGGGTGCTGCACTTCTGAGGTGCCGTCTTTCAGATGAGACGTTAAACTGAGGTCCCATCTGCCTGGATTGGTGGTAGTTCAGGTGGATGTTAAAGATCCCATGGCACTTATCGAAAAGAGTAGGGGATTTCCCCGGTGTCCTGGCCAAATTTCCCCCATTTGCTAAAAATACCACTAACAGCTTAATCTGGTTCAGTTTCAGTTGCTTCCCATCTGTATCCCCTCTCCCCCCATCGCCCCTGAAAAAGGGACTTCTAGTTCCAGTGGGCCTACTGGGTCAATAAATAATAAATAAATATTTTTTCACGGAGAGAGTGGTGGATGCATGGAACAGCCTTCCTGAGGAGGTCATGGGGTCACAGACAGTGGGGGAATTCAAGAATGCATGGGACAGACATAAGTAAATTCTGGTAGGGGTTTAGGAAGAAGTAGGCTGTTGGCTAACTAGGATCTGCAGCTTATCCAGTAGGTAGGAAAATGGACAGACTAGGTAGGCCAAGTGGTCCTTATCTGCCATCAAAGTTTATGTTTCTATAGAAGATAAAATTAATTGACTATTGACATTACAAGAATGTAATAGTAGTGGCATCCAGTGATGCACAGAGCTCCTCTTTTCCTAATGACAAAGGAAACAAAGTTTCATATTGACAGAATGTCAGAACAGAAAAGAATTTGGGCAAAGCACAGCAGAGCTGATAATCCATACAAGCTGTAAAGAAAATGGACTTGAAGGGGTGGATGTTACAGGCAGGAAATTATCTCAGTTAAACCTTGTAATTAACATGTTCATCTCTGTTCCTTGCAAAACGGAACACTATGCATGTAGCATGTAATGATATACAGATGATGTAACCCTTGGATGTCTATTTTGTACTTTAGCCGAAAGAGTTAACCTTCGTGGGGTGGCCAATCTGACCCAGGTTATGGATGACTGGAGATATGACATCATGACCAAGATGAAGCACATGCTAACGAATGAGCATCAGTCCCTTCTACCCGATTACGCGAGGTAAAGCTCTTCTGTCCCTCTCCTTTCATGATTTGGCAAACACTATTGTTAATATTAGTATAGAAATGTAGGGACTATATCTGGTGCCTGATACACAGTGGAAGTCAGGGGGTGGAAGACTTTAAGGACACAAAGAGGCTCCCCATATTTACACCCTGAAAAACCTGCTATAAACAAAGCTGCTGTGCTTGCTGCAAAGGGTGGATCCCCCTCTTGACAGTGTCATATGGACTCCTTTTGTAAACATGTAATCCAGATGACTGTGGTCACACACAGGGTGTTTTGTTTTGTTTTATATAAAAGATATATTATCTGTTCATAATGCTGAGAAAGGAACCCCCATGCCACCCTCTGTGACACTTGGTTGGCGACTGAGCGAGAGTCTCCATTGGTGCAGCATAGCCCCCATGGCCCCACCTTGGGAGTAAAGCCAGGGAGGCCTCCCAGTAGTTCTTCTGCCAAGAACTTTGTACAGTCTTCCATGGGGCCATGCCTGCCTGATGGCCCTGCCCAGAGGGGGGGGCAAGCCTGAGTGGATAAAAGATAAAAGTGGATTAAAGAGGAAAGGAAATCACTTCCAACTGCCAGATGTTTATAAAGTTCTTATGCTCATGCCTGATATGCATTCCTCTAATTTATCCATATTTAACTGTGTCTGAATAAAGAGTGATACCAAAAATTGTATTTTGCATTGTTTTGTTTTTATGGGCAGCATTCTGTTACAGTTCTCTTCATGGAAGCAGTACTTCGGAGCTTTAACTATGTCATGGTTTGTGTACAGAACTCTGAACGTGATTCCGATAGGTCAACAGCTTATAATTAGCATTCTGTGAACAATCTGTGACATACTGTAGTTATAATTTCAAATTACTGCTTCAGTGAAGAGAACTGTAACAGAATGCTGCCCATAAAAACAAAACAATGCAAAATACAGTTTTTGGTGTCACTTTTTATTCAGGTACAGTTAAATATGGATAATTTAGGAGACTACATGTCCTTCCTACAAATAACTTTATAAGTAGCTGCCAATAAGCACAAATTTCCTGCCCCCTTTAATTACAGAGCTGGTAACCATTCCATTGTAGACTGGAAATCTACAAACCATCCTATAAACATATTAGGACAAGGAATCTTGTCTGATTCAATTTATGATCATTGTCCTGAAGTTTAAAAGAGAATGCCATCAACCAAGGTTGATTAGCAGTGTCAGTGGCTCAGTAGGTAGCACACTCGCATCTGAGGCCGGGAGATCAGAGGGCTGTGGGTTCAGTTCCCACATCTGGCACTTGGGTTAATATCCCAATACTGACACCGTAGTGCAGCATGAGAGGGGTGCTGCACTTGTGAGGTGCCATCTTTCGGATGAGACATTAAACCGAGGTCCCATCTGCCTGGATTGGTGGTAGTTCAGGTGGATGTTAAAGATCCCATGGCACTTTTCGAAAAGAGTAAGGGAATTTCCTTGGTGCCCTGGCCAAATTCCCCTCATTCACTAAAAATACCACCAATAGCTTAATCTGGTACAAGGTCAGTTGGCATTTATCTGTATCACCCTTCCCCCGGGTTGTGCCTGAAAATAAGCAGGATTTGTCTAGTGCACTTACCCGGTCAACAAAAACTAAATAAATTACAAAAATGTATAAAGAGGTTAAATGTAAATGATTTCTACTCAGATATTGACCAGATAAAGTGGCAGCAACTTGATAAGGATGTTAGCTTGGAAACAGCGGTTGGAAAACAACTAATCACTTATTAAGTGCACTTGAGGCCAATGCACCAGACTCAAAACAGTGTGTAAAAGGAAAGTGTTCACCATGGCTACATAGGGACCTTAGGCAGCTTATGAAAAGGAGGGATACAGTAATGCATCCGTTTCTTAAAAACAGGGATACAATAAGCCTAACTCATTATAAACAACTGAAGAATAGGGTAAAACTGGAAGTAAAACAGGCTAAATCTTTATATTATCACCGGCAACAAGCAAAGAATATGAATGACCCTATAACTTTTTGGGCTTCATTTTAGAACTTGTGCAGCCCACAGCCTAGATCAGGCTAGACTTATACAAAACAAGAAGGGAATAGCTGATGGCCCTCATTTTCAAAAGGTTAGTTTGTGCTGTGCTAACCTGGAACAGTGCCAGCTGTCGTAGGCATGCCCATATTCAAAGAACACATAGAAACATAGAAACATAGAATTTGATGGCAGACAAGGACCGCTTGGCCCACCCAGTCTGCCCATTTCCCTACCTACTGGATAAGCTGCAGATCCTAGTTAACCAGCAGCCTACTTCTTCCTACCCCCACCCCCCAGAATTGCCTTATGACTATCCCATGCATGCTTGAATTCCCCACTGATTTTGACTCCACAACCTTCTCCGGAAGGCTGCTCCATGCATCCACAACCTCTCTGTGAAAAATACTTCCTTAAATTACCTCTGAGCCGCCCCTCTCTATCTTCAACGTGTGCCTCTTGTTCTTGCACACCTCTTTTTGAAAGATGCTACCCTCTTGGACTTTGTTGATTCCTTGAGGTACTTGAAAGTTTCTATCATGTCCCCCCTCTCCCTCCTTTCCTCGAGGCTATACATATTAAGCTCCTTAAGTCTCTCTTCATATGTCTTCCGGTGCAGACCCTGCACCATTTTAGTTGCCCTTCTCTGGACAGCTTCCATCCTGTCTATGTCTTTGTGGAGATTGGGTCTCCAGAACTGCACACAGTACTCCAGATGGGGTCTCACCAGCTGTCTGTACAGAGGGATAATAACTTCCTGTTTTCTACTGGTGATGCCTCTCCCTATGCATCCCAGTATCCCCCCAGCCCTCCTTGCTGCCCTCTCACATTGCTTGCCCATCTTTAGGTCATCTGATATGACTACCCCCAGGTCCGTTTCCATTCTTGTTGTTGTTAGTATCTCACCCCCCATTGTGTACTCTTCCCCTGGGTTTTTGTTTCCCAGGTGCATTACCTTGCACTTCTTAGCATTGAATCTAAGCTGCCATACATTTGACCATTCCTCTAACCTGCCAAGTCCCTTCTCATCCTTTCCACCCACCCTGTGCATCGACTCTGTTGCAGATCTTAGTGTCATCTGAAAGAGACATACTTTTCCTTCCAGTCCTTCTGTAATGTTGCTTATAAAGACATTGAAGAGGACCGGTCCTAATACTGATCCCTGCGGTACCCCACTAGTAACCCTCCTTTCTTCTGAGTGGACTCCATTTACTATAACTCTCTGTGTCCTATTCTCCAGCCAATTCTTTACCCAGGCTGTCATCTTGGGACCCACTCCTAGGCTGGCTAACTTGTATATTAATCTTATGCTCGGCACACCACCGATAGCGCTGTCACGTGCAGTATTGTGCTGTGCATATGCAAATGAGGCATCCCTCATGCATATGCAGTGTAGCACAACATTGAATGATTTCAGAAGCTGTAAACAGCCGCCAGCAACAGTGCATTTTAACGCTTCCAGAACCCAGCCCTTAACAGTGCCCAAAGGGTGTGTGTGCCTTGTACCCCATTCATGCACTGTCAAGGGCTGCTAGCCCCAATCCTCTACACATGCAAAATCCATCAACCCTGGTAGTCTAGTGTCCCTCCCCAGCCCTGATCCCTGTTCATGTAAAAAAAGAAAATCAAACAGGGTGGTCCGGTGTCCCTCCCTAGCCCTGAACCCTGTTCACGTGAAAAACCCAAAACAACCCTGGTAGTTCAGTGTCCCTCCCCAGTCCTGATCCCCATTCATGTAAAAAAATCCTATTAACTCTGGTGGTCCAGTGTCCCTCCCCAGCCCCAATCCCCATTCACATAAAAAAAAAAAAATCAACTCTGGTGGTCCTGTATCCCTCCCCAGCCCTGATCCTTGTTCACATACAGTACACAGTATATGCTCATTGGAGCTCTGTCAACAGCCAGCTGCAGTGGTGTGAGGAGGGTTGTGCTGGTCTCTGGCTGGGTATCGGGTTTGAGGGAGCGGAGTGGGGAGACACTGTCTGACAGGGTGGGAGGTCCACTAGACCACCAGAGTAAGGTGTGGTGTCTTTCATGGGATGGGGTTTGGGGGTGGGATGGGCAGTACACTACTGGGGGAGATATTTTTCTACTATGGGATGGCAATCAGAGAACTGGGGGGGGGAGTGGGGCATACTGGACAGGGAATTGGATCTTTCATTATAGTATGGGACCAGTGATCAGAACTTTGGGGGAGGGCTACTAGACTACCAGGATTATGTTATTTTCATGTATGGGACAGTGATCAGGAAGGGGGAAGGGACACTACACTGTGGAAACATTTATATTTAATATGAGTCTGAAATTGGGGACAGGTGAGGGATACTACACTAGGGGAAACCATGTTTTACATTATCAGGTGGGTGTTTGGGGACCATGGAGGGTACCACTAGACTACCAGTGTTTACAGTTTACCTTACTGGTTAGCGACTGGCGATGAGGAATGCACTACACTCAGCGCGGCCCATACAAATGGACCATAATGGGCATGCAAACGACACTCTAGCGCCAAGCATGCCCAATGGGCTCATTTGCATGGCTGCCATTGTGAATACTAAGTTAGCGCATTGACACGGTTACTTGTGGGGGTATTCCCATGGCTGGGGGTCGAGGCTGTACTGATAGGGTTAGAAGTAGTGGTACTGGTGTTACCGCTGCTTCTACCTAGCCATATTCACAGTTGGACAGTGCCATATGCTATCCATCTGTGAAAAGCATTTTTTAACACCTGGGCAATGACAAGGGGCAATGCAAACATTTGCATTGCAATTTGCAATTTTTAGTGAATCCTCTCCCATGTGTCCTAAGGTGCTCTTTTCTGTTTGATCTCTTTGACAAACATATGTCATTGTTGAATCAAACTTATTCACTGTAGCCTCAGTGGAATAAAGTAGGTTCTATGAGCAATACTACTATTTGCCTTAACCTACTGTTTTGGTACTTATACTCATGAAATTGATAATATCATACCATCTAGAGTCTGAGATGTTTTACCCATATCTCTTTCCCACAAGTTCTTCAGTCTTGTTAAAGAGATATCCCTAGTATCTCTTAATACATTATACATTTTAGATGTGCATTTTTTAGAAGACTCTAGATCTGCATTTTAGCAGAATCTAGATTACCATATCTTCTAATATTGGTGGGATATTATTCAAACTTTTTAATATAAAGTTTTTTTTAATTGTAAGTATTGATATCTAGAGTTTTCTGAGATACTGAATTTACTGTATGTCTTGGATTTTCAGAAGACAGAAAACTGCTTTCATCCAAAAAGATATCAGTTTGAGACATCCCTTTCTTCCTACTCCACAAAGAAAAGGTGTTATTTATTATTAATGCTGGAAATGTATATAATGTACCATTGGGGTGAATCGTGAAAATAATTAGCATCCCCAAGACGTTTTTTGTACAGTTTGCCATACTCTGTTTGTTACTTTTGTAGAAGCTAAATAATCTTTGCACTTATGTAATTTTGAGAGGTTTACCATAAAATCTTTTTTTATTATAAAATGGGATGTTTGTTTTATCTAATTTGAAACAATATTTGCCAGCCTTAGTATTCATGAACCAATGAAAAACACATGTGATTTGTGCTGCTAAATAATACCATCAATGGTTAGGGCAGTCTAAACCACCTTTGTCGTTAGCTTGATATAATTTTTCTAGTGAGATTCTAGGATGTTGCTTTATCGAAAGAAATTTCCTTATTGACTTTTTTAAATCCTTGAAAACATTTTTTCTAGAATAACTGGTTTGATGCAAATAACAAAAGTAGTTTTGGAAGGACGTTCATTTTTATTGTGTTTACTCTTACAATCAGAGCTAATGGAAGAAATTGCATTTTTTCCATGCCTGCCATAATTTTTTTAATAACTGGAAGATAATGCAAATCATAACCCTATGCCATATTTTTAGGAATGTACACTTATAAATATCATACTTCCTCCTTTGGCAGAGAAAAGAGACAATGATTGGAAGTAAGCTCTGGATTGTGGCCTAAGAAAATTATTTTACTCTTTGTCCAGTTGCTCTTGTAAACCAATACATTACTGAAGTTTGTAATTACTTCTAATAAGTGAGGATAAGAGGAGATTGATTCTGAAAGAAATAATTGATCTCCTACTTTTATTCCTTTAATACACACTTGTGATCTGAATTTAATCCCCAAAGGCTCTAAAAATAAAGCAAATAACAAAGGGGACAATGGGCAGCCTTGACTAGTACCTCTAAATAAAGAAAAAGCTTCTGAAATATCCTGATTTGTTTTAACTCTTGCTTGTGGGTTGCAAGATATGTGAGAAAGTTGCCTCTAATGCTAAACTGTTTTAGTACTTCAAACAAAAAAGGCCAGTAGACCCTGTCGAATGCTTTTTTGACTTCTAATGATAAGCCAGCTGAACCAGTCTCCAACAAACTGTTCATAATGTTGAATACTCTTCTGATGTTATAATGCATCCTCCTTCCCTGAATGAAGCCTGTGTGGTCTTTGAGTACAGTTTTTGGTACTATTTTCTATGGTCTTTTTCTCAGTATCATAGTGTAATCAGTGTTAAGTAAAGATATTGGACAATATGACGCACTGATCAGATGGTTTATCTTTTTTTTTAAGTATTAATGGTGTTATGGCTTTGTTGAAGGAAGAAGGAAGTATAGCAGATTTATCTGTATTCTGAAATAACTCCTCTAGCAATGGGATTATAATCTCCTTTAAGTTTTTGTAAAATTCAGAACAGTACCCATCAGTCCCAGGGAATTTGCCATTTGGTAGATCTGAAATTGCATCAATGATTTCCTATCTGGAAATATATCCATTAAAATAATCCTTATCTGAGTGTGATATAAATGGAAGATCTGTTCTACTCAAAAACTGCTTAATTTATTGTATTTCTGCAATATTTTCTGGAGTATATACATCAGAGTAAAAAAAAAAACAACTTTAAAGTGTTGATTGATGTATTTGGGGTTAGTAAGAGTTGAGCCATTATCTGATTTGATTATGCCAGTTCTGTTTTGAGATTGTTCACATTTTAGTTGGAGAGCCAGAAGTCTGTCAGGTAAATCTGAAACAAATAAATAATAAGAAGAACATGCTCCAGATCTCAGTATAGATTTATCTGCCTATATATTCATTATCTTATCAATCTTTTCCTTCAAACAGAATATTTTATTTAAATCTGATTCCAGACCAGCTTGGGAGTGCTGAAACTCTGCCGTCATCCATTCTTGTTCCAATTCTTGCAATATTTATTTATTTATTGAAGTTATTGTAGGAAATAATCTATCCCCTTATATACATTTTTAATTCCCAAATGAGCTAACAGAAAATATTTGGTGAGCAATTTGAATTTCTTCCTCTAATAATTTACCAAAATAAGTATCCAGCCTAAGGTGTTGTCAAATTTCCATGAACTATGTTTTGAAAAAGAGCTTAAAGATGTTATATTTAGAAAACACAGGCTGTGGTCTGATACTTTAATAGTTCCATATTTTATTTCTTCTACTCTCTATAATGATGATTGTGAAATAAGAAAAAGGTCTATTCAGGAATAAATATTATATACGTTAGAATAGTGTTTTTTTTTTAAATTTGGATATTAGAATCTAAATGGATCCATGAGACCAAGATCCTTCATAAAGCTTTGTAATTCCCTGACTGTTCTGGCTTTATGGACTTTAAAGAGCTGCGATCTGAGGAGCCCAAGGCCAAATTAAAACCTCCTCTGATAGTATATGGTGTATTGTAAGAAGCTAGATTTAGAAAAAAGTCCAAAAAACTTAATATTCTATTTGGTGCATAAATGCTTACCAATGTTAGCTCAGATTGGCAGATCAAAACTTTAATCATTATGAATTGTCCTTCTGGTGCTACTGCATGTAAGAGTCTAAAATTTCTGGTGTTAGATTTTTTATTATAAATATGGTTGTCCCTCTTGTGTTATTGGCATAAACTATACTTACTTCTATTGCTTGAAATAAATTAGCAAAATATGAAGTGTCTCTGTGTTTCTAAGAGCTGCCGCAACTTCTTGTGATGCATGAAAAAAATTATATTCCCATCCAGGGTAATCCTCATCTTTGCCTGATGTAACAAGGCAAAATTAATCCCTTTTTGATGTAACTGGTTTGTAATTGAATCAAAAGCTTTTATTTTAGTTAATAATACTTGTAACCTGGGGCCTTTAAAGTACAGACCTCTCTCCACTTTAGCCTTCTATCATATCTTCTCTCTATCCTGATAGTGCAGTGGGTGGACATATATAAACTATGGTCTGTTCCTGATCTTCTGAGATGAGAAAGTCCTGTGTGCCCTGTCCAATTTAATTTTTATGTTCAGGATATTTTAATCCTAAGGTCTCAGTGAGTAGCTCTTCACAGAAGTTTGGATTGGCTCCTTCGGTACCTCCTGGCAGATTACCAATCTTTAAATTATTCCTCTTGGATCTTGTTTGTAGGTCCTCAACTTTCAGTCTAAGTTCCAGCAGTTCTTTGCTATTGCTTTCCAGACTATGTGTCATCTTAGGAAGTACATCCTCCACTGTGCTGAGCCTCTGTTCAGCCTCCCCATTGCACACTGTTAGTGAAGCCATCATATTCACCGGATCAGAAAGCATTTGTTTTCAAGAAGACATATCTTTGTTCAAACTTCCAAATCCTGCTTTCTTCTCTTTCAAGAGTAGTTGTTGGCTGTCCTTCATTTTATCCCCTGCTGAGGCTAACTTTTCTTTTTTTCTTTTCTGTTTCTGTGCCTGATATGGGTGGGGGATTTACCCCTTTCAGCATTTGGACCTTGCATCTGGCATCCCCCAGGATACCCTGGCCTAGGAAGGCCAGCAGCTTGCCCCCTATGGTGGAGTTCCCCTCCCCAGGGGGAGTGACTGAGATCTACCAGAGGCCCCAGCTGAGGCTAGTGTCTGGGGCATCATTTTGATGGAGGTCTGGGGATGTCACAGTGCTGCTGGCCCAGGGAATTTTTCCCTGTTAGTTCCCCCCCCAGAGGCATGGACATGCAGTGATGTCAGCGCAGGTTGGGTACGCTCCCGCACCTGATCTATAGACTTCCACTGTTGCCTCCCCAGTGAAGAGTGGCCCCAGCAACTGTACACCCTGCTTCCACTGGGTATCCCTGACTTGCTTGGGAACTATGATCTCCTCCGCCAGAGGAGGAGAGCTGTCCATGGAACTCTCATCCTTCTTCCCACTGGCAGACCCTCTAATGCTCTGCATTCACTCCTGAACATGGGTCATCAGTGCTGCAGGTGGTAGCACTACCACTGTACCAGTGGGTTGGCAAGTTTAATTCTTCCATGAAGCCATCCTATTATTTTAAATGCTGCTCTTTTATATCTCTCTGTTTCTATGTAGTTCTTTTTGATCAGCTTTCAATTTATCCATAGTGTCATCTTTTCTCTCTACTCTGTCTGCCTTCTCTAATTGGTAGCTTTCCCATCTTCCTTTTCCAACAGCTGACATGCTTCTTTTCCTTTTAGTACTCCCAGTCTTCTTACCTTTTTTTTTTTTTGCTCTCAATGCCTTTTTCTTTCCTATTTAAAGCAGATATCTTTATTTCATAGAGACATTCATTGGATTTCTTGCAATTAGCAAGAGCTGTTAAAGCTGCAGGCCCCATGTGTACCTCTGACTGCTTTTCAGGGCTTGATCCTAGGAGTAAAAGGGAATGCCAAATGAAGAAGATTGCAAAAATGTAATACTGTATCAACAATCATCTAGGTATACAGTACATATATATTCTAATCCTTTCATGCCCCATTGCTATGTTTGAAAAGGCAATATGCCAGTTTTGTTTAAATGGCGTACTGCATTTTCAAACACAGCACTGGAGCAATATAGGATTAGCATGCATAAATGAAAGTTAGACAAATGGAAATTCAGAGCAAACATTAGAAGGCAGTTCACCAGTAAAAATATTACAAAACATTTAGGACAATTACAGGGTAAGTCCATAACAATAGGGACTTTCAAAAAACAATTAGATGCCATCACAGGAAATCTGGTGTACTAAAAGAGGAAGGAGCCTTACTCTTTAATCTAGTAGCTGGCATGATGCATTGAAAGCAAAATATTGTGTACTGTGACCTAAAAAGACTTAAACCAGACCAGAACAATTATATAACCTCATCACTGGCTAGGAAGGCTGTAATTTGTGATTCAGAAATACTGTATTGGTTTTGAATGAAGAGGCTAATTCTTTTCTGTAGTTTTTATAGGATGAAATAACTGATTGTCTTTGGTTTGGAGCATTTTACTTGTGGACTCAAACTTAACCTCTGACATAAGTTTGGTGAAAAGCAATCTCTAGGTTTACAACCTTTAAAGGCTGAAAAAAAAATAAAAATAAAAATAAATATGGGATGCTCAGACCTGGATTCATAACCCACCACTCCCATGATGTACTTGCAGCTGGAAGTCTATGATATAGTATTTAAACTGTTGCTTTAGGTTACAGAACTTTTATAAAATGTCTTGGAGAAATGGGAGACTCTGGTTTATTGCATTCACATATACATGCAAGGAGATTTGTCTTGTACAGACTCATAAACCAATATAAAACCAGCGTAATCAATACAAAGGAAGTAGATACTTTTATTAACATTGTCATTTTTGGAGATTTTGCCACCAAACACCGTCTAAACATGAGACTTCAAGAACTAATATATTAGATAGCTCAATATCAGGATAGCTAGACAGACAGACAGGTGGGTTTATTTGCCTATGCTGTGGTAACCAGATACTGTGTATGTCCCAGAAAATGTCCAGATAGACCCCATCTAGATTATGCCTCTATGTTTTGGGTACCATATCTGGAAAAAGATCAGTCTAAATTTTCAAAAAAAGGCCATGGGGGGGTGTCAAACATTTAGATAATAAGAATGCATTAAAATCAGCCGGCCTCACTGACCTTGAAACTAGTTATTTTTGTTATTTTACATCATCATGAGGGATAATCAGCTAAGGAAACAGCTGAGAATTTAACTAAAAAGTAATCAAATTATTATCATAGGTTAGTCAGCCAAAAAAAAAGAGGCTTGGGAAATGTAAATTGGTTAACGGAAAATGTTTCTACACCCATAGTATAGGTGGTCTATGGAACAGACTTCCACAGTACATCATTGAGAGTGAAAATGAATATCTTAAAAAAAATTATGGGCTTTTCTGCAAGGGAAATCTGACAAGTTATTACCACCAAGCAGTGTGTGTGTGTGTGTGTGTAGTAATCTCGAGGAATCATTATGGCCTTCTTCTACCTCTGTATCCCAAGTATGTATGATATTTCATAAGAATTCCCATAGAGATGAATGGGTATTTCCTGTGACACAGTGCAATCAACCAGGATCGAGTGCTCTGTGTAAGATTTCACAGTATTGCATTGAGTTCCTGTAGTATCCTGTAAGATATCCCAGCAAACACTGTGATACTGCATTTGATCCTGGTGGACAGTACTGTATCCATGGGATTTGCAATAGCCTAACTCAGCATATGCAATTTATCTTTGTGTGTGTGTGTGTGTGTGTGTGTGTGTGTGTGTGTGTGTGGTGTGGGGGGGGGACCATTACTCAGATGTGGCAGTGGCATGAGAGAGTTATAAAGGTCCTGCCCCCCCAACAAGTGATGATGAACTGCATATTTTGAGTCAGACCGTTGCATATTCAATTTATTCAACATCAGTTTACAAATTGTAGATTTTAAATCCATTGTTTGCATCAAATATTTAATTGTTTCTCTTTGATTTCATCTGCTGGCTTCAGTGCTACTCCAGGCAATTAAGGTGTCATAAATATTGTAGAAGCTGCTGTCTGCAATATGATTGCTCAGTCACATTTGACATACAGTACCTCATGTTAATGTTATGTTAATGTTGGTCCTGCAAGAGGTTCTGGATACTCTGGATAGGTGGTCCTGCACCTGGAAATTTAAATTTAACTCCTCAAAGTGCAAGGTGCTACACCTAGGGTGGGAAAACCCCAACTATGTGTACACCCTGGGGGGGGGGGGATGAGTTGCAGGCCATGGCAGGGGAAAGAGACCTAGGAGTCTTGGTGGATGTTAACATTAATAATTCAGAGCAGTGCAGGAGGGCTGCGGTCAGGGCAAATAGGATGCTGGGATGCATTTTTAGGGGGATTACCTCAAGAAACAGGGAGGTGATTTTGCCACTGTACAACAGCCTGGTTAGACCACATCTTGAGTACTGTGTGCAGTTCTGGAGGCCGCACCTAAGGAGGGACATCCAACTCCTGGAGAGGGTTCAAGGAGAGCAACCAGAATGCTCCGGGCCTGGAGGATATGACATATGAGGAACGACTAGGGGAACTCAACCTGTTCTCGCTGGAGGAGAGGAGGGACCGGGGGGACATGATTGAGGTCTTCAAGTACCTCAGGGAAGTAAATAAGGTAAGCTGAGATAGGATCTTTTGACTGAAGGTGGGTGGAATCACCAGAGGACACAGTTGGAAGACTGAGGGTGGTAGGACTGGGGGAAAGGAGGAGGAGGTACTGCACCGAGAGAGTGGTGAAACCGTGGAATGCACTGCCCGGGGAGCTGGTACAGGCAGCTACGGTGGAGGGATTCAAGAGAGGGTGGGACAGGTATACGCAAGGGGTGAAACAGAGGCTGGATTGGGGAGAGCGGGACTGGGGAATGGAGTAACAGTGGAAGGAGACAGATAGAGGGCTACGGTACCCAATCAGGGTGCTGAAGCACAAGCAGATTTGATAGACCAGCAGACCTACTCTGCTGGTGTCTGGTATGTTACCATGTTAGTTATAAAGCATCTCTTGTGCACACAGAAGTACATAGCATCAGCTGCAGCTTGTGAAAACCTCTTATACAGCCAAGAGGTCTTCATGCACTGCAGTCTGAGAATGCAACAGCATTCAGCATTCTGTTTTTATCGCTCAGTTGTTGTCTAGCAGTCCGCATTCAACCTCTAAGTAGAGCTCTTTCATTTCCAAAGTGCTCAGTATATCACCACACCTTAGCAACCACATAATAAAATGTTAAAAAAGAAACCATTCTGAATTTAACATGATAATCACCACCCCACCTACAGGCAGTGTTGCTGCATCCAGATTCCACATGAACCACGACACAGCCCTCCCACTGAGACTCTTTTGAACATTTGTATAAAACCAAAAAGACTATTTTTTTATTCTACAAGTAAATAAATACCATAAGTACTGAAGGCAATAACTACCACATTCAGTCTGCTCTAGAATGATAGAAATGATATTCAAAAACATGTTAATGATCAACAATATATGTGTGAAATTATAATAGTTGCAATAAAGTACCCCAGGAGTTGTGTTAATGTCCAGCTAATTACGCCCTGTGGGCATGTAGCACTTGGCTTCACCTCGTGCCACATCATGCCCACTGGAGGTGATTAACAGGACATTAACATAACCCCTGTTGTACCTTATTGCTTAAGAATAAACAACTGCCTTCTTTTTCCAACATTAGCAGTGCTTTTGTTTTTTACTAGCAGCCAACTTATAAGTGCAAGAAACCTACTCCAAAATGTGCGATAAGCCAGATCTTACAATCCTTCATGCTTGGTTAAAACAGAATTGCACTGAGCCTGTAAGTCGTTTTACCGGTAGAAGCTTTCTTTTTGTTAAAATACTGGTTCTGGGTCTGTCATTGTTCCATTGATATGAGTCTATTAGTAACCCCAGTGGATATTTCTGATGTACACACTGGTGCTACTGTAAGAACCATTTTAGAACTGTGTAATGTACTTTATGTCCTTCTCAAACATAGAGTTCTATAGCAGAACATGGATTAATTGTACCAACAATGGATGAGCTGAGCAAGGACTACATCACGCAGTTTTAAAATGGCACTTACTACATATGTATACATCAGAAATGCCCACTTGGATAACTAAAGAACTTGCACAGATGGAACAGTTACAACATTGGAACCTGTATTTAAATATCAGCTTCTACTGGGGAAAGTGACTTACAGGTTTAGCGCAGTTCTCCTTTAAAGTCACTTGACTTCACCTGTTGCTTCACAGCACACCTGTAGTGTTTTTAAGACTAGTCTTATCACACATCCAGCCACACATTATTGCTTACAAAACCAGTACTGCAACAGTATTTTGTTCCTCAGTTAGCCAGTCAGTCTACCAATTACGCTTTAAGCCTAGGAGAACACTCCTACAGAAAATCCAAACCTATCTGAATTTGGCTAGTTTCAGTTCTTACAACTGAGCCCAAGCTTTTAGTGAAAGATTTTGGGAACACAATATTTAGGGTTTTCCTATCTAAAACAATTTAGGTTGAGGTCAATAAAAACTCCTTCCTCTCCCTTTCACCTCCATACAGATTTTCATCTTTGCTCACAGTAGCCCTCAAATCCAAAAAATGTGGCTTAGACATCAGATTCCTCCTTCATCTTCATCTTCAGTCAAGACAGCCATATTGTCTAAGAGAACTGAATGCCAATGAAATTCTTTCCACTGAGGCTGAGGACCTCTTTCTTTGGCATTCTATTTTCTCAAACAAATATTGCTGACTGCAGATATTAGACAAGGATGAAATGGAAGCAGCTAATGAGGTTTGGGGATTGTTACTTTCCTAGGGGCAGGGGGCAGCTGGATGCAGAGGACTGTTGGGGGCTTGGGATTATGTTATTTTAAAAACTTCTGGAGTACTGTAAGTCAAGGGAAGATTGTTGAGGTGTTATGCAGTGAGACTGTCTTGGGGAAAAAGTTTAATGATGAAATAAATTGTTGGGAGTAGGGGATAAGAGAATGATTTAGATGGGTAATTACAGTACATAGTACTCTGGACTTTTCTTGTAATATTTCTGAGTTACTAATTTTGTAGTTCATTTTTAAGTGTGTAGTCTCCTCTTTTACCAGAGGGCACTGTGGCATACTATTCTCCAATTCCTAATTGGTTCCCTTACGTTAAATTGGTAGGCAGTTCCAGCTCCATGCCATGTGACTGAAGTCACAATATAAAAGGAATCTTTCACCATTTTAGGTGCAGTGGTGAGGAGTAGTTGGGAGTGGAGTGGAAAGTGAGTCAGAGGAGAATGAGGGGCAGTGCAGTCAACCAGGATCAACTGCTCTGTGTAAGATTTCACAGTAGTACATTGAGTTTCTGCAGTATCCTGTAATATATCCAAGCAAACACTGTGATACTGCACTGGATCCTGGTGGATGGCACTGTATCCATGGGATATGCAATAGCCTAACTCAGCATCTGTAATTCATCTTTGTGTGTGTGTGTGTATGTGTGTGTGTATATGTGTGTGTCTGGGGGTTAATGGGGGACCATAACTCACAAGTGACATAGTCATGAGTGAATGAGTTATAAAAGTTCTCCCCCCACACAAGTGATGACGAACTGCATATTTTGAATCAGACCATTGCATATTCAATTTATTCAACATCAGTTTACAAGTTGTAGATTTTAAATCTGCTGTTTGCATCAAAGATTTAATTGTTTCCTCTTTGATTTCATCTGCTGGCTTCAGTGCTACTCCAGGCAATTGTGATGTCACCAATATTTTGAAAGCTGCTGTCTGATTAGTTCAGTATTCCATTGTGATATACCCAGCAGGGCAAGATATCATCTGTGACATACCCAGCTTACAAGATAACATGATATCTTGTGAGTTGTGACTAAGATATCATTTTTATCTTGTCATTTTTTTTCTCCCTTGTGTATAAATATAGAATAAATGATGGGCAAGTGTGAGTTTCAAGGTGATAATTCAAACAAGGAATTTATGGAGCAGGTGAATTGTCACCCTGTTGCTAATACTTTCCTTTCCCATTGTTGGATTTTTACATTATAGGACTAATCCAACTATGAAGTAATATATAGGAATCACGATGTTACTTTTTCGACTTAGTCAGAAGAAGCCTTTAGAGGTGCGAGATCAACAAGAGAACCCGAACACACAAGGAACACAGGCAGTGTGGTGCTTGCAAAACATACAGAGATTTGACTGGCACCTTGTGATACTTCAAGAAATTTGACTAACAGGAGGTGATACCATGGCTTGCTGTGGATTACTGCAGCCTGTCAGTCAAACTCTGTGAATTATGAGGTTTGAAAGTGCCTCCTCCACATGACGTATTGGCCTTAGTCATGTTATATAGTTAGATATACTGCAACTTATCTCTGGCTACCAATATAGCACTCTTCCCATTGACTCAGAGTACACTACAGCATTAACACTGCATAGCAAAATGTAACATGACTCAGTAAGCATAGTGTTAAGAGGAATTATTATAATGGTAAGTGCAACCCTGCAATATGCTTGGTCGGTCACATTTGACATACAGTACCTTATGTTAATGTTATAAAGCATCTCTTCTGCCCTCAGAAGTACATAGCATTAGCTGCAGCTTGTGAATACCTCTTATACAGCCAAGAGTTCTTCATGCACTGCAGTCTGAGAATGCAGCAGCATTCAGGATTCTGTTTTTATTGCTCAGTTGTTGTCTGGCAGTCCACATTCAACCTCTAAGCAGAGCTCTTTCATTTCTTAGGTGCTCAATTTATCACCACACCTTAACAACCACATAATAAAATGTTAAAAAAGAAACCATTCTGAATTTAACATGATAATCACCACACCACCTACAGGCAGTGTCGCTGCATCCAGATTCCACATGAACCACAACATAACCCTCCCACTGAGATTCTTTTGAACATTTGAATACCGTAAAACAAAAAAAGACTCTTTTTTTTTATTCCACAAGTAAATAAATACCACATTCAATCTGCTCTAGAATGATAGAAATGATATTCAAAAACATGTTAATGATCAGCAATGTGTGTATGAAATTATAATAATGGCAATGAGGTACTCAAGGGGTTATGTTACTGTCCAACTAATCACCCCCCATGGGCATGTAGCACCTGGCTTTATCTCATGCCACATCATGCCCACAGGAGGTGATTAATAGGACATTAACATAATCTCTGTTGTACCTTATTGCTTAAATCTATGATAGCTTTGATTTCTTTTGTTAGTAAAAAATGTATTTTAAAACATTGGATAGAACCCAAAACGCCTTCTATTATAGAATGGAAAAGCACTTTCATTGAAAATATACTTGCTAGCAAACTTGCTACAGGTATGAGGGATGGAGAGAAACACATTTGGAATTATTGGGATATTTTAAGTGAACTCATCACTATGTGAAAACTCGGTATATACATGAGATGGTTCATCTCCCTTCCCCACGCTTCTCTGTCTCTCTTCTGTTTCTCTTTGTAATTTATATCTATACTACTTTTTCTTACTACTGTTTTCCCTCTGTATTCTCTTATAGAAATTAATCTCCTTAAATATTTTGTTTTAGGGGAACTATTATAGTATGGATATACGGTAAGGAGTGTGGTTTTGGATATTTATTATGTATAATTATTGTTGATATGTTATGAAATATGGTATGTTAAACTTACTATTTTTATTTAAAAAAAAAGACAAAGAAATGCATTTTACTGATCCTTTCAATTAATTAGAACTATAGGTATCAATTATATGTGTATTCATATATTGATTATTGCATCTACGTATTTATCTTATGTTGTAAATTTTTTGTTTTGAAATAAAAAAATATCATTTAAAAAAAAGAATGCACAGCTGCCTTCTTTTTCCAACATTAGCAGTGCTATTGTTTTTTACTAGCAACCAATTTATAAGTGCAAGAAACATCCAGAATGTGCGATAAGCCAGATCTTACAACCCTTCACGGGAAAGTAACTTGCAGGTTTAGCGCAGTTCTCCTTTAAAGTTACTTGACTTCACCTGTTACTTCACAGCACACCTGCAGTGTTTTGTAAGACTAATCTTATCACACATCCAGCCATACATTATTGCTTACAAAACCAGTACTGCATCAGTATTTTGTTCCTCAGTTAGTCAGTCAATCTATCAGTTACTTTTTAAGTCTGGGAGAGCACTCCTACAGGAAATCCAAAGCTGTCTGAACTTGGCTGGTTTCAGTTCTTTCAACTGAGCTCAAATCTTTAGTGAGTGATTTAGGTTCTTTGGGAACACTATATTTAGGGCTTCCTTATCCAGTAAAACATTTTAGGCTGAGGTGAACCAAAACTCCTTTCTCACCCTTTCACCTCGATACAGATTTTCACCTTCACTCCCAGTAGTCCTCTAATCCAAAAAATGTGGCTCAGACATCAGAGTCATTCTTCATCCATGTCTTCAATTAAGATGGCCATTTGTGTTGGATAATGAAATACCAATGAGATTCTCTCCATTGAGGTAGAGGGCCTCTCTCTTTGGTATTCTATTTTCTCAAACAAATATGGCTGATTGCAGATATACAGAAAGACAAAGATAAAGTAGAAGCAGCTAATGTGTTTTTGGATTTTTACTTTTCTGGGCCGGGGGCAGCTAGACATAGAGGACTCTTGGGGGCTTGGGATTATGTTATTTTAAAAACTTCTGGTGTACTGTAAGTCAAGGGAAGATTGTTGAAGTGTGATAAAATGAGAATGTCTTGGGGGAAAAGTTTAGTGATGAAATAAATTGTTGGGAGTAGTGGATGAAAGAGGAATTTAGGTGTTGGGTAATTACAGTAAATAGTATTATGGACTTTTCTTGCAATATTTATGAGCTACTAATTTTGTAGTTCATTTGTTTTAGTATGTAGCCCCCTTTCCACTAGAGGCATTGTGGCATACTATTCTCCAAGTCCTAATTGACTCCCTAACATTCAATTCCTAAGCAGTGCCAGCTCCCTGCCATGTGAATGCAGTCACAATATAAAAGGAATCTTTCACCATTTTAGGTGGAGTGGTGGGTAGCAGTTAGAAGTGGAGTGGAGAATGAGTCAGACAAGAATGAGGGACAGTGGGATCTTCCTCAATGGGTGCTCCTTGTAAGCCCTTGTGGGTCTTGTGCCAGCTTACCATGGATAAAGAGAAGGCAAAGAGGAAGAAGGTGAGGGTTACATATCTGTCTGCTGGAGGTACCAGGGGTTGGGATTAAGGAGCTCCCACTCATCACTGTTGCATGGACCCCAAAGTATTTTAGAGAAATGTCCCCACAGAGGATGGATGGCAGTAAATGTGGAGCAAGCATCAGTCCAAGGAAAAACAGGCCCACTTAGGCACTGTCCCCTTACCAATTCTGGTATTTTTTAATATAATTAGGTGATTGGTGGCAGTCATCAGATAGAAGGTCCCTAGCCCAGGCTCAAAAGTCATGCCCATCTGTATGGTTCCCCATCTGGGAGCCTGAGTTCCAGTGGCCCCAGGGAAGGGATCTCCGGGAGGACACATATGTGTCAAATAGTAGAGTGCAACCTCCTCCCACAAGGGTCTAGAATGTTATAATTGTATTTGTGCAGTATAACCATAGTATAACTGGTCTGTGTGAGCTGTGAACTTGTTTGTAAATAAAGTCTGCATATCTTGACCTTAATTTCATGGCTGTGTACAATTAACTTTTTTATACCACTGATCAAGGGGCATGGAGGTCTGAGTTTTTTACCCTCTGAGTTCTGAATATTCTTCACTTGAATCCATACTCTCTTCATTGGACTCCCAGTTTATTACAGGGCGACCCTTTAGGAAGGACCATTTACAAGTATTTTCAACAACACTGATGTGCAGCAAGCAAAGAAGAGTAATACATCCATGTAGTTACTAATAAACGACAGAATATATATATATTCAGAGCATATAATAGACATTCCACAGTACATCTGTAGATCTACAATGTTTTGTTCATTCCCTTCCTGAACAAAGTACAACTCAGGTATAACACTTATGTATGTATACACTATCCACTTATTCAGGGTTATGGGTTCTCTCCATTTCCGTTTCCACTCAGTGGTCTCTCTGAGTTGATTGGGCTACAGTGTATGAGCTGAAAGTGTTGTGGTCTCTGGAGAAGAAGACTGTCTTTCTAGGAGGTATAATACCAGGACAGTTATCTTAACTTGTTCCCTTTTCTTCTGTGTTATCTGAGCCATTTGTTCATGCTGTAATAGGCCACTTAAACCAGTGGGTCATTATCTCATCAAGTGTGGGGATAGACTGTCAAAAACACCTTTGATGACCTTAATGGGATAATCTTTTGAAATGTGTTGCTAGAGGTTTTGTCTCCTCTTATCCGGATACAATATCTGTTCAACCCAATCCCAGAGGTCTAAGAGGCATAATAGTTTCTTCAACTATTCACTTCTAAACTAGTAAGCATTTTGTAAGTTGTTATTACATTTTCTAGCCATTCTTTTTCTACTTTGAAATTGTATCAATCTAACTCTCTAGGATGTAGGGAGGAACCGTACAGACAAGATATCTTTTTCTGTCCATAAACCATTTATTTTTCTGTCTGTACACACTACAAATGATCTGCAAGAAACAATGTTTTTAGACCCCTGATCTGGTTTTGTGTCTCTATTAAAAATCGAGTGAGCACTCCCAACCAAGTGGAGTGCTTCATTCTTTTGCATATGAGACACTTTTATTCTTTAAAGAGTGTCTCATGTGCAGCTACCCTGGAAATAGGATAAGGTTTTAAAATTTTTTATATGTTATTGACCAAGCTCAATAAGGTTTTAAAAAATGTTGTATGTTATTGACCAAGCTCAATCAATAATATATTAATACCATCACCAAGACCACGCTTATACTTGTAAGAGTGGTCTTACATTCTTAGTGTATCGGAACCACTCACCTTCTGTTTACAGTCCTCATACCCTAAGGATGCACACAAGACCACTCTTACAATTGTGATGGTATTAACATACAGTGTAGGCTATGCCCGAAGAGGAGTTACATATTTAGCAATGTAGTATATACACTTCCAGTTTACCAATGAGCTACATAAACTGCTAAAAGTTGCAATAGCCTTCACTAGCTACTCAATAACATATGTTCAGTTTATCTCTTAGTTTCATTTATTAACTAGTTTTTTTTGTTTACGGGGTAGGTGCACTAGACAAAAAATGTCTATGTGCAGGCATGACCCGGACGAATACAGTCAGGGTCTCAATGAAGATCCTAACAGGTACAATAAACATATAGCAGTACATGAAGAATATAATACATGTATATATAATTATTTTGTGTAAACTGTGCTTTGGCATCAAATGTCATACTCTACTTTTTGCATAGGTGCCGGAACCGGGAGGGCGGAAGGGGTGGTAGCCACTCCACTTTTTATTTCTGTATGGCAAAAATTAGTATAGAAAAAGTGCCATTTGTACCCTTATAAGTTCCCTTTTGATTCTCAACCCCCTCAGCTTTAACCATCTTCCAGCACCCTTGACTTTCTGCCTCCATTTTCTTTAAGAAATACTGTCATAATCTTTGATGGAACCCCTTCTTTCTGCATAAAATTATGAATTTTATTGTACAGCATGTAATGTATCTATGTCAGCCTCCATCTCAGATGTATAATCTCTTTTATTTTTATTTATTTTTTTAAATCCTATTTTACCAGGTGAACAGTCAGAGCCTGGGTAGGCTCATTTCTAGTTATGACCTGAGGGGTGGGGTACAGAGGACAGCAGAGGTAATACATATATACTTAGTGCAGCAAAATACATTTACATTGTGAACAGGTACACTGCATTATGAACAGGTATTATTTACACTAATCCCTTGCTTACCTCTTTGCTGGGACATCTACCATACACTAGAGAGAATGTAACTGTCTTTTAATGAGTTTTATAGTATGCAATGCAATCTTTCTTATTTTCTCAGTCCTTGTTCTGTAATCCCCATACTATTTTTTATGTAAAAATAAATGAACAGAAAGCTTAACAAAAATGACCTCAAATGACGTGGCATACTGGCCTGCCCAGTCTTCAGGGTTTAGTCAAAGCCTAGGGGTAAATGCTGGTTTACTAGAACATCTGATATTGATCTACCAGGAGGAGTGGTCCCAGACCCTTTCTAAGGAATGATCAAATATAGGCAGTGTTCTAACTGCGGAGAGGAGGACTGAAGTGGGGAAATGCTGATCTTGTTTCACCTGCGGACAGAACATTATGTTATACAAGCACTCAGTAAAAATTTATATTTTTTTAGTCCTGCTTACTAGGTAAGTGCACTAGACATAAAAGACCTAATTTCATGCACAACCCGGGAGATTACAAGCGCACAAGAACAGTAGAAAAAGCACATTCTTTGCACAATAAGGAGAACATAAAGTAGTTACAGTGTAATACATTGGTTAAGAACAAGAAAACAGAGTAGTTCAAGAGGAAAGTAACATAGTAGGAAGGAATTCATGAGTGCATAAAATGAGAAGTATCTTAATTTTTAGTTTGTCTTCTCTTCTTACCCAGTGGGCAAGATTCCCTTTCTGCCCATCCATATGCACGTGATCCTATGTGCACTTGAGCAGTTGCTGTTGGTTCCCAGATACCCTACCATCTCCCCTCATATTCTATCCCAGACCTTGCCCTCCAGGTGAAGCTGGTTGGGGAATTTAGTCAGCTGTAACTAACGGTGTTGTCAAAGTTCAGAGACCTTTCGGGCCAGTAGGAAGGAGGCTGGGACAATGTCCACCCACCACACTCTCTTGACTGACTTTCACCATGACAGGACTGAACTGATACTGCTGCATATACACCATCAACATTCTGCATCATGCCTAGGGATGTCATGATAAGTGAGATTAGTTTTACTGATGATACAAATATCGTGTCCATTTTCCTATATCATGATAACTGTTTTTCTCGCTATACCATGATATAATGTGAAGTGTGGAGCATTCAGTTTCTTAGTCCACTAAACAAAAACTAAGACCCAAAGTCATTCTATGCTTACATTAGAAATAATTCCCAACAAAATAATAAAATAGGACCACTAATGGAACACAGTAATGAACTAGTTACTCTGAGTGATATTGCCAATGCATTTAACAATTTCTTTGGTTCAGTATTCTCTAAAGCAGAGGACCACAAAGGTGACACAGTACCGAATAATATATAGTTTGATGCTATTACTAAAGAAGAAGTTAACACAGTTCTAAAAGAATTAAAACACAAATCATCACCTGGACCAGATGGTTTTAATAGTAAATTCTTGAAAGAGACATCAAATGAAATATCACTACCCCTCACCATACTCTTCAATAAATCATACAGATCAGGAGAGATACCAATGGAGTGGAGGAGTGCTATGGTTGTACCTATATACAAAAAAGGGAGAAGGAATATAGCCAGTAATTACAAGCCAATAAGCTTTACCTCAATCGTATGTAAATGCCTGAAAAAGCTTCTAAAGCCAAGATCAGGCAAGAAACTTGAGGAGAGAAATCTGGAAGACCATACACAAGGGGTAGATCTTGTATTACCAACCTGATTTCCTTTCATGAGAATATCAGTAATAGTCTAGATAAGGCAATCCCAGTAGATATGGTACTACTTGATTTTAAGAAGGCTTTTGATAAGGTCCCTCATCAACAGCTCTTAAAGAAAATGACAACACTTGGTTTAAACCCCTTTATTGTTAAATGGATATCCACTTGGTTGTCCAATAGAACCCAACAAGTTCGAGTTTCAGGTAAATCATCAGGGATATAAATGATGATCTGAAAGGCAAGATGGCAAAATTCGATGACGATACCAAGATTTGCTCAGAGGTTGATACATCAGTTAAAATCAATGACTTTAAACAGGATCTGATGAAATTAGATAAGTGGGCAAAGGACAATAAAATGGATTACAATACTGAAATGTGTTCAGTTATCCATTTTGGGAAAAATATCCAAACACCACTTATAGTAGAAGCACATGCTCAATTAAAGCAGTAGAATCTGAAAGTGACCTAGGCATTGTTATTACCAAAGATTTTACTCATGCAGATCACTGTAGACAGGTCTCCCACAGAGCAAACAGTATCCTTACATTAATTAGAAAAGCATTTGTTAATAGAAGCCAGGATTGCATTTTACCACTCTACACAATGTATCTTAGATCGCATGTGGATTATGCTGCATCACTTTGGTCACCATATCTGGGCAAAGATATATAAATTATAGAGTCAGTTCAAAGAAGGGCCACTAAACTAATATTGCCCATAAGCACCTTAGCTTACTTTGATATAGCCTTAACCTCTATGACCTAAAGACCTGTAGAATAAGATGAGATTCATTAATGCTCTTTAATATTCTAAATGACCCCCACCTTACTAATGAGTGTGGTATAGAATGGGTGACAAAACCTTGAGGGCTAAAGGTGCCACAATTAGATAACTTAAAGTTCCAAATTTCAGAACTAATAAAAGAGGACATTTTTTTTACTGTCAGAGCATGCAGGATATGGAATTCATTGCCTTCTCATTTGGTTGACATAAAATAATTTGAGACCTTCAAACATGCATTAGATAACTGTCTGTTCAGTACTAGGAATTAAAATATGCCCCGCAGGTGCGGTGAAGGTGGTCTCGATGGGCTCATGCCTTCTTCAACCTCTAGAAATGAGTAATACCAAGTAATACCTCATTTCCTCCCACAATTAAGGATGCGGCAGGTCCCTCCCACAAAACTCATACCATGCACTGTAATATTGCGATAATACAATAACCATGATAATTATTTCAAGGTTGTCGTTTCGTAAAAATGTTCCTATCATGACACCCCTAATCAAGCCAGTGACAGAATTTTACCCTGCCACCCCTCCTACTACATATTCCTATCTATATGGCTTCTTTCTCTTGGGCCACCAGAGGGTGGTTGTGTAATGGAAGGAGTCTCTCACACACATGCAAAAGAGAAGGCATCTGAGATTGGTGGTAAGCTCTGCATCAGCCACTTGATTTGTGATGACCCAAGCATGGAATTCAGTCCTAGATCATCATCATGGTAAGCTCTCTACTTACTACTAGGCCATTTGGTGGCCCAGAGAAGATCTGTTAAACAGGCTCCCTCTGCCCAGTTCCTCTCTTCCCTCCCCCTATATCCATACTGCCTCCTTCCCATCCTCCTTGAAGTCCTTTCTCTATACTCACACCATTCATGCCTACTGTTTTACATAACTCTCTGCTTAGCCTTCTTCTTTCTATACTACCCCTCCTGCCCATTCTCAAAAATGTTGCTTCTTTCCATTATATAGCTGTTTTGTATGCAAACATTTGTTAGAGCCATTGCCTGCTTTGCTCCTGTTTCCTGCCAAACCTGCAGTTACTCATATGCTGGGGCTGTACCTAGAAGTAAGAGTGGGCAAATACCTTATTCGAATATTTGTGCCGAATATTCATATACAGGTCCCCAAATATTCAGAATTCAGCATCTGTATTTGTTATTCATGTTTCTGTGAGGAGGAGGAGGAGTAAAAAACAGCTCACACCCTCCTCCTGAGACCAACTGTTTAAAGATACACAACCCCTGTCTCCCCCCACCTTCCACTCCGGCACCCACAATTTAATGTCTAAAAAACAATCCCACTATGTCAACTGACACACCCCACCCACCTTCATGGCTGGCTATTGCCTCTTGTAGTGCTTTTGCACTTTTTTAAATAGGTCCTAGAAAGAAAGAAATAATCTCCCATCCTCCAACCCCAGGAGCAGCACCCAAGTCCTAACCTACTCCCTCCTTCAACACCCACATTTCCTTATTGAAACCATCCCCCAGGTGCGGGAAGGTGACTGAAACTACCCATCCTCCTTCATGGCCCATCACCTTCTTGTGAATGAAAGCACTTTCACACCTGCTTGCATAGTGAAACAGCTGGTCACGTGCTGATCAAGCATGGGAGCACTTTCATTCACAAGAAGGTGACCAGCTGTGGAGGAGGGTTGGTTGTGTCTGTTGACTTCTGGCACCTGGGGACTTCAGTAAGGAAATGTGGGTGCTGGGGGGAGGTGGGGCATTATTGATTTCTGGAACCTACTTAAAAAGTAGCACAGAATTGCTACAAGAGATAGCAGTTGGCTGTGGAAGTGAGTGGGTTGTGCCAGTCACCCATCATGGGATCATTTTTCAAGCATTAAATTGTGGGTGCTGGGGGGGTGAGGGGACAGAGGTTGTGTATCTTTAAACAGCTGAGCTGGGAAGGAGGGTGGGGGCTGTTTTTTTTTTTTTTACTTTTCTTTATTTCCCAAATACAAATAATAGTGTCACTGTTCATTATTCATATCCAGGTAATGAATAGTACATTATTATTCATGAGATTTTGGAAATATAATTTGTCCCTCGCACACCCCTACCTAGCAGTGGTATACTGTTTATTTGTAAATTTTACAGTGTCAGTTGTTTATATGGCTTCAGTACTTCCATGACTAGTCCTGTGTTTACTGCTGTATAATTGTCACTATTTCTGTATTTGCTGCAGTATTGCCATGCCATGTACCTCCTACCCCAGACCGCCTGTAGAAATAAGCTATAACAGCTCAGTAGACCTTTTCTGATAAAACTCTTTCAATCAATCAATCACTCATCAATTCAATCAATCAATCAATCAATCAATCAACCAACCAACCAATTAATGAATCTGTGTTGTTATCTAATGTTAAGCTTGGAAAAGGTGAAATATGTAAGTATTTCTAAAAGCAATGTTTGCTAATGGCTGCATTCTTCTCAAGACACCCACTTTCATTTAGAATCCATGTCATGTTGGTCAGTCTACTCTTGTGTTGTCCATGTCTCTAGCTCAGTACTTAAAGGGCGAAAGTATGTATGTTTCTGCCTACTGAGTTGGTGTGGGAAAGAACTCAGTTGACCAAAGGTCTTCTTTCCAGTATAACTAAGAACCACTGATTAGAGAATACAGGTGGGACTTTCAAATGTGCAGCACCATGTGGCACATTTCTGTCACACCTTGACAACCTGTGCCTGCAGGATGGATCATCTAATAGGTGATCTAATATTTGTGCACTATTGCCATGATTTGAGGCACTTTGGGTCCCACTTGCACCAATGAAGTAATACATGCACCTGTTGTTTAATACAGGCTGCCGTACATCATGGAAACAACTGCAAATGTACCACTGCATCTAAAATAGCAACAGGACATTTTGGGGAAGCTGCTGTAACTCAAACTTGAACATGTATACTGCATCTACTCCACTGAGTATCTTGTCCCAGCATCATTAGAATACTGACCTTCATACCCTGCGATGTTTGTTAATAATTTACTGTATTTCTACAATATAAGCATTGGACATACAGTAGGTATTGGTGATGATTAATTAAGTTGCTTTGTGCCCTGCTTATTGGACAGAACACAGTATTTTCCCCATAAATGACAACAACTTTTCTCCTTTGTCCTTGACTAAAGGTGTCCTTGCAAGGCAGTATTCAGATTTCTCTCCTCTTCAATATTCTTATCAACGATAACTCACCTGCTAGCTAAACAAGTAACAGACATCAATATACAGATGACACAGTCATTTACATTTTTGAGGTCTGTGAATGATACTAAAACCATGCTATACACAGGGAGCTAATAGATTGCAAATATGATTAAAATCAAAAGTCCTGTGTGTTGAATAGCAGAAAGAGTGTCAAGACACTTGAAAAATAGCTTTACAATGGCAACAGTCTTCTCCCTAGCTTTGCCTGGGGCCTTCAGCTCTTCTGATTGGCTCGAGAGGCACCCAGTGTTGTGTTTTCGCTCAAGTGCTATTTTAGCCCTCTGACACCGTTACTATAGATGGTGTTAATTACACACACACTACTGAAACACCCTCAGGGAGCAAAATGCTTGTAGCAGTTCTCGGGCAGCAAAAGCACTCTATTACTTCCTACTGAAAAATGGCATAATTAATACTGGCTCTAATTGCTAATTAATGCCAACTAGCAACACCATAAAATGTGATTGCACTGAGCCCCCCAAGCTGAAGGATGAACACATTAGAACTGGTTCATTCATTTACATAGGAAACATAGTATGCTGCTTTCAATATAGCATATATACAGACGTATATATTGTACTCACAGTAAGTGTACAAACAGTAACAGTTTTCGTTCAGTATGGTAATATGATAATAAAAATATACTAGGCATGAGGGAGCTGATAAGACGTTAGTACAGTAGCACAGCAACTCACCCTGAAGCTCTTCTCCCATGCTATTAGACTGAAGAGTTTATTTTACAAAATGGGTAACTAAAATGAAGTGCTATTATTGGTCAAACCCTATCACATGACCTATAGCATTATTACTTAATGCACTGTTGCAGGTTTTGCTTTCCTTTTATATATTGTATTAGTCAAAGTGAGTTTGTTACTTCTGAGAAAAATATGAAAAGCATTATCCTAAGACACAGTACCGCTAAGAGTTTCTATATTGTCTGCTTACTCTTCCCTTTGTTCTTCGTTAGTAGGTTAATTTGCATGGAAACCAGATCCTTGTCCCCCTAGAGTTCATTGGGTTCTACTGCTTAATCCCTTGATGAAGTCATAATCCTCTGTGACATCACAGTTTGTTGTTTTGGAGATAATTATGTTGTCATAGACGACTGTGACCTCAGTAAATGGTTAAACATCAGGAGCAGATCAACTCTAAGGAAGAACTCTGTCTCCCTGTAAATGATCCCTAGTAAAGAGAAATAAAATATGGCAAATCTGTAAAATACAAGCTGAATATTTCTAAATATAATGTTGTTCAAAGTCTACCTCAAAATAACAAAATCCTTTTAAAATACATTTATTTTGTAAGTGCAGCAACATATTCCAGGGTTTAGAAACAGGACTGCTTGGCCCACCCAGTCAGCCAGTTTGTCCCTGCCTATGCTATTACTGCAGACCCTACTTGATCTCTGCACCCCCCCTTGCTTCCCAACTAAGATTTCCTTGTGCCTATCCCATGCATGCTTGAAGCCCACCACTGTCTTTGCCCCAACACCTTCCCTGGAAGACTGTTCCAGGCACTCACCACTCTTTCAGCGATAAAGTACTTTCTTATATCTCATCAAAATGTTCTCCCTTCCAGTTTCATTGCATGTCACCTTGTTCTCATGCATCTTTCCCTGCTGTACCTTATTTAACCCTGTGAGGTATTTATAGGTCTCTATCATGTCCCCCCTCGCCTCCTGTCTTAGGCTCATATCCCTCCACGTTGGTCCCCAGTCCCAATGTAGCCAAACCCCTCTTCTCTACAACATTTTTTCAAGCACGAGTTGAGGTGCCTGGTGCAGGGAACCCTATTTTCCTTCAGTCATAGACAGGCAGCACCTCAGCAAAATCCACCAAGCGTGACTCCTGCCTGAGACCCTTCCACACAGCCCTAAAATCTCCTTGCACAACCCTGAGCCATCCCTAGCCAAGGGATTATTCCCCAGGTGGACAATGACATCCAGCTCTCCCTCCTGCCCCACCACCCTAGTGATCCTTAGAATCCACTTTCCATCCTTCTAAGCTGGGCCTCCAGGTAGACACCTCATCTCCTTCTTTTCCTCCTTTCCTGTTCCCAAATGTACCTCCTGAATGATCGATTCCAACCACCAAAAGGTGCCACCTTCTTTGCTGGTGTTCTGTAACTTGCAACTTAGGGCCTCCCCTACTGAGGACCCCCTACATCCTCCCTGGCCACTACTATGGGTGCCTCATCTTGGCAGTCCCATTCCACCAGAGTGGTGAATGAGTTTCATAGTGACACAGGCTGAGGAATGTGAATCTAACCTGCCACCACCACCCTCCTTGAATTCACCACAGTCCAGCTGTCCTCCTTCTCCTAGGCATCCTCTGGGGCAATGGTGGTAGTCTTAATGGCCCCTGAGTGGGGGAGGAGGTCCCCCAGATCCTTGCCAACTCAGCAGAGTCCAGCGTTCTTCTCCCTCAGCCCAGAGAGGTATGTGCAGATGGGACAGCACCTCAGTTCAGTAGGTCTCTCTAAAAACTGCAGCTCTACAACCATTAAGCTTTTGCATTAAGCTATAATCATCACATGCCTGGGGAGCTGTAAGGTATTTAGTCAGTGGCCATGTGTCTCACTGTACACCATGGGCATGTAGTGATATAGCTTATTACATGGGTAATAACATTCTAGCCACCTGAGTGGCTAAAAGGCAAGTACAAGTGTGTAATTATCTGGCCACAATTATATACTCCTGTATTTGTTTAGCCTATGCACCAGGTTCGGCTACAATATAAATGCACCTTAACTGGAACTATGTTTTTGTCTTCTGCTCATGTTTCATGCAGAATACAATATTTTCCAATTAAAATGCATTAAAAACTTTGTTGACAAGACTTTTGTAGTAGAACCCATGCAAGTGCAATAAGACACTTTAAGAATCTGTAATTATGGTCAATATTTGCAGTTTTGTGTACTTAAAGGCACTTGGCGTGAACACTTCTTACCTAACAACACACTCGAGGTATATGATTATTGACCCAAAATTATACACACTGTCATGTCTTATTGCATATATAACATACACCCTGTTGAGTGTTATTGCTTACTTATTGAGTGATGCATCCTAAATGGATAACAGCTGTATGCATGTTAACTGTAGTATTGTAGTGCCTGCTACATACCAACATAAATAAAGTGGAAAGAAATGTGTGTTTTTAAACAGCAAGGTATCCACTGTCATATTTAATTATATTTTTTCATACTTCCCTCTCCCATGAGTATTAGGTTACTTTGTTGTTGTGTGTTATGCAAATTGCTGCCCCAGTTTGTTTGCCCTCTATCTGAATATGTATTGGAGAGTTAAGCAATAATACATGACAGAATGGGGTAGAGCATGACATATTATTAAGCTTTGTGTCTGTTGTGACGTGCAAGGTGAAGCCAAGTGCATTAAACCACAAAATGAAGGGATATCACGTGATATTGGAGAAGGATTCTGGAGCCACCCATGATACTGCAACAAATTATAAATAACATCAGTGAGCACTCTATTCCTATGGGGACCAGAGAGCTGCTAAGAACACAGGAAAATAGTGACCACTCACCCAGACTTTGAGTGTATTTTAAAATTTTTATTCATTCAAACATAGATATTTATAGGGCACGACACACCACCGAAGTCCATGTGAACTGGTAGGGGTTTTCAATAAGATATATAAGGCTTCATAATGGATTTTAACCAATACATGTATAAAGATAGCTATATGTATATAACAATTATAAAAAACAGAGTCCTTACATATAGAAATGTTTGTTTCTGTTAGTGCATTGTGAGTGAGGCTATGGGTTTTATAAAAAAAGATGATATATTTAACAGTGAAAAGACAATAAAGTGAATGCACATTAAAATGTTAAGGTAAACTATATTTTTAATTAATTTTAGTAACTGTAAAAACCCAGAAGAGGATCATTCCTCGAAATGTTGGCTGGCTAGGATACAGTACTTTTAGGTCATGGATTAAATACAACATTAAATTACTATATTTAAAAGATTTCTTGGTAAGTGAGTCTCATATCTCCAGGAACTGTATTTACTTAAGGGACATTATGGTAACAGCAGAAAAGCAAAATTCAGCTGGGTCAAGAGGACAAAATTTGGAAACAAGGGCAAATGGAGAGTCATGTACAATAGGCATCTGCAAGAAGCTTGGGTAATAAAATGGATAAACTGCCAGTGATAAAGGCTGTAGAGGATATGGATATAGTAGCAATAACTGAAACACAGACAAATCAAAACATAACTGGGACCTTAATGTCGCTGGCTGTACTCTGTTTAGGAGTGACAGGGAGGGTGCCGGTGGGGGTATGTGCAGTATATTAAAGAGGACACAGGGGTTCTTAGAGGAAATATTTGTCATGGTGCGGGGGGGTCAGTTACTATGGCTTCAAATAACAAATAACAGGGTGGGGGGGCAGAGATAGGATAAGAGAAATCTATAGGCCACCAAACCAGGGGGCAGCCATAGGTGCAGAGCAGGAAAGGGAAATTAAGAAGGCAGCTAGTCAGGGTAGAACTATTCTCATGGGAGACCTCTATCTCCTGGACATAAACTGGTGCATTTCAAGGCAGAAAGCCAGGAAAGTAAATAGTTTATACAGGTACAGTTACACAGGACTGCTTTCAATCAGTGAGAGAACTAACCAGGGAGAGACCATTTTTAACCTGCTAATGTCCAGTCAGGTCATTATTATGGATATCTTGATTGAGGATTCAGTCCAACAAAGTGATCACAACAGTATTTAATTTAACATGAAGCTGGAATCTTGGCAACTGAGATCCAGCAATGTGGCAAGGCACGGCAAATTTTATTTCTATGGCACCCAATCCCTAAGGCTCTGGGCGTCTTACATAAAAACAGGTAGAAACATGTAGTATGCAAGCAATGTACATAATACACACATGTTAGAATAAATATAGTACAATAAAAGCAAATAAAACTCAAGTTAAAATTAGCTCTGGTTATTATCAAATGTCATCAAGGAAAGCCAGCGAAAACAAATGAGCCTTCAGAAACATCTTACATATCTCAACTGTTGGGGCCTCCCTCACAGCAGTTGTAAAGGTGTTCCTTAGGGCCAGACCTGTGACTTCAAATGCACTGTCACCTGATGTTTATAATCAAGTCCTGGGAACCACGAGGAGGCCCCTGGTTGAGGAACAGAGGGAGTGAGCAGAGGTGGTTGGTGTCAGGAGATCAGCCAGATAGCCCCGGCCCAGTCTGCATAGGGCCTTATAGGTGAGCAAACCCACCTTGAAGATGATCCTCCACCTGACAGACAACCAGTGCAGAGCTTGCAGGACTGGAGGTCACATGACTGGACCTAGACAGGCCCATCAGCAACCTAGCTGCTGCATTTTGCACTAGCTGCAGCCAGCGAAGGGTCCCTCCAGAGACCCTGAAGTATAGAGCATTACAGTAGTCAAGCCTGGAAGTGACAAAGGCATGCACTAGTGACAGCAGGTCTTTGGGCAGAACTAGGGGCTTAATCCAGGCAATATTTCTTAACTGGTAGAAACCACTTTGGACCACAGATGACATCTGCTATCCAGGATAATGCCAAGATCCCGCACCCTAGGAGAGGCCATCAACAGAGTGGATCCTAGGAACAATCCTGTAACCACTCCGGTGGCACTCCCATCATGCCCGCAACTTGGCAGTATCACCAGAACCTTCATCTTGTTGGGGTTTAGTTGCAACCAACTGGAGGACATCAAGTCATTGATCTCAATCAGGCAGTTGTTAGCACAGCATTCTGTGTTCCCAGGGCAAAGGACATATACCGTTGAGTATCATCTGCATAACAGTGAAACCCCACACTGTAATGCCTAATGAGCTCTCCCAGGGGCAGCATGTACACCGTGAATAACACTGGTGACAAGACTGAGCCCTGAGGCACTCCACACGGCAGGAGCTTCAGGGAGGAGGAGAAATTCCCCATCACCACCCATTCCTTCTTGCCTAAGAGATAGGACTCAAACCAGTTGATGATGGTACCGGTCAGTCCACAATATTCTTGATGGTGATCAAGAAGCACAATGTGATCCATGGTATCAAATGCTGATGAGAGATCAAGGAGTACAAGAATTGACCTGTCTCCTGTATCTCTAACCCTGAGGAGGTCATTTTGCGCCCTGACTAATGCCGTTTTGTTGCTATGCCTGCCCCTGAAACTAGACTGAATGGCTTGTAGATATCACAGGATATGAGGTGCTCCTCAAGCTACTGTGCCACTATTTTCTCAACAACCTTCCCTAAAAATGGTAGGCTGGAGATTGGATGGTAATGCACCAGGACATCGAGGTTGAGAGATGGCTTCTTCAAGAGGGGCCTCACCAGAACCTCTTTCAAGGCATCTGAAAAGACTCCCTCTGATAATGAGCACCCAACAATCCTAGTGAACACCGGGTCAATGGTCCCGGCACATCTTATCAAGAAATGGGTCGGGCTGGGTCCAGTTCACAGTAAGTGTGCCTTAGCTTCGAGATCACCTCAATGACCTCAGCCACCTCCAAAGGTCTAAACTCACCCCAGATGTTGGAGTGCCTCTGTCATCCACAGGCTGATCACTGCGAGGCAAAACTTCCCTCACTGACGGGATCCCTGACCGGATAGAGGACACCCTGTCAGAGAAGAACTAAGCAAACTCTTTGCATGATGTGATTGAAAAATCTTTTCTCGACTGTAGACAGACAGGATGTAGAAGTCTGTCCACAGTCTGAAAAAGCTGAGATGGTCTATTCTTCCCTGCAGCAATCTCCCTGGACAGGAACTCTGCCTTCTTACAGTTGGTTGCCCCTTGGTAATCATGATAATGAGCACAGAAGGCCAGTTTGTCCTCCTCTGATCGGATCTTCTGCCAGCAATGCTCCAACTTCTGACCCCTTATTGCCTTGAGATCCCCATCAAACCAGGGAGAACTCAAAAGAGAAGATCTGGGATGTATACCGACTGGTGCAATGGCATCGAGCACCTCAGCTACTGCCCTGTTATAGGTGGCCACTACTTCGCCTGTACCCACACACATGCAACCTCAGCATTAGATAAATCAGCTATTGCCAGCAGTCCCTTAAAGGGCAATGATAGCGGATCATCTCAACAGAGGTGAGATTTTCAGGGGGGTGCCAAACAAGAGTTTCACCATGCTATGATCAGACCATATGACCTGATCAGTCTTGAGATTCATCACCTCAAGCCCCAGTGAGAAGACCAGGCCCAGTATCTGGTCATGGTGATGGGTCACAGAAGTAACCACTTGTGTCAGGCCAAGTGATGACATCAACTGGAGGAGGTCTGGAGTGTGGTTCTGGACTATGAGAAAATGAAAGAAATATTTGAAGATCAGCTGAGGTACATACTGTATATAGAAAAAGAAGGGGTACCTAGATACCTAGGCCTACATATTCAAAAGAGATGTGCGGTACAAAAGGGAGATGTGCCGCGCATCTGAGAAAATGCATGGAGGCACAATATTCAAACGGCAGAGATGCGTCGCGTATGTCAAAATGTGCGATCATGCATAGATAATGTATATAGTGCAAAAACAGGGGGTGGGTACATGAATGTGCCGTGCGTGGGAATATTCAGCCAAAATGTGTGGCACATCTGCTGTGCATCCCAGAGATATGCCATGCAAAGATAGGCTGACAAAAGGATGGCTTTAATCGGCCAGTCACCCACAGGCAGGCTGCAGGACTGCAGACAGGCGCCCCTGAGACAGCCCTTGGAGATGCACCAGGATGTGCTCCAGGCACCCACACACAGCAGGCATACCCGGACAGCGGTACCCAAAGCTCCAGGTGCTGTGATGCCCCTGGCACCACCAAGACAGCCACCCTTCCCACATCATGCTAGGGACATAGCCACCCACCTGCCACATGCAGGTGCCATCAAGTGCACCCCTGGCACACCAATGGTGCTGACAGCCACAATACAGCACATGTACCAGGGGCCATGGCCTGCACCCATGTGTCCCTCAGGCACCACCCAGTGGTAGCATTCTACCATGGTGATGTCTGGGGCAATGGTGCCCAGGTGGCCTGGTGGTATTGGTGGCAGTATGGCATGGTCCAGGGTCTGACCAGTGGCACACATCCATGGGGTACACCATAGGTGCACACTACATGCCTGTGCCAGGCCCACACCACCTGGAGCCACAGACATGACACTGATGTCACCCATGCTGTGTGATGCTGCCACAGGGGCACTGCGCTGGGGGGTGTGGTGTTACACTGGTGGACTTTGTACAATTGTGGGCAGTGCAGGGCAGGGGTGGCACCACCTGCAGACTGGAGGCAGCATGGGCATGTGGCCATCATGGGCACATACTTGGCCAGTACTGGGGTAGCCACCCAGGTTACCAGGACTATTCCAGGTGGGACCCATTCACTCGGGTATCTGGTCACTCTCTACATCCTGATATCACTTGCCTTTCTCATCTCTTATCCATTATACTGGGGTATGTAGGGCACTGTAGATGAATGTATGATGCATACAGGGCTAGTGTATCAAAGTCGTGTGGCATACTGGTCAGAGTGTGTCTCCCTGGGCACCCCCTATTGCTCATCCAGAAGGGCTCCCATGGCCAGTGTCCAGGTGAGCCCCCTGTACTCCAGTCAGACCCTGTACATGGCCATGGGCAACAGCACTGTACGCAAACCACTGCAGTCCACCCACACACATATACCTTCACATCAGCCTACTGGGCTGCAGTACCTCCTGTTCACCTTTGTGGAGTGGTGGGGCTGCCCTGCAAAGCTGGATCTGCACATGCCACAGGTATGCAAATGGCCTGAATACATTCCAGTAATGGGATGCAAATGTGGGGACTGGGCTCAGACTGTGCAATGAGGCTATTTGCATATCCCGGCTGGATATTGCAATTCTGTGTTCCGTGCATGTGGCCACCCTTCGTGCATTTCCATATGCCCCACAATGGTCTCAGGACAACTGCAGCACTGTACCTCTCCCACTGTGCAGTTGCGCATGTTCTGGATATTCAGCTGGACTTGCACGATTGCATCCTATGGCGCATCATCTGAATATACCAATGTTTTGCACTGGCGCAACTAAAATACGTGGTGCATGGACTTGCGTGATGTGGCCAGCAACTTTTGAATATGGGGCCCCAAGTGGTAGAAGTTAAAAGGGCAATAATGGGAGTCACGGGTTCAGGGTAATAGACAGTAATAAACTATTGACAATTTGAATGGTTTCTTTATGTTCATTATATGTTTTTGTTATACAAAAAATGGGCTGACACAGGGTTCAGGTACCACAAGTTTTGTTCAGATATACATTACTGCCAAAAGGTCTCTGTTGTAATTTATAGAACTCAATATGTACGGGATAAGACAGTCTCTCTGTCAGAATGTTGTTTTTAACAAACTCTGTCATTTTCTGTAATAACTATGTACTATGACAAACTATTGATTTGGCCTGTACATGTTTGAATAAACAAGGTTAAAACTATATATAAATATGTATCTAATATTATAGGGGCATGGTCGAGCCCCTATTGTTAGGGTTCAACCTTCACTTCTATGTTAAACTCAATATTTTGCACTTTAATAACTTCACAACCATTCAACCGATTTGCATAAAATGTTGCATGCACCACTAGGGACCAAAGATCTCTTGATATTCCAAGTTTCATTCTGATTGAATGTGTGGGTGCGGAGTTTTAATAAATGCGAAAATTAAATTTTTTGTAAAATTTTTGTCACACCGTTATGCAAAAATAGCTTGGGATTTTGGTCTAAAATGTTTAGGGTAGCAAGGTCATGGGTCACAGATGTGCCTTTTGAAGATTTGGTGAAAAAATATTAATCTGTTCAAAAGTTATTAAATTATAAAATTTTCCATTATTTTCAATGGGAAAAGGTAGATGTGAGCCTCGAAACAGGATTCTGTGTTGCAAATGGGCAATCCTGTGTCACAAATGAGTAATCCTTTGTCACAAGTGGGGATTTTTCATGCTGCCGCCATCTTATTTTTTTCTTAGCAAGGCAAACAAACTTAAAAAACAGAAAAAAATGATGTTTTTTTAAGTAACCAACGTGTGTTCTGCTAATTGAGACCCATTCTGTCAGATTTTGGTGTTAGTTTTTTTCAAAAATCATCTGGAAATGTGTTTTATTAACATGCCAAAATCTTTTTTTGCAAATTTGTGAAAAAAGAATCAAAAAACAATTTGCTAAAAATGAATTCTTATACAGTTGTTTTTTTGTCATTTCACATTGAACAAACAGTTTGAAATTTTGGTCTGTGATTTTTAGGGTACAAATGGCTTGCTCCATGGATATGCCATTTGCTGGTTTGGTGTAAGCAAATTACTGTGCTCTGGAGGTTTAAATTTTGCTTAATTTCCTGTAGGATAACATTGTAATATGAGGTGTACGCAGTCGTTTCTTTGTCACTCCGCTGTCAAGACATGGCTTCCAATTTTTGTGTGAAATTTTCAGGGTACATAGAGATGTGCCTTTTGCTGGTTTGGTGAAAATATATTTATTTGGTGTGGCATTACACACATTTCAAATTTCCCTATGATTCCCATTGGATAACACTGCAATGTGAGGTCTTTCTGTGGTGCTGTGCAGCACTGGATGGGGAAATGACTACAGTATCTTTAAAATTATAGATGGATGGGAGCGAAGGGCCCAGAGCGCCCTGTGCTTCCATGTGCAAATATGGATACTATTGAGAACTGGATGGGCCCTGCCTTCCCACAGGGAAATAAGGATATGATTACAATATCTTAAAAATTATGGATGGATACTAGCACCTAACATGACATTTCCCTACTTTTGATGCTGGAACCCTAATTAGTGCATTAATGAAGTTTTTCACAAAGAACATATACAGTATATATATATATATATATATATATATATATATATATATATACTGTATATATGTATATATATATATATACACTGTGTATATATATATATATATATATAGCTATCTATACTGTGTGTGTATGTATATATATATATATATATATATACTGTATATATATATATATATATATATATAATAGAGGCAAAAAAACTCCATTTAATGCATTAGTTAGGTTGTTCTACAGCAACAAAAGTAGGAAATTCGATTGTTGAGGTTGAAAACCTCGCGGAACCCGCCCACCCCAACCAGCATTGGGGTGCGCATTGGGGTTGCCGGCCCTAATTCTCACCCCATTAGATGTGTGAAGAAGCAGAGGTATAGAGAATGGGGTGAGAATTAGACTCGACAACCCCAACGCATACCCCGATGCTGGTTGGGGTGTGGTGGGGGGTCCAAGGGGCTTTCAACCATAACACTGAATTTCCTCGCTTTTGTCGCTGTGGAACAACCCAAACTAATGCATTAAATAGAGTTTTTTGCCTTTAATTTCCCTTCTTTTTGAGAAGGATAATGAGAAATAGTGAATGTAATGCGGCGGCAGGAGCCCGGGGCCCGCCACGTGATGTCTTGTCACATAGTAACACGGTGCCCACAAATGCAAATGGTAATGCGCATGGTGACGCAAAGCGAAACAGAAAGATAAACAGTACTGTAGACACAAATGCTTAAAACAACGCAATTGCAAGTGCAAATGAAAACACAAAGGGTAACGCACATGGTGCCGTAGATGGGAACAGTAAGTGAAATGGGTACGTAACCGCAAGCAGAAGCGGTAAGGGTAACAGTAATGTAAGTGCACAGGCTGGTTTTCCCTAAAAGCTGCATAGAGAAAGACAGTGTGTACAAAGAATGTATGCATAATAATGGGTCTCGGAGCAGAAAATGAGGAGTTGGAATACTAAATTGCATATATCTCAGGAACCGTACGACGTAGAAAAAAAATGTAAAAGTCATGATTTATGACTTTCCTGGCTAGTTTTGCACCCAACTAGGGGGCTAAGCATTTTTCTGACAAAAAGTCCGTATCTCGCACCGTTTCCGAGATATGGGCCCTGAAAGGCGTGGTGAACGCCGTAATGTTATCCTATGGGAAAAAAAGAGAAGTTTGGAGTGCTATAACTTTGGCTTCCTGTAATAGTTCTTCACCAAACCACTGAAAGGCACATCTGTGGGATGTTGGCTTTCTTCCCTCCAAATTTCAGCCCAAAAGACCAAACTGTTATTTTGCATCAGGGTGGCAAAAGATTCCTGTAATGCAGCGCACGCCGTAATGTTATACTATGGGAAAAAGCGTCAACTTTGGAGTGCCGTAACTTTGCCGCCCTGTAATATTTTTTCACTGAAACACTGAAAGACACATCTGTGAGGTATTAGCTGCGTTCCCTCCACATTTCAGCCCAAAAGACCAAACTGTTCTTTTGCAGCAGGGTGGCAAAGAATTGTTGTCATTTTCCCACAGCCTGGAAAAGTACTGTCGAACTTTGCGAAAGCTTTCACAAATTCATTCAACAGTGTCGCAAATGCAAAAGTACTTTGCGAAAGTACTTTTTCCAGAAATCTGAAAAACATATTTCTGGGGTGTTTTACCCCCAAATAAAGACATGCCTAGCATCCTCAGGGTCCGACTAGGTGAATACAAAAAGAATTAGGTTGCTAGAGGGTCCCACATTTAAATGCCAAGCATTTTTCTGATGACCAACTGAAAACAAAATGGTGGATTTGCGACAGTAAAAGGGCCATTTGTGAAAGTAAAAACTGCATTTGCGACACTGTCAAACTTTTTGTTAACTTTACCATTGACTTATAATGGGAAATTGTTTTTTGAATAACTTTTAAACCATTTAACATTTTTTCATGGAATCTTCAAAAGGCACATCAGGGATCCCGGCCACACGTTCCCTGAAGATTTCAGACCAGTCACGCAAACCGTGCAACCTGTAGAGACAAGCAAAGAATTCCAAAAAAGTGTAAACGTGCACGCAGATCATGCTTAATAACTCCGCAGCCATATATCCGAACAGTGCAAATGTTGGCAGATCCCAAGATGTATAGTTCTTGATTGTGTATTCCAAATTTCTGGCAAATCCGTTAAATGGTTGCAAAGTTATTAAGGTGCAAAATTTTAGGTTTAACATGTAAATGGCTCCTCAACCCTAACTATGGTAGCACTACTGTGCTACCATAATATATATGTGTGTATATATATATATATATATATATATATTAGAGGCAAAAACTCCTATACCTCTGCTTCTTTACACATGTGATGGGGTGAGAGTTAGGGCTGACAACCTCAATGCACACCCCGATGCCGGTTGGGGGGTGGGCTGGGGGGTCCAAGGGGGGTTTTCAACCCTAACACTGAATTTCCTCCCTTTTGTTGCTGTGGAACAACCCTAACTCATGCATTAAATGGAGTTTTTTGCCTCTAATTTCCCTTCTTTTTGAGATGGAGGACGATAAATAGTGAATGTAATGCGGTGGCGGGAGCGCGGGGCCCGAATTGTCTTGTTACATAGTAACAGGAACTGCAAAGCAAACACAAGCGGCAACGGTTACGCACATGGTAAAGCAAACGTAAATGGCAAAGAAAACTTTAATAGAAACACAAGCGTAAAGTGACGCCGAAGTGAACAGTGATGCAAACGAACATGCAAGCGCGTATGAAAATGCAACTGGTAACACGCACAGTGATGGCACCAGTATTTTAACACAAATGTTAAGTGTTACAGCAACAAGAACGCCAAAGGTAACAGAAATGAAAATGCGAGCGGAAGCGCGCACAGAAACGCGAACCGTAACATGCATGGGCACAGTACTGCAATTGTAAATGCAAATGGTAACATTAACATGAACAATAACATCAAAGGAAACTGAAACGTAAACACGAACGCAAACGCGTATGTAAACGCAAACCATAACGCGTACGGTCACTTTACTGCAATTGTAAACGCAAATGGTAATGGTAACACAACAATAACACCAAAGGAAACACAAAAGCAAAAGGAAACGCAAGCACATATGGAAACACAAACTGTAATGCGCACGGGTACAGTAACGCAATAGGAAACGCAAATGGTAACAGTTACAGCAATGAAGACGCAAAACAAAAGACAAATGCAAATGAAAGGGCTGCCGTAAATGCAAATGGCAATGCACATGGTGATGAAAACTGAAATGCAAACAGAAACAGTAGTGGAAATGCAAATGGTAACAGTAACACAGATGCAAGCACAAACGAGAATGCAAAGGGTAACGCACACGGTGGCGTAGATGGGAACGGCAACGCAAACGGGTATGTAAACGCAAGTGGAAACAGTAACTGTAACATTAACAGAAGCACATACCCTGTTTTTCTCCAACAGCTGCATAGAGAAACAGTGTGTACAAAGAATGTATACATAATAATGGGCCTCGGAGCCAAAAATGAGGTGTTGGAATACTAAATTGCTTATATCTCAGTAATCGCACGATGTAGAAAAAAAATTTTTTCACATGATTCATGATTTTCCTCACTACATTTTCTTTGAATGTGTAGCCATAGGCTACGCATTGTCATGACAACAATTCTGTATCTAGCACCGTTTCCGAGATACGAGCCCCGAAAGGCGTGGCGGACGCCACCATGTTAGTCTATGGGAAAAAACACCAACTTCGGAGTACGTAACTTGGCAGCCATGCAATATTTTTTCACCAAATCACCAAAAGGCACATCTGTGAGATGTTAGCTGCCTTCCTTCCAAATTTCAGCTCCAAAGACCAAACTGTTCTTTTGCAGCAGGGTGGCAAAGAACTCCTGTCATTTGGCCGCCACAGTCTGGAAAAGTAGTGTTGCAATTTGTGACACTTTTCGCAAAAAATTGTGAAAGTGTCACAGGTGCGACATTACTTTGTGACACTACTGTTTCCAAAAATTTTTAAAACATATTTCTGGGGTGTTTTCCCCCAAAATAAATACATGGCTAGCATCCTCAGGGTCCGACTAGGTGAACACAGAAAGAATTGTGTCCCTAGGGGGTCCCAATTTTAAATGGCAAGCATTTTTTCTGATCACTAACTAAAAACAAAATGGCAGATTTGCAACACTACTAGGGCCATTTGCAACACTAAAAAGTGCATTTGCGACACTTTCGAACTTTTTGTTAACTTTTCCCATTGACTTATAATGGGAACATGTTTTTTGAATAACTTTTGAACCGTTCAATAGTTTTTCATGAAATCTTCAAAAGGCACATCGGGGACCCTAGCCAAACGTTCCCTGAAGTTTTTGGGCTGGTCGCGCAAACTGTGCAACCTGTAGGCGAGAGCAAAGAATTCACAAAAAAATTTAATTGCGCTTTTGGTTGTCGCTTAATAACTCCGCAGCCGTATATCCGACCAGTACAAAACTTGGCAGATCCCAAGAACTATGATACACAATCGTGTATACCAAATTTCAGACAACTCCATTGAACGGTGGCAATGTTATTAAGGTGCAAATTTTCATCCTTTAACCTTAAAAGTGCTACTCAACCCTAACTATGGTAACACTACCGTGCTACCATAATATACACATACATATATATATATATATACATGTATGTATATTCATTGCAAAAGCATAATTTATGCATCAGTTAGGGTTAAAGTGACAAAAGTAGGGAAATGAGGCATTAGGATTGAGACCCTAACCCCTCCACCCTACCCCCACCCCTCCACAAACCAACAGTCGATTGGGTGTGCCTTGGGGTCATCGGCCCTAACTCTCTGGGCCCTGCACTCCCACCTAGCTGTAATTGTAGAGATACAGCAAAGGCCTAGACACATTCCAAGTAACTCTTGTGCTGCAAATGGCGTAATATCTCAATAACCATTGCAACCTTGGAATACATTCCACTGCAGTTGCAATGATGGACTGGCAACTTGCACAAAAGCTGCACTTAGCACAAAATCCACATCTCGAACCATTTTTGAGATATGGCCACTGAAAGGTGCCATGTTTACCACAGTGTTATCCTATGGGAAATTTATCAACTTCGGAATGCCATAACTATGGAACCGATTCCACTTTCTACATCAAACCAGCATCGGTCACATCTGTGGGACAACCCCTTTGTACCCTGCAAATTTCAATCCATAAGTCCTAACCATTTATTTGCAGTAAACTGACAAAGAAACAGCAACATTTAAAAATCCCTGTTCTTGAGGTGTCAGTATCCTTGCTCGTGAAATGAATCCTTGTTCGTGAGGTGTAAAAATCCTTGTTCATGAGATAGGGCCATCTGGTTGTCCCCTCACAAACAAGGATTTTGACACCTCATGAACAAGGATTTTGACACCTCACGAACAAGGATTTTGACATCTCACGAACAAGGATTCCTTTTTATAATCCTTGTTCATGAGGTGTCAAAATCCTTGTTCGCAAGCTGAATCCTTGTTCATGAGGTGTCAACATTCTTGTTTGTGAGATAGTGCCATCTGGTCCTTATCTCATGAGCAAGGATTTTGACACCTCACGAACAAGGATTTCTCACGAACAAGGATTATGACACCTCACGAACAAGGTTTTAACATTTTTAAACTGCAGTTTTTTGACAATCCTAAAGGAAACCAAAGCCATGGGGTTGTAGAGGCATCACCCTGAACAAAACCCATACTTTAATGTCCACAGAAGACACACCTGGGGCAAGTTACAAGGTTTTGTTTGTCAGTAAAATTGAAAAACAAGATGAGGCCTCAAGAACAAGAAATTGTTTCTCACGAACAAGGATTTTTTAAATCCTTGTTTGTGAGCTGTCAAAATCCTTGTTTGTGAGGCAAATCCTTGTTTGCAAAAAATACCACTATCCAAAAGACTGCACTGAACATGCTCAGAACCAGAAATTTCAAAACTGAATAACTTTGGAACAGATTAATATTTTTTCACCACACCAATGCTGACTTGTTCCTTGGGGCAATCTCTTCCTAAGCTGAAAATTTCAGATCAAATTCCAAATGGGTTGGCCGTAGTGTGATGTGCAAAAATCAGCAAAAACAAGCAAAAAAACTGCGAAAAACGCACTTTTTTTCACTATGCGCTACACGAAAACCACACATCCTAGCAAAACAAAACTTGGCACTTCAGGAGATCTACCCCACATAACCAAGCATACCAAATTTAATGTAGATCTGTTAAACAGTTGCAAAGTTATTAAAGTGAAAAATTTGGGGTTTAACATTAAACTGCTTACTCAACCCTAACTATTGTGGCGCTACTGCGCCACTATAATATATATAGCTCTCTCTCTCTATATATATACATATATATATATATTCTATGCAAAAAAACTTTGTTAATGCATCAGTTAGGGTTCTTCTACAGCGAAAAGAGAATTCGATTTTAGGGTTCTACCCCCTTGCCCCATTCCATCCCGCCACCACCAACAGGCATCAGGGTGTGCGTTGGGGTCATCGGCCTAACTCTCACCCCATTCTCCTACACTACCACCTCAGCTTGTTTACACATGGGATGGGGTGAAAGTTAGGGCCGATGACCCCAACGCACACTCCGATACCTGTTGGTGGGGGTGGAGTGGGGTTGGGGTGCAAGGGGTGGGAACTCTAAAATTGAATTTCCTCTCTTTTTCACTGTAGAAGAACCCTAACTGATGCATTAATGAAGTTTTTTGCATAGAATTTCCTTACTTTTTAAGAAAGAAAAGAAAAGTAGAAAGTTGCGCAAGTTGGTGGGAGCGCGGGGCCCACCAACTTGAAAGTGTCAGGCCACATTACACACCCAATGACTAAAAAGTACATTCACAACAGCAAGGCGAGCCACCAAACAAATGTTAATCTAGTAGGACAATAGAAAATGCTGTCCACAAAACGTAAACTGTGTCACACAATATGTCTGCAAAAAATATATTGTCTGACACATAAACACCTCTATTAACATCTACAGGACATGCCATCAACACCCTCTAAATTTCAAGTAAAAAGACCAAACCGTGTCCAAGATATGACATGTCAAAATTTGAAATTTTTATTCATCAGAGTGGCACAGTTCCGCAGCTGTTGACATTTAACACACACAATGACTGAAAACTACATCTATGACACTAAGGCTAGGTATCCTATCAATTTCAAGCCACCACCAAAAGCAAAACACTGTCCACAGAATGTAAACTGCACCACGCCATATCTCTGCCCAAAAAAAAAATTCTGACACAGAAACACTGTAATTTTCACCCACATGACATGCTGTCAACACCCTCTAAATTTCAAGTGAAAAGACCAAACTGTGTCCGAGATATAACATTTTAACGTATGAGATTTTCATTCATCATACTGGCACAGTTCCATACCTGTTGACATTTAACACACACAACAACTGAAAACTATATCCATGACACTAAGGCTAGGTATCCTATCAATTTCAAGCCACCACCACAAGCAAAACACTGTCTGTAATACGTAAAGTGTGTCATGCAATATCTCCGCAAAATAAATTTTATTTTATATATATATATAAAATATATAAAATTTTCTTGAAACTTGGCTTCCCAGCCAAATGCCCTTTGGGGTAACCCTTGCCTCAGTGTTTGTGCACAGAGGTTCTTTGTCTTTTATATATATATATATATATATATATATATATATAGACAGAAGGATGGATAGATGGATAGATGGATAGACAGATATAGATACAGATACAGATATAGATATGGATATAGATATATGAAGGAAAAGAAGCCACAAAAAAAGAAAACAAATTTAACAAATAAAACATTTTATGAAAGTTATTGGTTATGACTTAACAATGAAATGCATGTGTAATGGTTGATGTGATAGGTGGATTTACTTAATGTGTGCATGATAAGTGCAGAGAAGCTTCCCTAACTTTGTGAATACAGTGCAACCCTAAAGTTTTTAGATGACATATGTACTGTGTCTTTACTCCTGTTTTTGACTTGAGTGAGTGAAATTATGTGATGATGAATGATGAATCTAACTTAATTGTGGACTAATTACTGCTGCCTTGATGTATGGAGTAAAAGTTTGTATTTTGTGCAATACATGTAAAAATTTGTATGTAAATGTTAAAGGTCCATCTTGAAAAAGGGTCTTTGAACCAATGACACTTTTACCTGTATAAAAATAAACTTTTACTACTACATTTACTACTTTGGTTAGACAAGCACATGAGGGATGCAATTCAGGATAAAAAGAAACCCTTTAGGGTATATAAGGGTCAGCAGAATGAGACCAGCAGGACTACGTATAAAGATAAGCTAGAGAAAAGCAAAGGCCTCATTAAGAGGGTAAAAGTGAACACATAACTAAGGACAGAAGAAGGTTAGAAAAAGTGATCAAGCTTTCTTTAGATACATGAAGGAGAAGTGTCAGTCAAAGGATAGCACAGAAAACATAAGAAAAGATAGAATGAGCATTAAGGAAGATGAAGGAAATACATACACATTAAACGAGTACATCAGTTCTGTTTTCACAGTAGAGGTTTCAAGCCTAATTCCTGGCTGCAAGAACAGATTCAGGGGTAATGAAAGCCACAGATTAAAGTTAGGATGTAAGAGGCTCAGTGTGCCTCTACCAGTTACCAACTTTTAAATAAATAAATAAAAGAGTTCTGAAAAGTCTGCAGGACTTGGACATTGACAAGTCCCCAGGACCAGATGGACTACACCTGAGGGTGCTGAAAGAGGGAAGACAGGTGCTGGAAGCCCCCTTGGCAGACCTACTGAATGAGTCATTGACAACAGGCAAAGTGTTGGTGGACTAGAGAATAGTGAATGATGTCCCCAATACTCATTAATTTCTGAGCGCGTCTATACAGTAAGCGCTCATGCGGAGCTCAGTCGGCTGCTGGCCATGGAGGTGAGAGGTGGGCTGTGCCAGTCTCTGGCTGGGGATGGGGATGGGTGGGGGTGGACTGGTACTGCTGGGTGGGAAGGGTGCAACTACTAGACTACCAGTGATCTCGGGGGTTTAATTTTAACCATTTGATGCAAAAAATCAGGTCGGGGAATGGATGGGGTGACACAGCTGCCCTGTTGGACTGATAGCAGTGTGGGCTTTGGGGCATGATGTGTGTAGGGGTGTCCTGCAGGGCATTTAGGGTGTGTGGGTTCTGGGGGCTGGGGGTGTGAGATGCCCAGCTGGGCACCTCTGCTATGGGGGATCGGGGGCTGGGGGGGTTGTGGGCTGCCCTGAGGGGCACTGATGGGGTGTTCTGGGCATGGGGGAGCACATCCTGGAGTGAGTGCAGTGGGTCTACAGAACCCCTGGAGGACGTATGTACAGTTATGCCAGCTAAATACTGGTGTAACTTACATTGACGGTTCTCCTCTGGGGGTTCTTGTAGAATCCCGACATTGGGGACTTTGTTGCTGCTCTACTAGAATAGGGTGCAACTGCTGCCATAAACCCCCTAGCACCTTGTCATAGGGGGTTTATGATGCAACTGCTGGCATAACTGCTCTTTGGCGCAAGTGGCCTGTGGCATGTCATAGGCCACATTGTAGAATCCCGCACATCACAACTGCTGGTGTAATTTGCTACTTGCGCCATTCTTTTTGGTGCAAGTGCTGTTATGCCAGGCATATCTCTTTTAGAATCAGGCCCATAGTCTTTTTATGTCCTTAACCATCTATGTACTGTATCTATGTTGTTTCAAATAGCTCAGATTCTGCCAAATATTCATGAATACAGATTAGATTGTGCACTAACCAAGCCTCCTAATACAGTAAGGGTTTGAAAATTGCTGAACCCTACTCCTGAGTTCATATCACCGTTTTGACCAGTTGTCCTTGGTTTTTCTCATTTTGTCCTGATTTTGTTAAGTTGTTTACTAGGAGAGTGGGGAAGGGGTTAGACTGAGAGGTGTGGCAGTATATGTCAGTGAAGCGCCAAACAAAAGAGTAACTGATAAAGGAATGTCCTATTAAATTAATATATTGGAGGAGCCTGCAAGGTATCGCAGCAGGTAGGGCTTTGTCTGGGGGCAGGGCCTGAGACACCTGAACAGTAGGGACCCAGGTAGGACCGCCCAGAAGGGGCTGGGGGGATAGGTTCCCAGGGGGAGGGAGCTTGTGGTCAGGGACAGGGAGGAGCCAGGCCCCTTAAGAGGGGCTGCACAGGAGGAATTCTTCCTCATTCCTCCTTGTCCCAGGTCACTTCCCACCCAAACCTCACCCTCATAAAAGCAGGGGGGAATGTGGGGGGGATACAGAGAACTTGCTGTCCCACTAAGGGGGATCGTCTTAGGGGTTGAGAAGGAATTTCCCATTTTTTTTCCCACTGGGTTTTCCATTTTTTTGCCTTCTCCAGTAAGGGGGACGTTATTCTAGTTAGAGTAGGCTAGGGAGCAGATAGGTAGGTGTCACAGTCATAAACATTGTAAGTGTGGTGGCTTGGTAGTCTTGGAACGCTGTGGAGGGGGTAAAAGGGGATCACATGTCTTGACCAGCCAGATCTCCCTGAGGCTGATAGGAGGGTGGGCCTGACAGATGGCGTCCAGAGGGCACCCTCTTCGGGCAGGGTCCCACGGCATGGCGGATCCTCTGACGGGGGGAGGAGCTAGCTGCAGCCAGTCACAGAGCCATCCCTTATGCTCCAGAGGCTGTTGTCCCTCACAGGGTCCAGGTTGATGGGAAGGCAGCCCCCTCCTGGAAGGGAGGGTCGACCATCAATGATCTAGTGCTCTATGGGGAGCTAGATTCCTTCCAAGGCTACCTAGCTGTGCACAGCAAGCTAGCAATTGTATATATGGACAATTGGTTTTATCAATAAATACATGGCCGTGGCCATTTCTCCAAAGCCTGTTGTTGTGTCAGTTTGTTCAGGTGAAGAAGGCATATGCCCTCAAAAGACAATTACCTTGATCTGAGGCCATAATGCCTCCTTTGTCCTATGACTGGCTCAACTGCAGCTCAGCCCCTCCCCTATATTAGGCTAGACTGTTGTAACTGTCCTAACATCTTTTCTGTACCTTTATAGGATCCAACCTCTTTCAGAGGCCCTCAGTGACCTGTACAAGGAATTTAATGCCTTGAAGGAGCGTCTTGGAGAGCTGAGTGAAAAGTTTATTAACATTGAAAGCTTTATTGATGAGGTCAGAACTGGCACGGTCAATGGGAGACCTGCAACAGAACCCAGATCAGAGGGGGAACCAAGAGTCCAGCCTGCCGTATCCAGCAATCCTAAAAAGCCTCCACCAAAGAAGAAGGTCATTGCACCTAAGAGGAAAGCCCCTGAAGGGGCTCAGTGATAATAACATGCTTTCCAAACTGCCCAGTGATACAGTGGGTCAGGCTTAGTTACATACACATCAGTTGTATGGAACTACAATAAGTACAGGATGCTAGAGTCATGATGTTTCTTACCTGTGAAACTTAATTTCAGCATTCCCTCTCCTCCCCATACACACACTTTTAAAATAGATGTAGACAATGAATTTATACACCATTCTGGATTTGCCAAGATTGCTGTCATAAATCCTGGGAATTGGCTGCCTAGAAAATCTCTTAATGACCAGGTATCCACTCCAATACACACATTGAGAATAATGTTTGGGCTGCACTACAACACACTACACCTCAGTTTTTTTAGTACTGTTTTTCTTTCCAGGGGTTGGAGCACATCTTAATGTGTATAACAAGCATTTGATTGGCCCCAACTGATCTCATAGTGCCCTTGTTGATGATATTATAATGCTTGTCTTGGCAGCAGACTGTGATGTCATAAACACGTATCTGTGAGGTCAGATGGGGTCAAGTCAGATGCCTTTTGAATGACACAGGGAAATAAGTCCTGTATTGTCTGAACTATTTAATATGCCAACAGCAGTAGAAAAGAGTAAAACATGGAAACACTAATGTTAAACAATTGCTGTAAATATAATATGTTTTAAGTGTTTTATTATAGGAGATAAGATACCTGCTCTTTAAAGGATATGGAAACATTCATAAATACTAGTTATACTCCAAATGATTTATATTTATATAACCCTGAATAAAGTTTTTTGTGAAAACATGTCTTGTGTATTGTTTATATGTGTATATGTATGGTTACTGTTTATTTAACGGTTATACAATAAGGCTGCGTTCTTGAGTTCTCTGGGTGGGAGAACCGTGAAATTAAGCTGAACAGTTCTGGCACACAAAGGACTTGAGAACAAACTCTTATAACTATTACAGGAACTGTAAATATAAACCATTACAAATCATGTTAAACAACTTGTTTAAAACAATTTTTAATTTAAAACCAAAATATTTCATTTTGCAGAACATAACAGCATCCCCTCTGTAGAAAATGTACTGTGCCAACTGATGTTAGAACTTCAGAATTTTAGAACTGTGTGCACGAGACACCCTCTTATGGTTATAAAACCACCTGGTACCTTTCAATATCAATAATCCCGGTTGGCTAAGAATGATGCCATGATTTATAATTCTGTACAGTTCTATTCATAAAATTATAAATTGAGGGAGTGCTCCTGACCAATCAGAGTGCTCCTTTCCCCTGCTCGTGAGACACTCCTATTCTGTGAAGAGCATCTCACACGTGGATGCCCTTGAAACAGGCACATTCCAGGACAGTTTCAAAAAATATATATATATTATTGATGGCGCTCGATCAATAATATATTAAATACCCTGTGGAGACCACTCTTACAGTTAAAAGAGTGGTCTCACATTTGTATGGTATCAGAGCTACTCGCCTTTGGTTCACAGTTCTCATACCTATTCTTACAAGCATCAGAGTGGTCTCCGCTGCTGTTTTAATATACATTATAAACTATGGCATCATTTTCAGCCAATCCAGATTGTTTATTTAAAAACATTCCAGATACCCTTATAAGCATAAGAGAGTAGTTCATGCACTTAGTTCTAAAATTGTGACATTCTAAAGTTGGTTGCCACGGTCCAGTTCCCACAAAAAAAGATTCTCTAATATTCTGCAAAGTAAAACATTTTGACTATAAATTCAATTTCCATCTTTTAAAAACAGAAATCTTCAATAAGACTTATATTTATATGTATGTGTATAATTCCTGTTTCTTTTATGGTTATAAGAGTTTCTTCTCATGTCCTTTGTGTGCCAGAACTGCTCAGCATCGCTTGGCAGTAATCTCACCCAAGGAACTCAAGAGGGCACTCTTAAAGCCGCAAGAAACAGAACTGTACATATTATACAAATATTGATTAGAGGTAAGTGAAATAGTGGAAAAAATACTGACTCAGACAGATTAGCTATTGCCTGACAATAGTTACAGTGCCTGAAGCCAAAGGCTGAGGGCAGCATGACTTCTGAAAGGAAATAAGTCATCCTGAGGGTCTATAATTTCCCTCTAAATCAGCTATAATCTGTTTTATTAAACCTGGCCCGAGTTACGAGGATTGGAATGGGCAGTAGTTGAAAAAAACTTGACTGGTTCTAATAAACTATTGCCTGGTTCTAATAAACTATTGTCTGGTGCTTTGTTTTGAACTGGGCAGTAGTTTGAAAACCTTATACATCATGTGACTAGCTGTGGTCTAATCAGAGAGCAGGGCTTTTTCTTAAGGTTTAATAAAAACGTATACAAGGACTCTGGAGTTTTGACTGACTGCCTGAATTCAGAGCTCAGAGCACTGCTGTGACAGATCAGCAGCTTGTGTTTCAGGTTCTGTACCTACTATACAGTGCAATAATTAAGTCTCCCACAACTGGTTCCACAAAGGCACCTGTATAGAATGTTGTTTGTTTAAAAAAAAAGCAACAACAAGAACAACAACAAAAATACAGTTTTTCACATCAGCTTTAATTCAGTTGCAGAAAATTATTGATCATTATTCTAGAGCAATATCACTTTTTTGTCTGATTTCAGTACCCATGAACATTTAAAAGAACACTCATTATGAACTACATAATAGTTTATAATAATGGTCTGTTGTATAGACTATGTAATAATCTGTTTTGAGCTGTAATATTATGGCCGTGAGAAGAACAAATGAATGACTTGGAATAGTCAGTGTAAAGTCAGGTCCCATTACATCTGCCCACTGTACTTGTATTCAACAAAAGATATGTAGCTCTTATGCAGCTGATGGGGTTTTTTCTAAGAAGGCATTTTTGATCTGCTATATTGATGTATAATTATATACTGTAATAATGTATATGTTTACGAATGCACATTCCAGAAAAATCTGTCAGCCAAGGAAGGAATATCAAATTCTGTGGTTTGAGATGTATAGCTTGTTAGGTTTTTGCAGTATTCAGTAACTTTTGGTAACCGTTTCTGTACAACACCACCATCAACCGCTACTACCCATGGACTGAAGTCAGCTCATTTCAACCACGGTGTATGTGTGGGGGTTGGGGCATTGAAAATTACAAATAGTGCGCTCACTGTTTACCTGCCAGGAGCGTATCCAATACAGCCAGGCAGGGAACTGTATTTTGGTGACACACACATACACAAACACACACACACACACACACACACACACACACACACACACACACACACACACACACACACACACACACACTTACTTCAAAGAGGCCAAACCAGCCTGTGGGTGTTGAATGTCCCTCAGAATTTTATTTAGGAAATGGCCATGTGAAATGTTGTAAAAGAGTCCTTAAAGAGACAAAGCTACAACAGCCTACATGTTGATTGTGTCTCTGTTTTATTAAGTGTGGGGGTTCTGAGCATCATGCTTATTCATACTGTACTGGCTTCTGAAGTAGGGGGTGCAGTGCAGACATGATAGACAGTCCTTTAGACCTTAAATGATTATGTTACTGTGTTACTAAGTGCTACTGTATGCTACCAGTGGTTTACATGCAGGGATGTGCTTAGTACAACTGAACAGGGAGGGTTCTTTGACTGTGATGACAACATCCATATAACATCTCATTTAATTGTTCCAATTTGTGATAAAACTAACCCTTGTTAGATTTTAAACACAGGCTTTTCATCTCTGTGTTTGAGATGCTGCCAGTCCCTGTTTTTAATCAAAGGGGGGGGGCCACAGAACAAATCATTTCTTGTTTCAGAGGGGGCAGCGCTAACCATTCAGCTAAAGGGACATTCTTATGAGCTGGGATGCTGCACTGAGCTCTAGTACTACACAGTCACATGTTGCAGTTTCACCCTAAATCACCAGATGGCACCCTGCATTTCCCTATTAATGCTTCTGTATGCATAACACTAGTAAAGAAATGTCAATTACCCAACCTTTGCACCTGTGAAGTAGCTGTTTTTCACCTGTCCTCCCTCAAATGGTTGTGGGGCTGAAACTGCTATTATGTGAACACTGGTTCAGAAGTGGGGTGGGGCCACTTGAGAAAATGACTGAGAAATTTCTCCCAGCTCCTCTCTCTCTCTCTCTTTCAGACAAGTGAATCTGACATGCCACAACGCAAAGGTAGCTGATGAGTTTCCCTTGAAATGGTTCAGGTTGCACATGCTGATAGTCACCCAATTAAGTATACTCTTGACTTTGTCAGCCACAGATATTCACCAAATGTTCTACAAGAATTAACGACTTCAGAAACGTTTACTAGAGAGTGAACCAGAGGGTGTGAGTGAGGCACGCCAATCACTGAACTACTAAAAAAATCCTAAAACGACCCAAATAAAGTTTCTTGGCCTTTTTGTTCTTTAATGTTCCCTTTAACAGAAATGAGAGCAGTCAGAGGAAGGGTAACAAAAACCTACTAGTAAGAATATCAAAGATGGAAGAATCGTGTACACTAGACAATATTAAGCAAGATAGAAGACTGAAATGAAGGAAATGTCTTGTTGGAAAACTTTAACAACTCCCCCCACCCCCAAGAAAATAATATCACTTCTGAATTCTAAAAGGAGCTATTAAGAAGTGCACTCTGCTTTCATTTTTAAGTACTGTATGATCTTATCTTAAAATTCTGTTCTGTCTGTACTCCTAGCTGCTGAAAATGGATTGTTGTTATATCAGAAAGATGAAACTGCATTCTGCGCTTTCTTATTTTTCCTCTGCATGACAAATAAACAGATTTCTTCTGGCACTCCTTTGTAGTATTATGTTGTCATCATTGCCTTTGTGGGCAGAGTAATCATACACAGCTCACAGAGGTTACGTTTGAGCAGTATGTCAATTATTCATTCTGCTTGATGTCACCGCATCACTCATGTGATTAATATTGTATTTGACAGGAAACACTGCAAGTCATCTACTCAAACCACAAGCGAGTCCTCTGAGATATTTCACAGTGCTTGCTTGTTTCTTTGCCTGTTTCATACCCCCAAATCATTGTGCTGCTGATTCAGTTCAGATCCCCTATGCAGCAGCTTTGCATCTGTTCAGCACTCCAAGGTGTCAGCAAATTGTTAATCCAGCAGAGCTGTCTAGACCTAGGTTTTTATTTAAAGAAATTGCTCAACCTGAAGTTTTAAAATTTCTGCAGTCTATTCCAGACAGATTTAGTGACTGCGGGGGTGGCTGCTTTTAAAACTGGCCATTCCATTTGTTACTGACCCCTTATGTTATATATTTATCTTTAGTTACCTGTGAGTTTCCCACTGAATGGAAGAAAGCTAGGGTGGTCCCCATTCCTAAAAAAAATAGTGCAGTTACCTTAGAGGATTTCAGACCAATTTCGATTTTGAACCCACTTGGTAAATTGCTTGAAACGCCAGTGGCAAGGCAGATAAATGATTACTTGGGAACCTATGATGTACTGGCTAGGCAACAACACGGATTCCTAAGTTTGTTTTGTTGAATCGGTAAGTCCACTGGGCCTAGAAGTCCCTTTTTCAGGGGCGACCGGGGGAGGGGGGATACAGATGGTAAGCAACTGAATTTGAATCAGATTAAGCTGTTGGTGGTATTTTTTTTTAGTGAATGAGGGAAATTTAGCCAGGACACCGGGGAAATTCCCCTACTCTTTTCGATAAGTGCCATGGGATCTTTAACATCCACCTGCACTACCACCAATCCAGGCAGATGGGACCTCGGTTTAACATCTCATCCGAAAGACAGCACCTCAGAAGTGCAGCACCCCTCTCATGCTACACTACAGTGTCAGTATTGGGATATTAACCCAAGTACCAGATGTGGGAACTGAACCCACAGCCCTCTGATCTTCCTGCCTCAGAGGCGAGTGTGCTACCTACTGAGCCACTGACACTGTTAAGTAACACAGAACCAGGACTGCCTTGGTTGGATTCATGGACACAATCCTATGTGGGTTTGAGAAAGGTAGGATGATGGGGGTGGTGTTCGTGGACCTGACCAAGGCATTTGTTTTAACTGAGCATGATCTTACTTGCTCTAAATTGCTTGACATTGGATTCTCTGAAGCTGCTGTTTTATGGATTGGTAATTACCTCGGTAACAGGTGTCAATATGTTCAAATTGGATCTGTTGCCTCAAATGTGTCCTTAGTTCATTGTGCTGTTTCACAAGGGTCTGTTTCGGGCCCCTTATTATTTTCCATGTTTGTTAACCAATTACCGCAGGTTTGTAAATATAGTAGTACTCTTTTGTATGAGGACGATCTAATTATTTTCTCACAATCTAAGTCTGTGTCTAAACTTTCCTTTGCCCTGGATAAAAACTTTGGGGACGCTTGTTTGTGGTTAGCTAGTAATGCTATGGTTTTAAACTCAAGTAAAACCAAAGATATGCTTTTTGGGATGCCATCAGTGCTGGAGGACAATCTGAGGTTAGCTATACATGACCAGGAGGGTACTTTGTTGGAGCAAGTTCTCCAGTTTAGATATCTTGGTGTATTGTTGGACCCAGGTTTAACTTCTTCTCTCCAGATACAGTCTGTAGTTAAAACGATTAATCAGAAACTAGGATTATTATTTAAATTTAAATCTTATTTTTCTATTGAGACTAGGAAAGTCATTGCAACTGGGTCACTTCTTCCCCACTTTGATTACATATCTAGTCTCTATATCAATATTGGGTTAAAAGAACTGCATGCTTTGACAGTCACTTATAATATTTGTAGATTTGTTCTTGCGATCCCTGTTTGCACACACCACTGTAGCCTGTATTCACACTTGGGTTGGTTGTCACCTAGCCACAGGATTGAATATTCAGTAGGGTGTATGATGTTTAAATGTTCCCATTTTAAGTCTTTATTTCCCCTTTCTGAATTAGTTTCAAATAGAGTTATGCTGCCTTGTTTGAGGTCAGTGAGTGGTACATAATTTGATATTCCTCAACATAAGCTTAAGATTGGACTACATGCATTTTCGGTGGCCACTCCTATCTACTGGACTGCACTTCTAGTTGGCATTTGACAAGCCACTTCCTTACCTAATTTTAAATTGAAGTTAAAGCAATATTTAATGCTCAATTCTGTTTGTAATTGTGATCAGTAATGTGTAATTTGATGTTGATGTTGTCTGTACTGTTATCTGTTTTTTGTCCCGATTGGGCCTGAAAAGGGACCTTTGGTCCAATGATCTTACCCGGTTAACAAAGAATAAAAGAAAAAAAAAGGAAAGGGGCAAGTAAGGGCACAATTAACATGAAGAAAATGTCATTACTTTTTTTAGTCAGTTGTAACTTTTGATTTCATAAGTAGTTTTATTTTTCTAACTGCTCATTAGAAGGTTTTTTACCTGGTGGCATTCAATTTGCTTTAAAGAGCAATACAGGTACTTTACCTGAAGACAAACATAGCTACTTCTGTTTCTCTTCATACCTTATCAGCTTTCTGACCTTACAGACTGTTACATCACAAGTGACTGATCTGGCAGCAGGTGAGTGGCTCTTCTTGGTCAGTTGTGATAACACAGACAGTGAGGGCGTAGATTTGATGATGTAAGTGAAGGAAAAGAACTAGCTACAGTATGTCAAGCTGTCAGCCTCCAGACAAAGTACTGTCCCATACATCATACCTAGTATTATTAGGTAGAATATCTTCTAGTTAGCAAAGGAGAAAAGAAAAAAAAATCAGAAATAAGAAGTAATAGTTCACTACTTTCAAAAGTAAATATTTAGTTTTGGGCAGTACACTAGTTCTTGAAGCTGGGCACCTCAACAGTGACCTCTGAGACATGCTGTTATTTCTGGCTGGCTGTTGATCTGTGATGGGGTGGCAACATAGCTATATCATAAAGAAGAGCAAGGCACAGCTAGGAATTGGAGTGGTGGTGGGATCTGGCCCCCAAAGACTTGGTCCAATTTGGAATTCAAGAATACATACATTGTGTAATCCACTTTGCCACAGTGCTGCCATGTATATGGTGGCTGTACCTCTGCCTGGCCTGGTGTTGCCGGCTGGTTGTGCACTGCACCGCCATGTTGGCAACCCAGGTTTGTGTCCTGAGCTAGACTCCCCCATCCTGGGCAGGTGGGGTCTCACGTGCTGACCCTGGGGGTGAGGAAGAGGAGCATCAAACTCTGTGAGTGCCTTCTGTAGCAATATGTGTGGTCAGCATTGGCACTGTGGGTGACCAAGCAGCCTCAGCCACTTTTCTCCTACAGGACAGGGCTTCAGGCACCCAAACTGACTAAAGAGGGAGTCAGTGCATTGGGGCAGAAGTTTGACGTCTTTGCAGAATATTTAAACTAGCAAATGGGGAGAGGGGTGCAGCACCCCATACGTCAAATGGGAAGAACACCCTTCCCCCCTCAGCTAGTGGTCAAACAGGAATTCAGCGTGTTTGCCGTTCATTTGCATCACCAGGTAAGAAAAAAGGTTTGTCTCCCCATACGATGCACAGGGGTAATGCCAAACTTCACCCAACAACTAACACACCAAAATCTGGCCAATGGAAAATCATGTACACAAATGCTCACAGCCTGGGAAATAAGATCCCAGACCTGCAGGCAATTATGTCAGAGGCTAAACTGGACATAGTAGCAATTAGTGAGACGTGGTTTACCAGTAACCACACTTGGGAGACTTCAGTACCTGGCTATGTATTGTTCAGAAGAGACCGAGGTGCAAAAAGGGGGGGAGGGGTGGCCCTGTATGTTAATGAAAATATCAAAGCTACAGAAATTCAGAATACACATAAGGAGCCAGAAGAACTGTGGGTCACCCTGGAAACAGGAAATGGGACAGCCATAAGAACTGGGGTTGTCTACAGGCCCCCAGACCAGAGGGAGGACATAGACACATTACTGTTAGAAGATATACAAAACATGACAGCTAAAGGGAGGTTCTGATAATGGAGACTCAACATGCCAGATACAGATTGGTCAATACCAGCAGGAACATCTGCCAGAACTAGACTCATAGTGGATTCCTGCAGGGGAGGGCCTCAAACAACTGGTACAGCAACCCACAAGAGACAGGGCTATCCTAGATCTAGTACTGACTAACAAAGAAGGGATCACAGATCTCAGGTAGAAGGTCACCTGGGGCCAGTGACCATCACATGGTATGGTTCAATTTGGCTACTACATCTAAATCATCCCATTCCAAAGCAAAAATATGGGACTTCAGAGGAGCTGACTTTGATAAGATGGCCAACAGAGTTAAGCTAGCCTGGCAAAAAGAAACACAGGTGAGGAGGTACAGGCAAAGTGGGCAAGCATTAAGGATACAATACTTGAAGCAACATCCCATTGTGTTAGACAGAAAAGGAAGTGAAAGAAGAAGGAAACCACTTTGGTTCTCAAATACAGTAGCAGAAAAGGTCAGAGCCAAAAGGCTGGCCTTCAGAAAATATAAGGAACACAGCGGGATGAAGATAGGGAGGCATACCAAACTGCCCTAAGGGAAGCAGGTAAGGCAGTAAGGCAGGCAAAGTCCCAAACTGAGGAAACACTAGCACGAACAGTAAAAGAAGGTGACAAGACTTTCTATAGATACATTAGTGAAAGGAGAAAGTCCAGAGGGGGTATTGCTAAGCTAAATGGAGAAAAGGGAGCATGTGAGGAGGAGGACCCTGTAAAGGCATCTATCCTAAATAGATACTTTTGCTCAGTATTTACTGAAGAGAAGGTAGGGCAGGGCCCACAGCTCAGCATCATGGACACAGGGGGGAGGGAGGTGAGCACTACTCCTTCACAAAGAAGGGTCCTACAAGAGCTTGCTAAGCTCAGGGTGGATAAGGCAATGGGACCTGATGGCATACATCCCAGGGTACTTAAGGAGCTAAAGGAGGAACTAGCAGAGCCATTAGCAGAATTGTTTAGTGAGTCTCTGAGCACAGGAGAGGTCCCAGAAGACTGGAGAAGGGGCTCATGTGATCCCACTCCACAAGAGTGGTAGCAGGGAGGGAGGCGGGGAACTACAGACCCGGTCAGTCTTACCTCAGTAGTGGGCAAGATTATGGAGGCACCTTAAGGAAAGGATAGTGCAACACCTGGAATCCATAGGGGCACAGGATCCAAGACAGCATGGGTTTACAAAGGAAGGTCCTGTCAAACTAATCTCATAGATTTCTTTGACTGGGTAACCAGAGTGGTGGACCAAGGGGAGCAGTTGATGTCGCCTACCTTGACTTCAGCAAAGCTTTTGACACTGTTCCACATAGAAGATTGATAAATAAGCTAGGTAGGCTCGGGTGGCAGAAGTTGGTCAACTGGGTGGCAAACTGGTTGACTGGCAGAAAACAGAGAGTGGTGGTAAATGGTATACAGTCAGAAGAGATGCAAGTCACAAGTGGGGTACCTCAGGGATCAGTCCTGGGGCCAGTCCTATTCAACATCTTCATTAGTGACCTCGCAGATGGACTAGAGGGTAAGGCTTGTCTGTTTGCAGATGACACCAAGATCTGCAACAGAGTAGATGATCCAGATGGGGTGGGCAGAATGAGAAGAGATCTGGATAAACTAGCAGAATGGTCAGAAGAGTGGCAACTGGATTTAATGCAAAGAAGTGCAAAATCATGCACATAGGGAAGAGAAACCCTGAAGCCACTTATAGGCTGGGAGGGAGTTGCTAGCAGTCACAAAGGAAGAAAGAGACTTGGGCATCATCATCACTGATGACCTAAAATCATCCAAGCAGACCTCCTAAAGCAGTAGGTAAGGCTAGGGGGGTGTTAGTGTATTAGTAGGGGTATCTACAAGTCGAAGAGGGAGGTAATAATCCCTCTGTACAAGACATTGGTTAGGCCTCATCTGGAGTACTGGTGCAGTATTGGAGGCCACACCTTCACAAGGACATTAACAAATTGAGGCAGTCCAGAGAAGGGCAACCAAATGGTGCAGGGACTGCATCAGAAGACATATGAGGACAGATTAATGGAGCTCAATATGTATACCCTTGAGCAAAGGAGGGAGAGAGGTGATATGATCGAGACATTTAAACATCTTAAGGGCATAAACAAGGTGAAAGAGTCTAACATGTTTAAATATAAGAAAAATAGCAGGACAAGAGGACACAGCATGAGATTGAGGGAGGCCATTAAGGGAAATGTGAGGAAATTCTTTTTCACAGAAAGGTGGTAGATGCATGGAATGGCTTACCACAAGAAGTGGTGGCTATGAATACAGTGCAGGGCTTCAAACAGGCATGGGATAGGCATAAGGGAGCATTACAAATGACTATGAATAGATAGGTCACTGACAGAGCAAAGGCCGATGGCACATTTATAAGGTAGAAAAAGAAATGGGCAGACTGGATGGGCCTTGCGGTCCTTATCTGCCGTCAACTTCTATGTTTCTATGTTTCAAACCCAGATGTCGGGGAGGTAGGAGGGCCAACACCCAGGAATAACAACCTGACTGTGCAGCTAGTAATGGAGCCATCATCACCCACCCCAGATGCTGTTGAATACCTGGGTGACCACTGCTCATGGAGTGGAATACAATGCATCTCCGACAGCCAACACTAAGAAGGGAGGCTTCTGGGCCTTCATTGAAGGGGCAAGCTTCTAAAGCAGTCGAGCCAGGAGCAGTTCTGGCTGGAGTGTCTCAGGTGAGTAGGTCTGCATGGGGTGCAATAGTACAGAGTGGACCCTGATAAATATATTGAGTGTGCAATTGTAAGATTGACAATATTTAAGAATAAATGATAAAAAATAGCTACAACATGCTGATGCATCCTATACAGGAAGAAACACATATGTAATTTGCTTCTTCCCATCTTTGCAAATAAGTCAGTGCACCTTGCAGTATTGCTGAAAGCCAGTCTAGACTCCTTCTTAGTAGCTGAGTATTTTAACCATGATGCATTGTGTAAGCAATATGACATGACAATGTGGAAGACAATGAGCCTCCATACAAAAACACTGAGGCAAGGGTTACCTGGGAAGGACACTGGCAACAAAATCAGGTTTCAAATAACACACCCCTCAATATTGCAAAGCAGCATAAGGAGTATATTAAAGAATTCAAACTGGCTTTGCTTTCAGTAGAACCGTGGTGCCAGATGAATCTAGGGCTGTCATATAATCTGTCAAGGCTGAAAAACAGAAGGCACAGACACCTATTTCATCCTTTTCAGGACTCATCAGTTTGCTTTATCTGTATCTCTGCACAGGAAATGAATGAACCAGCCCTATGATGGTCTTATGGGCTTGGATCATGGTAAGCCCAAATAGAAAAGCAATCTAAAAGACAAAGCACCTCAGCAGAAAAAAACATGGAGACAGGGGTTACCCCAGAAGGACACTGGAGATAAAGCCAAGTTTCAAATAAAGAGGGTGTGGGTTGTACTGGGATAATTGCATGCCCAGAGGTGTAGTGAGGTACAAGGCCACATGCTGACTGCCTTTAGCCTCTAGAAGTGCAGTATTCCCCAGTGCAACACACACCTTAGAGTGTCTTATTGTGCTTATAAAATGGGGTTTGCAGAGAAATTTCTAGAAAATAAAAAAAAATTGAAAATGAATTAAATAAAGAAAAATAAGTACAAAATAGTCCCACCGCAAGTAGGTTGTAAGCAGGGGGCACAAGTGAGGGTTGTCATGTGGTTGCTAGTGTACTGTGCTTGCCTGACATTTGTATGGTTGGCAGGGGGGTTGTTTTATCTATTGTTTTAGTTAAACAATTGGATTTAGGGCCTGATCCACAAAGGCAGCCCAGACATGTGTGAACCACACCTATTGGGGTTACCTGGATCCACACCAATAGGAATGGGCACACTTGCTGACATTCAGGATTCCTCCCTCTGGGAGCCACACATGGAATGTTATGTGAAGAGGCCAGTGGTGAATTAGGAAGAGGTGCTGTTTCAAACACTGGGCATTGAATCAGATGTATGGGCTGGCTCACTGGTGGATCGCTGGCTCTGAAGTGTAACAAGGCAGGTGGGAGGCTAGTAGGATATTGGGGTGCATAGGGAGGGATATCAGCAGCAGAAAGAGGGAGGTGATATTGCCTCTGCATAGATCACTAGTAAGACGTCACCTAGAGTACTGTGTCCATTTCTGGAGACCACATCTCTGGAAGAACACAGACGGAGTGGAGGATGGCAACTAAAATGTTTCATGGTATGCATCAGATACACTACAAGTAGAGAGTTAAGGACCTAAATATGTACAGCCTGGAAGAGAGGAGGGAGGGAGGGGGATATGATAGAGACCTTTAAATACCTCATGGAGGCGAATAAGGTACAGGAGGGAAGTATTTTTCAGAAACAAAAAGGTGCCCAAGGACAAGAGGGCACAATAAGAAGCTGAAGAGGGTAGACGCAGGGGAGATAAGAGGAAGTACTGCACAGAATGAGTGGTAGATACCTAGAACAGTCTTCTAGCAGAGGTGGTGGGGTTGAAAACAGTGGTGGGATTCAAGAATGCATGGGACAGGCATAAGGGAATCTTAGGGACAGGAAAGAGGAGGTGGGTGAATGGGCCATAGGTTAAGTAGGATCTGTGGTGATGCTATAGGCAGGGGAAAATGAAAGACTAGTTGGGCCAAGCAGTTGTTATCTACTGGCAAAGTCTATGTTTCTATGTTTCAATGCATGGAACAGGGGTTGATGGGAATACAGCAGTCCTCCAAGGACTGCTGTACCCACATTGTCAGCCTAGTAAATATGTATTAGTCACCTTCTGGTGTCAGTTCAGCCCCCAGCCATCCTTATGGGTGCTCTGGCTGCCAACTGGGCAGTGTGGCATCTCCCATAGCCTTGCGGGGGGGGCACAGGCCTGCTCCTGCAGCCCTTAGGGCAACATAGCCTCTGCCCCCACACTGACCCTCAATAATGTGGAGTTCTGCTTGGAAATCAGGTGCATGCCTGCCTCTGCCCCTGTGCTTGCCCTCAACTGGACTGTGCAGTTAGGAGCACTGGCGGCAAGAGATCAGGTGTGGAAGAGGCACACAAAATGGGGCCATGAATGTGTGAAGGTCTACACATGTGTGGAGCAGGACCTCTGCACACCTTATGCCCCTGCAAGCACCCCTCTGCAGGTGTGGACCAGACTGAGGATTGTGCACTGAGTGTTCTTTGTTTTGCACTGATATAGTGTCTAGAATGGCTTTAAATTAAGTATTTCAAAATAAATAATTTTCCAGTGAAATTTTACATGTGTTGATTTCATCGGACATTACCCAAATGAAAAGGCATCAAAATGTTAGTTTGGCTTCATTTTACCACCAAGCTGAAACTTTGAAATTCCTTGCCCCAGAGTCAGTAAAAAGAAAGGGAAACAGTAGCTGCAGCCCACAGATGGATTTAGTAAGTTTATTTTTTTGTTGAGAAAAGCCTATGAAATTCATAATTTCAGATTATTATGATTGCCACACCCATCATATATTACGGGAAATTGAACTGGAAGAAATATGTCATGGCTGTGATACCAGGAGATCCAGGTTTAAATCCCACTTCAGTCACTTACTCACTGGATGACCTACCACGTACTGAATAAAAACTAAGTGCTGCAATGGGAGATTCAGTAGCCTGAAGTGCATGTTAGAGATTTTATTAGCTCTGATCTTTTGTTTACTGGCCCCACTGTCCTTCCTGGGCTAAATACAGTCACAGAGAACTGTACTTAGCCCTTGGAGAATAGCAGGACTAGCAAACATCTGAGCTTATAAAAGGTCCAACATGAACTGCAGGCTATTGAATCTTCCACTGCTGCAGCTCTCCTCCAATGTCAGCTGCTGGGGATTCTGGGGTTTCTGGTTACAGCAATTGTCAGCTTGAAAGTAACCAAAATATGCCTGATACAGTCTACTACACTACATTAAACAGTAATTAAAAAAATATGTTTTTGCACACAAAGTGCATTTTGGGACCAGCCCCATACTTGGATGTGAAACTTTAGTGCTGACTGTTTCCCTTTAATGAAAATGTCTTCAATAGTAAAGAATGGAAGGTCTTAAAATTCAAATTTTCAAGGAATTTTGTGTGACTGAGTTCTGCTGACCCCAGCTGGGAATTATTTACTGAACTCTGGACCGTCTCTTTAATTGTGCGCCCCTGGAAATGAAAACAGAAACAGGCTGCTCTAACCATGCAAAGCTGACAGCAGGAAACTAATCTGTTTTCAGCCCTATAGACAATTAGTGCTTAACCATCCTTATAATCAGAGTTACAGTCATGAGCAGTTTTCCAGCTCGTGATGTAATTATTGCAGCCAAGATTACATGATAGAACATCTTAAAGTAATCTGACATTTTATTTACTTGGGCAGGCTGAGCTCTGAAAATCTCCCAGGATTGAATATAGTCAATAAGTATCTGCTTTATGCGAACAGGAAGCCATAGAAACTTCTATTGCCATCACTGTGGAAAGATGCAGCTCTCAGCTCTACGTTTCAGGATCAGAGGGATTCAATATGGGATTTGGCTGACCCAACTTGAAACTGACCCATCAGTCAAATCATGCCAGGATTCTTCAGCTAGGACTCTCCAGCACACTGTATCAAAAGAGGAAGAAGAAGCCAGTTCTGCAGCAGAAATCTGGCTAACTTCATCTTGTGGGTTGTTTCACGGTGTTCATTTACCCTTTTCTGTCCCAAACCAACATAACTGTCCTGAAAGAAAACACTGACAGCCGGCCCAGTGACATAGATGGCTGTGGCATTTACACCTTACCTCTAGCCATGATGGCGACTTGGGTTTGTGAATAGACTCGGGTCAACGGGTGCTAACCAGGGCAGGAGAGGATGGAGTGTTCTAGGGACTGCTCTCCTCTCCAGGGGAGGGAGGGAGGAGGGATGTGGACTCTGCTGTGTGACTGCCACCAGTTGGAAGCCTGGTGGTAGGACAGGACCATGAGCAATGCAATGGGAGGGTGCTGCGATACTCTGTGAAGCGTATGTGGCTGCCCACGCATGTACTGATGTGCATCTCCAACAAAGGAGAAAGGGAGAAAAGTGGAAAATACATGGGAGTTGGCTGTGTGAAGTCCTGCATGTGAAGCAGCAGCCTGCCTTGCCACCCAGTCAGGGCATCTGAATATGTGCTTCGGGGGGGGGGGGAGCTTACCCACCAGCCCAGATACGGGGAAATCTGCAGGGAAATAGGATCCTGGCTGAATGGAGGTGAGGGTTGGCTACTGCTCACAGGGACAGGGCTAAGCTGCCCCACTCTGCATCAAGAGGATAAACACTGTTATGGGAAATTAAGAAGAAACTGACAAATAGAAGGCATGTTGCTTGATTAAAACAGGCTATGATATCCACATAGCACATTATTATTGTTATTTACTTGAAACATATTTTACCAAGCAAGCAAACAGAGTCCAGTTGGGGTCATTTTCACCAGCGGGGGGGGGGGATACACGGAGCATCAAGGAAACTGAAATACAAACAATACAGAGTAAGCAATGAAAACAGAGACAAATAATATACAGAGGCAAATCTACAGGAGCAAAACTGCAAGAAAATAGTACAAAGTGGTCAATTTATATGACCCCAGAAAGGTGGAATTGAAGAGACAATAAACCATACAAATTACACAAAATGGAAATAAATTCAGTGTTCAGCTGTATGTAACGTGAGGTAGCATCGTATACCTGGGTAAAGTGCCCATCTCCTCTGCAGGGGCTGAGTCAGAATAAGACCCCAAAACCAAGCTACAGTGTTAAAGTGGAACAGTCAGCACTAAGAGCCCCACACTCAACTGTGGGTCTGGTCCCAATTTGCCCTTCACATGCTAAAAAAATTATTTTTACTTACTGTTCACTGTACTACAGTAGAGCCTATCTGGCTGATTCTGCAGACTCCCAAACTGTTATTTACTGTAACTAGAAATCCTAGAATCCTCTGTGGCTCACATTAGAGCTGGGCTGCAGCAGTGGGAGATTCAGTAGTCTGTAGTACATTTTAGAGCTTTTATATGCTCCAGTCAGATGTCTGCCAGTCCCACTGTTCTCCCAGGGCTAAATACAGTCCTCTGTGACTGTACGTACTGTAGCCCAGCAAGGACAGTGGGACCAGTAAACAAAAGATCAGCACTTATATAAATGATAACATGCACTGCAGGCTATTACATCTTCCACTACTCTAGTCCAGCTCTGATGTTAGCTGCAGGGGATTCTGGGATTTCTAGTTATAAAAAATCTCAGCTCTGGAGGCAGCAGGATCAGCCTGATACGATCTAATATATTGCAGTAAAGGGTAAGTAAAAAAAAGTTCTACTAGCGTGGGTATAGTTCACTATCCACACACTGGCAGTTCCACTGGAAATGCTGATTCGTCAGAATGTCATCCAGCTAAGCTCCTCCCACCACCCGGGAGGCATATCGTCCAGCTCTGCCCCATGATGGCAGATGTTCCTTTCTGCTGGAAGAGTTTGGTTTCCTCTTTCACAGCTCTTCAGCATTGTAGGCTACCAAGTTTCTTTCAAACGACATTGTCTTTTTGGGTTGCAGTATTCTTTGTGGCTTTCTTCTCCCTCATTCTGCTCTACCTCATTGATGGAAGATGGACTCTGAGGAAGCGAAGCTGGTTGTCGGCTTCAAGTTCTGTGTCACGTGTCGGCAGAAGTTGTTGAAGACGGATCCTCATGTGTCTTGCCTCTACTGCTAGGGGCTGCTCACAATGTATCTGGCTGTGGTCTTTTTCTGGCAATGCTCATCTCATCTTTGGGGGACTGCTCACTAAAGCTTTTTCTTGGCCAGCCAGCCAACAGGGATACTAAGCTCCAGCTGAAGGACCTCAAGTTGGTCACCTCTGCAGTAGGGTCAGCTGCTCAGCTTGCAATCATGGAAGAAGCAGTGGCAGCTGTGCAGTGGGCACTTCTTCAGCCTCATCACTGCTCCCAGCTGGGACCAGCATCAGAGGGTCATTCACGGAGGACTTCCATGAAATATATCAGGTCCTACAGGCCTACATGGAGAGCCCTGTCCATCATGGTAAGAAGCATAAGTGCCGCTGGCACTGGTCATGGAACTGGGAGAGATCATGGTCCTCCCACACACTCAACTGCCCTGACTGCTTGACGCATGTGAAGTGCTCGACTCTGGTTAAGCTTCATGTGGTCAAGGGCTGGTTGACCACTCCATGTTGCCCCCATTGGGCTTGTCAACCTTGACACTGGCCAATCAGGCTGTCAATATTTTTCTGGACCCTTTTGACCAGTTGTCAGAGGAGCTTGACAAGGAATCATGTTTCAGGACTCCAGTTCTCCTGGTCCTAGAAGGATGTGGACTGTTTGGTGTCCCTGACCAGCTCCACTTGGGACCAGCCTCCACCAGGTCATGCTACTGAGGCTGGTGCTCTTCTCTGCATCTCAGCATGTGGTCTGTGCCAACCCACTGGTTGCTTCTCCTTGGTGTCTGCCCTTGGGTTGATGGTCGAGGTCGCAGTCGAGGTATCTTTCGCACTCTCAATCCTGCTTGATAGGCAAGTGCCACTGTCGATGTTCCTTGACCTCCTCATCCTTAGGGTAGGAGAGGCACCACTACAGGATTGGACAGTGCTACTAGGAACTTCTCTGATAGCAAGGGACCACTGCGGGGTGTGGTAGGGCTCAACTCCCTGGACCTATGGTCAACTGGCAGGTGCCAGAGCTGCCCATGCCTGTCCACCCTCAGCAGATGTCCTTGGCATTTGCCTCTCAGCCCTTTGCATGTGAAGTTTCCTGCACTGCAGCCTGTGGTGGGAGCCCAAACCAAGGACTCCTGTGCTGCAGCCAGCTTGCCAGGTTGGCTGTCAGTGGAGATCACCCAGTGAGAAGACTCCACCATGGTCAGAAGTGTTAAAAGGCCATGAGCCATTTTTGGGGAGTCCTCTGATGACCCCGATGGATTGTTCATGTTGTCCTTGAGGACCCACACCTTGACCATGTCTCAGTTGAAGACCTGTCCATCGACAGTGGGCTGGTGTCATGTGGGTCTCTCTCTGTCTAATCTCGGAGGGTATATACGTGTCCTTGGAGTCAGTCCAGAAGAGGCCAAAATACCCCTTCATGGACATTTTGGACAAAGACAATTCCCTGGGTTGCCTTTGCCATGGCTGAGGTAATTCTGGGACTAGCCCTAAAGCTTTGACAGCACCCAGTATCCTGCCCGGCACTCTCCATCTGCATGGTCCACAAGTTCACAGTCCCTATGGAGTCCCTGTGACAGGGTTGAATAGGGCCCTGCCCAATTTGTTATGCAGGAAAAGTTTAAATGCAAAGATCAGTTCTATCCTTTCCTTTTCTTTTTCTTCTCTGTCTGGTTGCGCAACCAAATTTTCTTGTAAGACCTAGGAACTGATAACTCTGACGGTTTCGCAATTCTCTGCCTCTTGCTATCTCTCTACCTTCCCTTGCTGTTTCTGTCTCTCCCCCCCCCCGCATATCTGCAGGTATAAAAATATATGTGAATCTTTATGTGGAAATGTCACTGATACTTTGTTTAAAACTGTATATAGTTTACTGTTGAAATTATTGCAAAAAGCTATTTGGAACTCAAGGGGTTAACCTGAGATGTAGTTTTTAAGTCCTTTGCAGAGTTGTAAACAAGAGGTCAGCTCTGGGTCACTATGTTCTTTTTGCTGCACCTGCAAGGAAACTTACAAGAACATTCTCTAAACTGACAAGAACATTCTGTGAAAAAACACTGTCTCCTTAATGAGCTGCCTGCAAAGACTTGTTATAAAAAGAGCAGCTGTGCTTCTGCTAGAGAGACAAGGAGAGAGAGAGAGAGACTGAGATTTGAAACTGAGCAGAAACACTCAGAAGGAGGACTGTTTTCTCTGTACTGCCTCTGTAAATAGTTATATTGAACACATTTTTTATTTTTATTTTGCTGTAGTTACTAATAAAAAAACACTATTTGCGAAGTTTGAAACTGCTCCTGGTTTTCCTGTGCTTCCTGACCTGTGCCTCGATGACAGTCCCTTTCAGGATTCTTGGACTATCTCTCAGCTGACTGACTGGTTTTGGACTCAACCTTCTACAAGTCCAGGTGTCAAGGGGACATGGACAAGCCCCCAACAAGGGGTCTAAAAAGCTTAACCACGTTGCTAAAAAGGTTTACGCCACTTCTTAGAAACATAGAAAAATAGAAGTGTCAGGAGAAAAGGACCAGTAGACACATCAAGTCTGCCCTATTTTCCCTGCCTAACAATACACCCTGGACTCTTAGTCACAGGTGTCCCTCCCTCCTCCCTTACTTCTTATAATACCCATTTGCCTATCTCACACATAATTGAAGTGCCTCACTATCTTTGCTCCTTCCACCTCTTCTGGCAGGCTGTTCCAGGCATCTGTCACTTTTTCTGTGGAGAAGCATTTCCTCACATTCCTCTTAAACTCCCTCCCTCAAGTTTCATAGCATGGCCCCATGTACTGATGTCCCTCCTTCTTTGAAAGAGGCTCCCCCTGCACTTTCTTCACCCTCGTGAGGTACTTATAGGTCTCAGTTATGTCACCTCCTGCTTTCCTCTCTTCCAGGGAGTTTATACCCAGCACTTGCAGTCTCTTCTTGTATAGATTTTCGTGCAAACTCTGCACTATTTTAGTAACCCTTCTCTAGACTGCCTCCATCCTGTCGATGTCTTTGCAGAAGTGCAGCCTCCAGAACTGAATGCAGTACTCCAAGTGGGGTTTCACCAGTAAGTGATAAAGAGGCAACCCGACCTCCCTTTTTCTGTTAGAGATCCCCCTCCCTAAGCATCCCAGAATCTGTCTTGCCTTGCCTACTGACCTGTTGCACTGCCCTGCCACCTTGAGATCATCAAATATGATCACTCAAAGGTCCCACTTTTGCTTCATAACTGTAAGTACCTCCTCCCCCATCTTACACACAGTTCCGAGGTGACCCCTCCCCAGGTGCATGACTTTGCACTTTTTGGCATTGAAACCCAGCTGCCACTCTTTACACCACTCCTTTAGCTTTCACAGATCCCTTTGCATTCTCTCCACCCCTTCCTTGGTGTCCACCCTGTTGCAGATTTTTGTGTCATCTGCAAAGAGACACACCTTCCTCTCTGGTCCCTCAGTAATGTCACTTATGAAGACATTGAAGATGACAAGACCCAGTACCGATCTCAGTGGTACTCCATTGGTTACTCTCCCATCCTCCGAGTGACTGCCGTTTACCACAGCCCTTTGTCTATTATCTCTCAACCAGATTGATTCCCAGTTACCCAGTTTACCACTTTCTCCCCAACTCCCAGGCTACTAAGTTTCTTTTTCAGCCTCCTGTGTGGTATATTGTCTAAGGCCAATCTGAAGTCCAGATAGGCCACATCCACTGCCCTTTCCTGCTCCACTTCCCTGGTTACAAAGTCAAAATCTATGATATTTTGAAATCTATGAGATTTGTTTGACGTGACCTCCCCACTTAAGCCGTGCTGCTGGTGGTCCTGCAACCCATATGTCTCCAGGTACTCCATCAGTCTCTCCTTCAGCAGAGACTCCATTAACTTTCCCACCATTAATGTGAGACTGACTGGTCTGTAATTGTTGTACTGAACTCCTCCCTGCTGCCTCTCTTGTGCAGAGGGACCACAGCAGCCCTCCTCCATTCCTCTGGAACCTTCCTGTCTTCAATGAAGTGCTCAATAGCATTTTCAGAGCAGTAGCTACCACCACACTCAGCTCCTTAAATACCTTTGGGTGAATCCTGTCCAGCCCCATTGTCTTGTTTTCCCTTAGGGCTTCTAACCCATGGTGGGATCTCTCTTCTGTAAATGAACTTGTGTCCTCCCGCTTTCACCATGGTGCTTGTTACTGCATGTCAGTCTGCCCCCCCCACTATGAATACCAAGCAGAAGTATTCATTTAAAATGTTAGCTTTTTCTTGGTCTTCCTCTACACATCTGATCTTCTAATGTTCACTATACCACCCATTGTCTTCCTCTTCTCACTCACGTAACTGAAGAAAGTCTTATCTCCATTCTTGACCTCTTGGACGATCCTTTGCTAAGTTTGAGCCTTTGCTGTCCTTACCCTCCTTCCTGTCTTTGTTTCTCTAGATATGCCTCCCTGTTGGCCTCCATTTGGGTCTCCCTGAACTTTCTGAAAGCTGCTTTTTTTCTCCTTTACCACCTTAGCCACCTCTTTTGAGAACATCAGTGGCCTAGTTCTCATATTACCCTTGTTTATTACCTTTAACAGCTTGCCATTACCTCAGTTATTCCCTTCTTTATTCTGTTCCATTCTGCCTCCAACCACTGGCTATCCCTCCCTTCAAGGTATATCATAAAGCAGTCTCCCATTTCTCTAAAATCTGCTCTCCTGAATTCCAGGACCATTGTCCTAGTGTGTTTTTTTCCTGCCCAATCCGTATGCTAAACCACACTATACTATGATAGCTTAAAAGGGAGCTACCCACTGTGACGTCTACTACACTGTCCCTGTTTGCAAGTACTAGATCCAACATTGCTCCACCTCATATGGCATCTGTAACCATCTGCCTGAGCAATGGCGACCTGCATTATTGTGAAGTCAGGGTGGCGAAAACAATTTCGCCACCTAACCCAACCTCGAGCTGCACAGGAACGACACTGGAGACCTCAATGGATTTGCTTTTCTGTGGGGCTGTGCCCCCCACCCTCCCCATGTGGGGCTTCACCCCGCACCTCCCACTTAAGGATTCTCAACCCAGAGTGGTGTGTTGGGGGGCGAAGTAAAAAAACAAAGTTTTGGGCCAGGAGCAACAAAAACAATGTAGTGCCTGGACCCAAACCCGAACCTGGAACCCCACGCACCACAAGCAGAGTCCAACCCCTGACTCAATGGCACAGCTCGGCAGCCAAACACAGCGCCACCCCTCACATCCCCTCTGTCCCATCCCAGGCCATGCTCGCTGTGCTCGCCCCCCCACGCGCGTGTGTGTACATACAGCGACATCCTGTCACTAGGGTTACCCACCCCACCACATCCGGTCACCCGTCCTGCCCCTTTGCCTTCCGGGCTTCTGCCCACATTGCGTCACCGTTTCGGATGGTGCCCTGATTCAGGCACCCATATCACAGACTACCAGCATATTAATTCACCCATGACTGCTACTTCCCCTTTGCTTGCCGATTTGTCGATGACCTCCACAAAAACTCTGTACAGTTCCCCCTCCCCATGCAGGTGGTCTGTATACCACTCCCAGATGTACAAGGGCCCCAAAGAACTTTCAACCCCTCTCTTTCCCAGCTGTGTCCTTGTATGTCCATGGTTTATATCTTCCTTTACATGTAACACAACTCCTTCTTTCCTCCCTGCTCTGTCCTTATGAAACATGCTGTAACTGGGTATGGCCACCTCCTAGCTGTGGTTGTCGGTGTACCGTAATTCTTTTATGACCACTAGATCCATGTCTACCTCAACACTGGTAGCCTGAAGGTCAGGAATTTTGTTACCTAGGCTTCTTGTGCTAGTACACATGGCTCTTCACTTCTTTTGTCCCTGCTTTGCACTCCCTTCCTGAGTTCATCTTTCACCCTACCCTTTTAACTGGCACTGTCCTTCTCCTTTTCATCCTCCCTCTGACCACAATTCCAAGTATTTTTTTCCAGCCTCAGTTCCACCTCTTGACCCTCCTGACCCTCCCCCTTTGTCCATACTCCCCACTACCCCTGGGAAATTTATCTCCGTTGGGTTTTTCTTCACTGCTGCTCCATTATCTTGGGGGGGCTGCATTTACTGCCTTCCTCTTTACAACTGCCTCCTCCATTAGCTAGTTTAAATGGCCATCAAAGTAGTATTTAAACTTTCCACCCATGACTGCTGTTCCCCTCCTGAATGGATGGAGGCCATCCCATTTGTACAGACCTTTATCCCTTCAGGTAGGGCCCCAGCCCCAATGAATCCAAACCCCTCCTCCCTGCACCATGCCTTCAACCAATTGTTAAAGCCCACAATGCGCTGTATCCACACCTCTCCCCAGTCTTGCACAGGTAGCACCTCAGTGAAGGCCACCATGCATGCTACCTAATTCAGGCCCCTTCGTGGCTCCCCAAGTCTATCCTACACCACCCTGGCTGCCTTCTAGCTGCTAAACTTCTCAGCTTCTTCTCTTGGTCTCCAACATGTGAGCTACACTGTAATGATGGCCAACTTTGGCCACTTCCTGATGGAAGTGTTGGATGATATCCTCCCTCACCTTCCTGCTGACAGGCAGCTGTCAGTGAAGTTGGTCAGGGACCAGGGTCAAGCACTGGGTAAACACTTGCTCTAGACAGCCCTGACATGGGTGGCTCCTGCACCCATGCCATGGCATTGGTCACTGCAATGTATCACAGGGCCTGGCTGCATCCTCTTCCATCTTGGCAGGGGCCAGGGGGTGTGCACATCCCAGGGAAAGGACCTCTCCTGGTACTGTGGCACTCCATGTTGGCCTCTGTGGTAGGGTGTCTGCATTATTATGTTGATTTTCCAGGTTGTATATGATGTGATAATCAAACTGTGCCAACTGTTCCAGCCAACGAGCAAGCCTTTGGTCTGATGGAAGTTGTGTAGCCAGCCTAGGCAGCCGTGGTCTGTCCTTAGCACAAATGCCTTTTAAAGCAGGAAGTAGTGGAACTGATGAGTAAAGGTTACAACAGCTAACAGCTCTTTTCTTGTCATGGCGTACTTGTACTCTGCCTTGGTTAGAGCCTGACTTGTGTAGGTGACCACTCTCCCTGCAAGGTTTCTGAGCACAGGGGCAGGCCTGCCTGAGCTTTTCCATTACAGTAATAATGAAAGCACAATGACTGCAGTGGCTGCTTGACATAACATTTCCATCTTAATGCAGTACCATGATCTTTCCAGGGATAACTCAGGTCCAGATGTGAAGCTCAAAACTCCCATGATGGTGCTGGACTATCCCAAAAGGTTTGTTACTTACAAGTAACAGTACATTTTTGACAGAATCTCTCCATAGAGTCATAGAAAATGGACTGAGAACTAGTGGCATCAGGACCTTACTGGGAAGATTTTGAAGCTGGCACTGGCAATGCCAACATCATCACGCATGATAATAGATGCCTTGGCATCAATTCTGTAACATGGGCAGCACCTGCATACTGCAGCTTGTTGAGTCCATGTTTGAGAGATGCAGGTGGGAGTCACGAGAGCCAAACCTCCAGACAAAATATGCAGAAGGACCTTGCAGTTTCGGTAAAACACGTGCTCATCCATTAACTTTAGGTAAGAAATCACTGCCATAGAAATCATCATTCATGCCATAATCAACATTGTTGACCAATCATGACACACCAGAAAACATTATGCTGGGCAGTTGGGATACAGGCCACATTTGTCTTCTGCCAAGTGGTGCCACCATTCACTGACATCCCTCGGCAGAGGCCATTCTAAAATAACTCAGAGCATCTTATCAGACTCTTTGGTCCTTTAAACCCTTTGCCCCCCCCAACACTTGCGCACTCAGTGATAGTATACAATAGGGCCAGTGTGTAAGAAAACAAAGTGTACAGTAGGATCCTTAGACAAGACTCTGCAAGAGAGCACATATCCTAATTGTTGGGTTTCTGTGTCTATCCCAACCAGGACACGTGCATACACTCTAAAGCCTCAAACCCAGTGCAGACAGGATGTCGACCTGATATCCCCAAGGTGCAGGACTGAGCTGTGTGAGTAAAACCCCCAGTTTTGCTAACGCAAAACAGCCTTGTGAAACCAGTCATGGTTTGCTTTGGTCCCTTCTGAGCATCTAAAAGAGTGGGGCGGAGCAGTACCCTCAGTGAGGTTGGCTTCACAGTTTGGGGGTGGATCCTAACTATTGACACAGTTTTGGTGCAGTTTTTCTGCAAGGGTATATTTTGCAGTTGGACATGCTTATGTAAGGGCTTCCCCAGTCTACAACATGAGTGAGACTCCACCATCAACCTCCATGCCAGTTGCACTGTGGGCACTGTGCTTCTGCGCTCATGTAATGGGGATAATGTAGGAGCAACTAAGCATTTGAGGGTCTGCGGAGCATGTGGGGCACATATGGCTGTGCACCGTGAAGACTGGGCCAAAGCCTTCTTTTATTCACAAATAATGGCCTTGCTGCTCTGATGGTCTAATGGCAAAGGCACTCGCCTTCTGTTGGAGGAGGCGGCACAGGCTCAATTCCTGAGCACAGGGTCCCACTCAACAGTTGCAAGGGGGTGGAAACATAGTTCCTGAGGCACTCTCTTCTTGTGGATGAGGAGGGACTCCTGCGCTCATTGAGGAATGACTCCCTCCTGGTTGCCCCATGGGAATGGAAAACTGTCTCACAATGAGCGGGCCTCAGTTCCACTTCCATCTACTTACTGATGGCCAACGAGGAAGCCCATTGGTGGAAGGGCACAGAGGGCCAACATCAGTCCCATGTTCCATCATTGGGTGCACATTACAGTGTCTCTGAGTGTTACCATCATCATCTATGTCTTCTTGTGATTGCCTGACTTGGAAAGTCCCCTCCTTCCCAAGGTCAGCCTGACAATTACCTTTAACCACTTGAAATGGAGAGATTTGTGGAGCGAAGGTGGGATATCTGGATGGCTTTAGCATGGCAAAGCTGACTGTATTGCTGTGTCCCTGAAGACAATTGCAATTTTATAGTGTAAGGAGGGCAGGTGCAAAAGGGGGGTGGGGGTTAGGGTGAGGGTTTGATATGGTAAGAGGAGAGGGAGATGGTGTTTTTGCACGAGGAGAAAGAGGTGACATTTGCACATCCTATGTATAACCATATCTGCAGGTAAATAAACACCTCAGCCTATTACTTTGGTATGGTACATGTGAGCTCACAAGTAATTATAAACTCATAACCCCTCCCCCTACTATAATTGCTATAACAGAAAATAGTAAACTGGTTCTGCAGTCCCACAGAAATATCATGCAGACCCTTCAAAAACAAAGTCATATGTTCACATTCAGAGGTGTTCCAAATCACCTGGACTGCTAAATATTTTAATAGATTGCAGAGAATCATCAGAGGGCAATTGTATTTTGGGGTTAATTGGGCAAAGGAGGAAATCAGATTTAATTGGCTGCTTAAAGTGAAAATTGGAATAGTTCTGCAGGTGAGTACATCACAGGTTACAACTGCTAGAAATATTGTGAAATGGACTTGGTAGATCCTTGTACATCTAGCAGCCCATAAAATACCTATGAAATGTACCTGAATAGATGAAGCAAAATAACCTGAACTGCAGTTACTTACCCTGGAAATCACATCATGTTACTTGGTATATCCTTTGTTTTACAGTTTTCCCATCTCCCACCTGACACTCAGGGTTGTCGTGGCAGCACATGCTCTTTCTTTGCTAGGAGGGCAGCTCAGCATTTGCCTTCACATTGGGTGTCAGTGTTGCTTTTTGGTTGGTTGGCAGAGGTTGCATGGATGCTGTGTGGCCTGTACCCTCCCTCCCTGGGAGCCGAGTGTGTCCCTCTGTGATGTTCAGCATTCAGCCAGACCCAGTATGCGACTGCAGGACTTGCACACAGCACTGGACTCCTGCATAGCAGCAAGACTTGCTGCTTTTGCTTGCTTGTTTTTATTTTTACACTGGGCAGGCCATCTCCGCATCATGGGTCTTGGACATAGCATCTATGAGGTGCCATTTCATCACCCCAGGCAATGTTGAAAAGCTACAATTAAGCAATAATGCATGACAGGGGTGCATTATGGTGGAATAACGACCCACCTCGGGCAGGGGAGGTGAAGCACGAGGCAAAGCTGACTGCTCCTAGCATCCAAGAAGTGCAGTTAGCCCACCATAACACACCCTTTGGAGTGCATTAGTGTGATTATGAAATGGATCCTATTTAGTAAACTGGATGTATTTTTTAAACATATTTTTGTTGAGCTACTTTCAGCTGGGCTTTTGTGCTGGGATAACAGCCTGGCTGAAAGAACCTCTTGGCCAGTCAGGACCCAAAACTCTTTTTTTTTTTAGTTGTTTAACCAGGAGTAGCACACTAAGCTGAAAGCTTTTTTACAGGTGCGACCTGGGAGCACAGGGAAGTTAAGTGACTTGCTCAGGGTCACAGAGTATGCAAGTGGAAGCTGTGGGATTCATAACCAGGTCTGGTCTGCTGGATGACACCAGATTTGCAGCTCAGAGCCTTAAACCACTGTGCTATACTACCTCCTTAATTACCCATTTCATAATCTGAAATATTTAACTGCAACAGAGTTTTAGCTGACCACCAGCAGTCAGGTACATTGAGTCCTTCCACCATGGGAGAGTACTGGCCATGGTTCCTATAGATTGACTGGGACCATATATCAAGTGATATGCTCATGAAAGGCTTAAGCACCTTAAATACAGACTTGAAAAATTCAATGTCCACACTAAAGGATCCAGTCAAGCAGTAGAGGCCTATTTAATCTTCACATGTATTTTCCATTTTTCCGTTTCATTCCTGTTCTATGCTGCTACCTCCTCAGAGACAGTTAACACTTCTCTAGGACTCCCGGTCTCTTTTCCCCACTATTATTTCACAAAGGTTCATGACATTATACATTCTTGAACTGAACAGATCCTTTTCCCTATGTCCTACCCTTTGTCACATGCTACTCAGGCAGACGTGTTTAATGGGACCACCTAGTCAAGAAAAACAGTCTCATTTTATGGAGTTCAGTGCAGATGTGTGACCCCTCACTGAAGCAAAGAGACTGACAGTACAAGACAGAATTTTTCCTTAACTCCCCACTGTATCGTTGGATTGTCCCCATGGAACACCACCTCTTTTCCACCTGGGATCAAATCAATCCTCTAGGGCAGACCCATTACTTACTACCAATTTAGGAGGATCCGGAAGTGGGCTGTTGAAGCAGATTTTCACATCCCTTTTTTCTTGTATGTTCCTGCTTTAATGGTACACTAAAGGGAACCCTTGCAAGTGACCCACACCCTTACATGGTACCTTATGTTTCCTCCAAAGTCTCTGGATTCCAGTGGCCTATTACAGTTCTCTCAGTTGCTACTACTGTGCTCATCAACCCTGGTGACCTTCCTTTCATGTCCTTACAGGGGCCACTTGTCATGGCAACCACCACATCTGCCTTCTCTTTCAGTGGGTCAGACTCTTCTTCTACAAGAAAACTCAGGCCCTGAGCTTCAGGGACATGTGAAGCAGACACTAGGTCCTATTTCTCTCTCTCTCTCTCTCTCTCTCTCTCTCTGAAAACCTGAAAACTTCAGGCTTTCCCTCTCTGCACATATATCTTCTCCCCATCTTATTTAGCTGAGGCCTCCTAGCTCACATTACAGGGGTACCTCTAATAACCAAGTTGTTAACCCTTTATGTGCAGAAACCTTTTAGTAACCCTCAAATTTCATACAGAGGCTACAGAGTCAATACTGCATATGTTTGTATTGCATCTTGGGGTCATGCAGTGCGCGTATGTTCCAGGCTGCCACTGCTAGGACTCCAGAACTAGTGTTATGTCCTCAAGTGATACAATCTCTGCATTAAGCTCTTTATACAGAACATCAAGTTTCGTCCAAGTTCATCTAAAGTTACTTAAACTTCATCCAGCTACTGAGGCCAACCAAGCCTTTCAAAACAGCTGTGCAAATACACAATTTTACAAAAGTTTCCCAATATTCAGGGACGTTTCAGTAGAATTGTTTACATGGTGATGATTTAGAAGGGTACCAAGTATATTTGCAGGTTGCCAGTAGTTTCTTCCTCCTGACAATATTCCCTGCCGAAGCCAGACAATGGTTGCCATATGGCAAGTCAAGAAAGACTGCAGTGTGACATTTATATGGCATGCACCATGGCCTGTGTCTCCAGGCAACAACATGGCATCCCTCAGTCACCATATTATCGACTTGAATGTTGTTGGGCAACACAACCACCTGCACTGGGGTAAACAAATATGATAAACAGAGATGTGTAGGAACTAGAGTCTGTCAATAAGGCCACAGTATGCATGTTATAGAAACTGTACGTGGAATACGACTGATGTTGTCTCCAGTGTCAGCAGCTTTTTGATACCTCATTTAGTGGGCATAATAGGATGTTCTGCAGGCATGGGACCCAGGATATCCCATGTCTGAGTCCCACTTAGCCCTGCTCTATATGAGTGATACACTACCGGACAAAAGTTTTAGAACACCCCCATTTTTCCAGTTTTTATTGAAATTTAAGCAATTCAAGTTCAGTGAATAACATGAAATGGTACAAAGGTAAGCGGTAAACTGCTAGAGGTTAAAAAAAAAAGTTTAGGTTAGCAAAAACCGAAAAATAATGTAAATTTCAGAGTTATAAAAAAAGGCCTTCTTCAGGGAACAAGTAATGGGTTAATAACTTACAGCTGTTCTGCAGCAATGGAAGTAAATTAAGCCTTGAAAGTTGATGCAAACAATTCCTACAGGTGTCCCAACTTTGTTGATTACTTGGTTCAAACCCCTGTATGTATAAAAGCAGTGTTGGAACAGACTGTTATTACACCCTCTGAAGCATTATTTGGACAATTTTGCACTGCAGGAAGTAGTATATTGCTATCATAATTACGAGAAAAAGGCAATTAACAAAGGAAGACAGACAGACCATTATAACCTTTAAAAGTGTAGGTCTTTCCTTTAGAGAAATTGCAAAGAAAGCCAAGGTGTCAGTGAGTACAGTTTCCTACACCATCAAAAGGCACTTGGAAACTGGAGGAAACTCTGACAGGAAGAGGTCTGGCAGACCCAAAGCCACAACAGAATCAGAAGACAAGTTTCTGAGAGTCAACAGCTTGCGTGATAGGCGGCTCACAGGACAACAGCTTCAAGCACAGCTTAACACTGGTCGAACTAAGCAAGTCTCAGTTTCAACTGTGAAGAGAAGACTTCGAGCTGCAGGTTTGACAGGTCGAGTGGCAGTAAGAAAGCCATTGCTAAGATGGCAAAATAAGAAAAAGAGGCTTGCCTGGGCCATGAAGCACCGCCAGTGAACTACTGAAGACTGGACCGATGAATCAAAATTTGAAATCTTCGGTTCATCACGCAGGGTTTTTGTACGCCGTCGAGTAGGCGAAAGGATGGTTCCTCAGTGTGTGACACCAACTGTCAAACATGGAGGAGGAAGCGTGATGGTGTAGAGCTCTTTTGCTGGATCCAGAGTCGGCGACTTGCACAGAGTGACTGGCACCCTGAACCAAAAGGGCTACCACAGCATTTTGCAGCGCCATGCAATACCCTCTGGTCTACGCCTAGTTGGTCAGGGGTTTATCCTACAGCAAGATAATGACCCAAAACATACCTCCAGGCTATATCAGAACTACCTTCGAGGAAAAGAACAAGACGGTAGGCTTCAAATCATGGAATGGTCAGCACAGTCTCTAGACTTAAACCCCATCAAGCTGGTTTGGGATGAACTGGACAGAAGGGTGAAAGCAAAGCAACCTACAAGTGCAACACATTTGTGGGAACTTCTGCAACGGTGTTGGGAAGAACTTCCTGAACAATATTTGATGTCCATTGTAGGAAGAATGCCACGAGTGTGTTCGGCGGTTATATCTGTAAAAGGTGGCTACTTTGATGAGTCAAAAATTTATATTAAATTTTGTTAAACAAAATGATTCTATGATTTCTTTTTTATCTCCAATTGTTTATTTGTTCAATGCTTTAATTTCAGAGTACATTGAGACATTAAACTGCGTAAATTTCAATAATAATTGGAAAAATGGGGGTGTTCTAAAACTTTTGTCCGGTAGTGTATACACTAAGAGACCAGGTAACCTGTCCAAGGTCATGCAGTGAGAAAATGGCTCTGTGAAAGCAGAATCTGGGTCTTCAGGCTCACACACTTGTGCCAGCTAGTCAACACAACTCCCTATGGAAACCTAATGTGGACTGGCACACAGTACAGAAGATATCTATATGCTGGCCACATGTTATCCCCCCATGAGTTACTGTTAGGTGGGCAGAGGTCATTAGTTTTATTTATTACATTTTTTAAATTGGTAACAGGGAGAGGTACACTGAGCCAAGGCTTGTTTTCCAGGTATGACCTGGGGGAAAGGGAACAGGAGAAAAAAATACAATACACAATTACATTTCCTGGTGCAAAAATAAAGTGCTATCACAGTACAATATGGAACACTAATACAAGTGCACTGTGTGCAAAGCAACAACAACAAAAACAATAGTGTAACAGATGAGAGACTTGTTGGTGGGTATGTATCTACCCCCATGGGGAAGGAAGTGCAGGAGTAGTACAATGACCCAGTGGATTTTGTGTAGTCCAGCAACACTTCTACAGCAACACTAGATGCATGCATATACCATGAAGATTCACGGGACTGCAGATGGCTACTGCTGTGGTGGGATCCGAACACATGGCATGTCATTGTTGTTTGTACTGTTTAACTGCTGGACAGATTGTATGTTCAGATTCCACATCACAGCTCCATGCATCTACAGTATATGCTTATTAGTAGTATTACTGGAGGGCTGTTTCTGGACTACAGTGATAGTATTAGCACCAACACTGACAGTCTTAAAACCAACACTGTATGTAGAGATAAGAATGCTCAGCACTGATGGTGATGCACAGACATTAATTATTAATGTCAAGAATAGTAACATTACACAAGCTGCAACAAACACACTCTTTCCACACCAAACACTGACTTATGTATCCTCCAATTAACTCCTAGTTATCTGTACCTCTTTCTCCGAGGAGAACATGTTAAGGGCCAGCAGCCTCTCTTTTGTGCCCCATACCTCTGATCAGTCTGGGGGTCCTGTGTTGCCTCCTCTGGATTATGTCAGTGTTCTTTTTGTACTACGGAGCCTAGAACTGCATGCAGTACTCCAGGAGGGGCCTGACCAGGGCTTTATAAAATGGTATCGTTGTTGATTGTCCCTCCCCAAAATCCTTATCCATCGACTTGTATGAATCAGGTTGGTTAGACAGATTCACCCCCTGCACATCATCCACTGGGTGCTCTACGCTGACCGCCACCCCCTAGGATAGCTATGCTGTGCTTGTAGTCTCCTGCTGAAATAAGTAACCTACAGTATCTCGCAGTCAAGTATGCCAACCATGTGTGATACATACCCAGCCCTATGTTTGATCACGGCAGTGATGTTTGCAATGTAGAGTCTATGCCCACGGTTGGGACAACAGACATTGGTTTTGTTCTAAGCACCCTATGTAGTTTATCAAAGCATGGGAAGTTCTTTGCTGGCCTCTACGTTCCTACTTTCCAAGCTAACCTGCATTCCACTCTATCTGCCTCTGCAACCTGTTCCTGTTTCCATTTATGCATGCTACTCTCTCCCCCCCCCACAGTTCCTCTACTACATCAACCTTGCTGTGTCCCCTTTAAGATATAATGAATAATCAATCTAAAAATATGCTAGCCTTTTTATCACTATGTTCATGATGTGACTATGCCTGTATTTAGTGTCTGAAGTTTTATATCACATATGTATGTCTCTGCATTATGGCTTCTAGCCGTTGCTAATTGTGTAACTCGCACTGTACTATGCTCTGTGTTGATCTTATGGGTCGCTCCTGAAAAAGGGACTGTAATCGTCTCAGTGGATTTATCCGGTTACCAAAATTCAATAAATAAAAATTCTTTAGGCCAAAGCTGCCATTTTTTTGCATGTCCATTGATATTTCCTGCATTACAATGCTGTATCCCTCCACTTTGATCTGATCTACTGCATGCTTTAAAGTTCCAAACACACTGAATTATTGATCAGTGTGCTCTGGCCATGCACAGAGATTAGCAGAGCAGTGCCATCATAGAGTCATTCTTAAACATATACAGGGGCACATGGCTGTCAGCACTGCTTAAAGTATATCCACTTCCACATCAGATTCTTTTTAAAGACTGTACTATGGGTGGGGGGATGGTGTTTCCCCTTGATAACTGAGGCAACTCTGACCTTGGTGAGCCATATTGCAGCACTCCCATATTCCAGAAACACACAGACTACTGCTGTGTTGCAGCTCATCCCTATTTAGTGTACATGAACATTCTGGTCTAACTATGGTACAGTACTGTATGGAGAATGTATAGTAAAGGCCTCTTTCATGAAGGCAGTTCCTTTCTTCTCCCGTCCACCCATCGACCTCTAGAATATCTACTGGTTCCATTGCCTTTGTTTATCAAAATCATGTACCACATGGAGGCTGTCTGTTTGGTCCAGTAGCATCCAATGTTTGCTTATTTTATACGGACCTTGCATAGGGTTGAGACGTTACTGTGGCCAGGGGTCTTGGTATATGATGACGGCCAGTAGGTCAATGGTCCTGTCAGTATTGCTTGTAATGGTAGAGCCTTTTACTCCTGCACTAGACAGAGTACTTGTGGAGAGGTTGTTGGATAACAGATGGACCAGACGCAGAACTTCAGGTTCAACACACAATCTCTGTGTGATGTTTATTTTAAACACGGGATAACCTTAGGCAATGGCATATCTCTTCTTCAATACATCTGTTTGCAGCAACAGACTATGCATGTCCTTTCTCTGCACTTAGTCAGCACCCACAGCTCTATCTGTTTAGTGAAAACCAACTGTTCCCCTATATTGGTCTTGTGTGTTTGGGTGATGGAGAGCTAAAAAGAAAACCCCCCAAGACAAGCTAAAGACAAAGAACCTCAGTGCTGAAGCACTGAAGCAAGGGTTACCTCAAAGGGCATTGGCAATAAAGCCAGGTTTCAAAGAAACACAGCATCAGACATTTCCCCATAATGCAAAGCATTGTGGGATGTATATGCAAATCATCACGAACTTTTAGGCTTGTTCAGCTTAAAGCAGGAATGCATGGTGCCAAAGGGCCTCTCAAACAATTGGTAATTTACATGCATTTAAATAACACAATGGGGGATTTCTGATATATCTACTCGAGTAACTTAATTTTTATAATATAGTCCCCTAGTAATGTTTTACCTTTATCAAAAGCACCTAGTGCCGTGATATTTTCAACATTTACAGGTTTCATACACATAAGGCATATACATCAAGGTATTTTATGACATAGTGCTGTTGCATACTAAATCCAACAACGAGGAACACAGCCTGTTGCTTAACATCAGCTCGGAGGTCACCACTTTAACCTCCATGTACGAGGACCTGAGAGAGAAAAGGAAAATTAAAGAGGACACTATAGCATAGTCAAGTAAGGAAGGGGGTGCCCATAGGTGGCCAACCTTATGGACTAGAAATCGTAAAGGATAGATTAGGCTAAGAAATAGAACTGTTGCAACAGATTTAAGAAAAGGTCGGTTATCAAGAGTGGCTGGTTCTCCCTGGCACAGTACTATACTGTACATGTTTCCCATACATTGCTTGCATTGCACTGACTTCATTTGCACCACAGACTGCAATGGAATTATCTGTTGCACTTACAGTACACCTTTATATTCTTATATGTGATTCTGTGACTGTGTGATATGCTATGTATGATGTTACAGCATTACAGTACATATGGTTTCAATGGAAAACCTAATGCTTATGCCAGTTCCGTCCCCTGTTCATTTTGTTTTATATCTGCTGTGTTCCATATGTTGCTGCCAATCCTCTGGAACTTGACCAATCATTCCTACATGCTGCTGTTGGTCTGTTGCTTAATGGCTTGCAGCTTGCTGCAATCGCAGAGATGACAGTTATGAGCAGGCTGTTGTCAGATCACATGAGGATGCTTTCACGTGTAGTCTCACAGTGACTGCCATTTTAACATCATTGTCTCAGCAGTACTAACTATGCGATATTACCCAGTCTACACACTGGTCTGCTGTTGTGCTGCCTACAATCTCTAAAGTGTTAGCAAGCTATCTGTAGCATCCAAATGCCAGCACTCACTTCCAGTTAAGAGTCCCTCAATTTAGCTTTCCCGAGCAGTGTAATGAAAGTGTGCATTGTGTACTACATTTTTTAAAAATGTGCAATTTTAATGAAAAATTAGACAAAATTAGACAAAGTGCACAATAAAATGCTCAAGTTCACCAAAGTACTGTACACAATATTTGAACTTTTGTATAGCACAATTTCAAAAGCACAAATGTTTAGCTGAAAGAAAGTTGAGATTTTAAAATGGAGTCCATTTTTGTGAAGTTTGTGAAAGTTCATGAAAATCTGATGCATTTCTCAAAAACTATGTCAGTGAACTTCTTAGATTTTAAAAGACAAAGAAGTCTTAGGGTAGCTGGTTCATTCCACTGGGGTGTCAAACAGACGAGGCATACTGATGAGTCCTGGTAGGATGAAACATGTGTCTATGTCATCTGTTAGCACCCTTTGCAAACTGTGTGAGAGGCCTTTCAGCACCATGCAATTCTGCTTAAAGTTGAACCAGCATAATGTTTTATGGTGATTTGCATATGCAGCCCATGGATGCTTTGCATTGTGTGGGCATGTTTGATTTTGTATTTTCTTAGATTTTGCCCAGCATTAAAGCAAAATGCAGATCAGTGTGTCATTAGTAAAGGTAAGGAAAGCCAGACAGATTTCAGTGGCATCTACAAACAAATTATTTTTGAGCCAAGTGTCGGAGGTAGTGCAGTTTTTACCATACAGATATGGTGCATGAAGTTTTGTGTGTGATTTCACATCTGGAGAATGAGATTTCCTAACAACAATTATACATAATTGGGGGGAAAGCCCCCACGCCCCTTTTATTTTATTATTAAACAAAAAATACTTATACCATAGAAAGTGCATGTCACTTGGCAAACTGTGACAGTGAAATCACACACAAATCTCAGCCACCATTTTGTACAGCAGAAACTGTATGCCAGCTCAAGGTTTCTTATAGGGTGACTGCAGTCACCAGCAAGACAATACCAGTTCACATTGCCAGAGCCCAGTTACACAGTAATCCCCCCAGAATTTGAATTGTATCTGATTCTGTCCATTAAGCAATAAGGCATGGAAGGGTATGCATTACTGTGGGATGAAGACATGCCTCAGGGAAGCGTAGTCCGTCGTATTGCCAGCTCATTTTGGTTGTGGCAACTATGGCTCTGCAACAAGAGAAACAGTGAAAGGGGTGATCTTGATTTCAGATCATTCCTCACCCTTGTCGCTCTTTGCACTCACACAGTTTAAAGCAACCATTTCCCAGGAGGGCACTTTGGTGCTGCAACTCCTGGGAGATGAAATACCTGGCACTGTAATGCCAGGCAGCATTTTGCCTGTGTCGTAATTGGTGTCGGAAAAATGTATGTCACTGCAACATGGGTGAACCCCTCGGGAAGTGAGACACAAGGCAACACCGAGTGCTTTAAGCACTGTAGAAGTGCCCTTATCCTACAATTATGCACATCCTGGAGTGCTTTATTGTGATTATAAAATATTTCCACTGATTTTTATTTAAAAAACTGAGTAAAGAGGTTCAGAATATTAAGTATTTTTGATCTGTAGCGTTATGCTGGAATAATGATTGGTCATGTGATTTACATCTTACCAATCACAGATCTTGGTTTCTGTTACCCATTTTATAATTATCATTATGGACATTTGCATGAACACTGGATCTATGGGTTCTGTTCACAGCCACAATGGGATGAAGTGCAGTTCTAAGTGCAAACAACCTCCCTGTCGCACCGCCCCATACTGCAGCTATACTGACACAAAAGATTGACTTTTATTACTGAGGGCGGAAGGGACGAGTACCACCTGTGAATAAAGCAGAGGGTCAATTTTATTTATTTATTTATTTATTTGAATCTAGGATTGCAAGTACCTTTGAGCCAAGGCTCTTTTACAAAGGTTCCAGGTCAGCTGCAGTACAATAACAAAAAAAAACAAGACAATTAAGTAACAAAGGCAGGATAACAGGTTAACAACCAGTTACATGAATATGGATGCATGCATTTGGGTTAAACTAAAGCCAGAGGCATTGATGGGGTAAATAGTGTTACAAGACATGGCAAGGACACAAAATGTAAGAGCAGCCAGAGGCATTGTCACATCACAGAGAGAGAACAACAGGCGGTGGAGGGGTGCAGGGGGAGGGGGAGAGAGGGTGGGGAAGGGGGTTGTAGGAGATTGGGGTAGATAATAGAAGTGCTATGTAAAAAGAGCTGAGACAAGGATTGAGTAATATTAAGCAGGGCTGATTAAAGCAGACAGTCACAGGTGCTAGAGGCAGAGAGGAGTAGGCGGACCCTGGATTTGAACGGGCCAAGCTTAGGTACGGAGGAGATGTCACTGCTGAGACCATTCAACCAGCTAGGGGCCCTATGAGCAAAGGATATTTGTCCCTGGGTGGTACAGTAGCGAGGGACCTGCAGGAGTTGAGATTCGGACCTCCTAGTGTGGTGAGGGTTACTACTGGGGCAAAGGAGAGCTTGGACTATGGAGGGTGCTTGGCCCATGGTTATTTTCTTTGCCATAATGCAGGTTTGGTACTTTATGCAGTTTGAGAGTTGCAGCCAGCCAGTTTGTGCATAGAGGTCACACTTATGAGTGAGACAGTGAGCTCCAATGATGAGCCGACAAGCTTTGTTGAGAGACATGGATATGCATGTGAGGGCAGTTACAGTAGCAGAGCTGTATATGATATGATATGATATGATATGAGATGAGATGAGATGAGATGAGATGATATGATATGATACGATATGATAGGGCTGCTGGATGTTGCTGTGTGCAAACATCATTTGAGCCAAGTCACACCTATCATATGGCAGCTGCAGAAGAGGTACATGTGTGGCATAACACCTACTTGGCACTATACCTGACACGTAGCTCTGGGCACTGGAACTGCTGTCAAAGTGTTCCTCCTGCTGGCCAATCTCTTGCCTTTAGGCCTGCTTCTGGGACAATGTGTTGGTGCTGGCTTCAGTCTCTCCTGTTAGTCCAGTGGTTAGCCACCCTCTGCCCAGTCTGAGTACAGTCCCTGGTATCCAGAGGAACCCTCTGTGTAGCCCAGTTCTCCCTTATGATACCTGTCTGATGCAAATGTCCAATGTGCTGGTCTCTCTCACCAGTCTCCATCCCCTGTCTGCTCTCTGGTTTGTGGTGTGCTTCAGCAGCACCCTTAGTGCCTGCTTGTAACTGTTTTACAAACAACAGGTACAGCCATACTTGCATCCAGGATTGTGATGGTTATCATGCTTTGTGTATGGTTTTGTACACCATTTGCATGGTGACCCCTGCCCCCTTCCCTACATGGTCACACTGAAAATAGCTCCCTGGGGATTACAAGCAAGGGATCAGTGCAAATGTTCAGGACACTTACATGACATGAATCCGCGCTGTACAGCTCAAGACAGCACCCTTTCAGTGTTGTACATAGGGAGATCTTTAAGAATCAGAGGCTGCAACAGGTGAGCTATAAAGTCCTGTTCCAAGTTTTTTCAGGTTTTGTAGTTTTCTGCTTTTGTTTTTTGCTGACAACCCACTAGAGGGCAGTGGTTTAACACCATGTAGAAACTATACTGCACAGTACTTGTTGGCAGATATTGCTGTGATATTGCATTCAAACTGTGGCCCATTCTTATTTAAAGAGGACAGGATATTATTTCTTACTGGCAGTGGCAGATGTTTATAATGTTCCCATTTACAGAGATGATATTCATATCCCTAAATGGTCCATATGTGACAATACCTAAATAAAACATGATGTGAAAAACTGTATTTTGCATTGTTTTGTTTTTGGGGGTAATATTCTTTTGCAGTTCTTTTCATGGAACCAGTGATCTGCAGTTTTAACTATGTCACAGTTTGTGTACAGAACTCTGAGCATAGTTCTGATAGGCCAGCATCTAATGTTTAGCATTCTGTACATGGATTGTGACAATAAAAACTCCAAATTTCCAGTTCCATGAAGCGAACTGTAAAGAATGTTGTTCATAAAAATAAAAAATAAAAATTGAAAGCCCAGCTTTTCACATCAGTGTTTATTCAGGCAGAGTTAAACATGGCTCGTTTGGAGATATGAATTTCATTCCTGTAAGTAGGAACATTACTAACTGCTGCCAATTAGCACAAATTTCCTGTCCTGTTAACCTTTAAAAAGGATTTAAAATGATTAAATTACTATCAGAAAAGAAGCTCTGACTAAAAGAGGCTCCTGCAACACAAACAGGGGAATAAGGTCTTCCTAGCACCCTGTACCATTCCATGAAAAAAGAACAATGAAAGTCTGCATTCTTTAATTATTTAAGTGACATTTCCAAGTGTAAACATGCTGTATAATTTTGCAATGATGCTCGTTACGTGTGCGCGCTTCCTATCGCCAGTTGCATTCTGACTTCGGGGTAATGGTAGCCCAATGACAGCCAGTGTTGCAGTAAAGCTCTGCCATTGTCACACTACCAGTACCCTGAGGCCGAAGTACAGTCAACATTAGATGGCGCATACATCTAACCTGCCTCAATGTAACAATACTCTACTACTTTTGTATACTGAGTCTGTAATGGGTTGCTATATAGTAGTGTAGAATTGCTACTACATATAGTACGCCATGTCAATGGCTACTGTATTTATATTCCTGGGCTCCCAGGTGTGGTTGAAAACCAGACAAATAGCCTAGTCCTCTTCCTGCTAAAACAATAAAATATTTGTCTGTAAGCCAAAGGGAGAGGTAGCTGTAGCAGAAAGGTTGCTGGCTGGACCATACTATAATATGTACAGTTACTCTGTCTCTTTTGGTAGCTGTAAATTGCGAGAGCGTCCCTGACCAATTACAATGCTTTCTTCAGCTGAGCATGAGGTATTGTTATTACCATATGAGTATCTGATGTGCTGAGTCAGCGTAACAGGCATCTCACTGACCGCTTGCACCATCAGCATTTTAAATTTAAAAAAAAAGTGTTTTTTTTTTATTTAAAAAGTTAGTGATCTATAATAATTTTATGGGTCCAGTTGGATGACTTCTTATGGATATAGGAGTGTTGCCATGTGCATCTTTAGGACCACAGAACTGCTCACTGTTGGTTTACAGTCCTCTGGTCCAAAGAACGGAACACATGAGACAACACTCATATCCATAAGAGGCCCTCCAACCAGACGCACAAACTTATAAGAGTGCATTATTGAGCTCTTTGGGTGAGAGAAATGAAAATTACGTACCTACCGTAATTCTTGATCTTCTCTTGTATCTTCACCATTCATTACTGCTTGGGTTAAGCCGGAGGCACGCACCCTCATGGAGTTTTTTTTTTTGAGTTGGCTCTTAGCTGCGTCCTCGAGGCGGCCTTTTCATCATCGCGAGGGACGGCCGTTAGGAGTCATGGACTCCTCCTCCATCTCAGTTCTGTTAGCTGGAGGCAAAATAAAGTGTGAGAAAAAAGAAAGTGAGGCAAGAGAGCCAAGGGATAGAAAAGGAAGGAAATAAACTGAAAAGGAATAAGCCGATGGAGAATGGACAGGAGAGAGAATTCCTACCCTAAGGGACCGCAGGGCCTCCTTTCCGGGGCGGCTTTAGGGGAGGAACAGAGAGAGAGAGAGAGGGGGGAAGGAGAAAGAGAGGAATGAAGGAAGAAGAAAGAAAGAGTGGCATGTTGAGAAGGAGAACAGTGCCCGTCGAGCATTGTTGGTTGAGAGGCTTATAGGCTCGAAATTAATGAGGGAGCAAGAATCTCCGTTGGTAGGACTGAGGAGAGGTTCCACCAAACCTGCTAAACAGACCAAGAGAGGTCAGAGTATCTGGACTCTCAACATGCCAAGTCTCTTCATCCCAGTTGAGGGCTCCTGGACTGACTGAGCAGAACCTGTTCCGGAAGAGCGCCCATCCAGGAAGAGGACTAAGTTCCTAGCACCTTGATAAGTGCTACCATAGAAGAGTATGGGAAAAACTAAGCCTTTCTTGAAGGCAGTTTGTAAGAAAAATAGAGAGGGACTCAATCAGACTTGCTATGACAAGGCAGACAGAGGCTTGAAGCTGACAAGGTCAGCCAGCAGCTGTAAAAGCTTTTTGAAAAATAATGCCTGCCAAGGGAATCCTAAGTTGAAGGTGCCAAGACAGGGCATGGTCACCAGGCTGTGGAACAACATGACCTGAGGAGGCAAGGAATTGCACTGTAGGGCAGTCAGAAAGAGTTCCCTCAGAATTAATGAAATTTGTAACCGTACTCGTTCCTCTTTACCTTGAGGAAAAAAGGGGGTCCAGGGTTTTAAATAATTGATTAGCAGTTTTTTTTTTTTTTCCCTTTGGACTATACTAACTGTACAGACAGTATTTACACAGAGTCCCTAGAAGTGCCGCACCTGCCAAACACGGCAAGGCAAGAGCCCTGCATATCCCCAACGACTCAGCACTTTTATGAGCAAAACGTCAATCAATCTTAGAGTGAAGTAAATCCCTGGGATCCATTCACCAAGAATGGGAAAAACAGAAAATTTTTTTTTTTTTTTTGGCATAAAGGCCAAGGGAGTAAGAGAACGAGGCGGGAGGGCATGACAGAGGAGGCCACTGAGGGAAGGTGAGTGGGTATCAGTAATGAATGGTGAAGATACAAGAGAAGATCAAAATTATGGTAGTGCGTAATTTTCATATCTTCCCTTGTCAATCTTCACCATTCATTACTGCAGGAGAATACTAAGCCACCTCCCCTTAAAAAGGAGAGGGTAGAACCCTGAGGAACAAGACCCCCAGCCTCCTGTTGGTGAGAAACAGAGGGAAGACCCTGGCTAGTACAGAGAGAAGCCTATGTGGGAGAAGAGCTGGGAGGTGCCTCCCGAGGGCGGGGAGACAGAGGAAGCCCTGAAAAGTCTCCTAGCTCTGGAGGAAAAAGATGGGTCCCCGAAAGTGGAGCGCATCACCCTACGCCGGGCTAGGGGTGACAACCTTGATAGATGAAGCCATGCCGTCCGCCTAATGCAGATCGCTGTCCCTGCAAGCCTGGAAGCCACCTCATTGGCGTCGTAAGATGCCCTTGCTTGGTGTCTTGCCAGCTCCAGGCCTATAACGGAGAGGGAAATAGCTTGTCTGGTTTGCTCCGTATCAGGCATTGATGCTAGGAGCTGGGAGAGCATCGACCACAGATGCCGATTGTAGGCAACATGGTGAGCCTGATGTGATGCAATACAAGCCACCGCACGAGAAGAAGAGAACACTCTTCGCCCCCACCGGCCGAACTGTAGAGAATCCGAATCTGGTGGGTGGTCGTGCGCCAGGCAGCGGCGCCCGGAAGGAGTCTCTAGGTACACCAAGCCCGAGGGCGGGTTGGGAAGAGTACCCAGGGATTCCGAGGGGGCACAATACCTACGACGGCAGTCAGCCGGGGCTGGAGAAAGGGCGGCTGGCGACTGCCAGGAACGGATAGATGCCTCCTGGAAGGGGATAGGCCAGGAAGGTACCACCAGGTGCTGGGCACTGATTTCTCCAAGGAATTCACTCGTCTCCCGTTCGGTATTGTCTCTCCTTACATAAGAGATTCGAAGGTCCCTCACCATCCTCGAGAGGAATCGCTGATATTCAGTGAAATCAGCGTCGGAAGAAAGATGAGCAAGGGGTTCCTCTCCCTCAGAGGAGGAAGACAAGGATGATGGAGAGCTCGAATGTCCAGAGGATTCCTGCGGTGGTGGGGAGAGTTGAAAGACCCGCTCATGCATACATCTAATGTATGAGGGGAAGGCCGCCGCAGAACCCCTGAACTGCTCCCAGGATAACAGACCCATAGGACCGACATGTCCTGGAAGCGCGGGGGGTGGATGCAGAGGTACTGGAGAAGGGCACCTACGAAGAGGCAACTGACCTCTGCCAGGACTCTGAAATCCGGAGAACGGAGCCTGAGCTGGCGGGATCCCGGACAACAAACCAGGCCGCAAGACGGAACCCTGAGAAAGCGATGCCTGGAAGAGCCCAGGGGGAGAACCTCCCCTGTGACGAACCCGGGACTGCATGGTTCTAGAAGGGCAGTCCACAGCAACGCCACTGGAGGGCACCCTAGAGCCCAGGAGGGAAGGGCAGGGTTTGGCGCTACGGCTCCTAGCCACCCCACCAGAGGTGGCCGACAGAGACCGGGGCCCTCATCCCCTGCCCCTCAACCCCACGGACTCTGAAAGAGCCCTCCTCCTCGACTGCAGCGTCCCCACACCCCCAGAGGAGGCAACAGCACCCGGGAGGGCAGCTGTCACAGGTCCCCTAGGAGGGGGAGCCTCCTCCTTAGTCCCCACCACATCACCCCCCTGGGACCAGGGCCACCCCCAGCCGAGAGCCCTCAGGGAGGGCGGGAGAGGGACAGTGGAAGAGGCCCGCTCGCCACCTGGCACCCTGTGCCACGGGGACCCTGACTCCGAAGAGTCAGGGTGCCAGAATGAGTCCCATCAGAGTCACTTCGGCCTCCGAAGAAGAGCGAGCCAGCAGAACCTCAATGCTGCAACTCTAGGAATCCCGGGGCAGCGGCACGCGAGCAGTGCCCGGTGCCAGAAGCGGCGCCGGATGACCCCGCCCACGCGACAGCCAGGCCTGGCCCTACCTCCCATGCGGTACCAGCCAGGCCCACGGTGCCACTCCCAGTGTTGGAAACTGACCCAGTGCCGCCGGGAGAACAGACTGGGCCCGCAGGCGCGCCCGGCACGGGGGGGCCAGGTGGCCGCCGCCTGCGCCATCTCAATCACTGGCACCATAGCGGTGCCGGGATCAAAATGGCTCCAGAAGTGGCGTCGAGGGTCCACAGTGCCTGGCCCAGAAATCATGGGCCTCGACACTGGGAGCCTGCACCTCGAGGAGGTGACTCCGGCGAGTGTCACTGTCACGGCTCAGGGGGACCACAGCGTTCCCCGACACGAGAAGAAGCTTCCTCTTGACAGAAAGAGGAGAGCTCCTCCTCCAGCGGACGTATAGGCCGGGAGGAGATCGGGAGGAGCCTAGAGACCTTACCTAGGAATCCCTGGAGTAGCGCCGTCCCGAAGGTCGGCCGAGGGCCTTGACTTGAGCTTGCCACCGGACTTGAGGACACGGACGGTCCATGGAGAAACAAGCGCCGCATCGCCGGCCCATGTCTGGGCTGAGTCCCAGGCAACGGAGACAGACATCATGCCGGTCCGAGACGGAAAAATGCCGGCCACAGGAGCACCGACGCATAGGGGCACGGCCTGCCTTTGACTTATGCCTTGCTCCAGAACCGGACATGATGCGAACTAACTGAGGAAAAAAAGTAGGAAAACACTCAGCGCCGTAGATAGAAATAAAAAGGAACGGTCTTACCGGTATACGGCGTCGAGTGGATGTCTGAGAACACGAGATGAGGAGTCGGGACGAATCCGAAGAATGAACACTATACGCTACCACGCAGCAGGTGCAGCCTCGACGGCGGGAGAAACAGAACTGAGATGGAGGAGGAGTCTGCGGCTCCTAATGGCTATCCTCACAAAGATGACGCAGCAAGGCCGCTTCCTCGAGGACGGTGCCAAGTAGAGCCAACTCAAAAAAAAAAACTCCGTAGTGGATGCGCCCCGGCTTAACCCAAGCAGTAATGAATGGTGAAGACTGACAAGGAAGATCTGGGAAGCAAAGCTGAACAGTTCTGGTACACAACGGACTTCAGAAAAAGCTCTTATACCCATAAGAGATACAAGCACTGTACATGTAAATATATTATAAATCATGTTATACAGTAACTGTACATATAAACATATTATAAATCATGTTAAAGACCTTTGTTTAAAAATAGAATTTGAATTTAAATTAAAACATCTTACTTTGCAGAATATTACAGAATCTCCATTGTGGGAAATGAATTGTGCCAACTGATCTTAGAACTTCAGAAGTTTAGAACTATGTACATATGACACCCACTTATGGTTATAAGAGTTCCTGGACTGTTTAGAAATAAACAATCTGACTGGCAACAAATGATATTATGATTTATATTAGAGATTGAGGGGAGTACTTCCAACCAATTGAAGTGCTCCTTTCCTCTGCATGTGAGACACTCTGATTCTATGAAGAGTGTCTCATGTGCAGCTGCCCTGGAAATGGGCATGTTTGGGTATGATTTAAAAAAACTAATATATAACTGATTGAGATCAATCAATAATATATTAATAAGCTGGCCCATTGGTGTAGCGGCTAGATTTCCGCTTGCGACGCCAGTGACGCAGGTTTGGGAATGGACCCAGGTGCTGGAGGGCCTGCTGGTGAGAGAGGGCTTGAGCGTCGGATGACTGCTCACCTTCTCTCGGGGGTAGGGCAGAAAAGCAAGCTGGTGCTTGCTGACCCCTGGCGGAAGCTGTGGGTACGGCAATGCACTGGGTCCCAGCGACTAATGGAGCATGGTGAAGGTTGGTGTATGCCTTGATGTTTGTGGTATGCCATGTCCCCGGGGAGCAAATGGGAAAAGAGCTCAGTGGCTGACTGGATTATGGTCACCAGCTCCTGCTGCTGCGAGACCCCAAGCAGTCCACGGACCACCTCAGCAGCACCCAGGCCAAGAACTGCACTGGCTACCCCACCGGTGCCTTCCCCCCTTGGAGGAGAAGGGCCCACCTGGTGAAGGGTTAAGTCCAGGTTATCCAGGAGGCTGAAATGTGTGGTGATGGGTGGCTGCATTGAGGCAGTGTGGCAGTGAGGGGCATAGGAAGGCCCGAAGGAGAGGCTGGCCCATAGCTGGTGGGAGCAAAAAAAAAATGTTAACACTGACATTGAGACATCTCTCACAGTTGCAAGAGTGGTCTCACTTAATTTTTAGAGTTTCAGAACCACTCACCTTTCGTAAGCGGTTCTCATACCCTAACAATGCATGTGAGACTACTCTTACAACTGTAAGAGTGGTCTCAGCAGTGGTAGTAACACACAATACAAATACTGTACTGTAAGTTAATGGGGCCTGTGAGGGATGTCTCTTATGGTATAAGAGATTACAAGTGTGGGGTTTGGGCGAAAGGATCATAAAGTGAAGCTGAGATGTTCTGTCTGCCCAGACCTCAGAAGAGGAGTCTCTTATACCATAAGAGGCATCCCACAGAGGACCTATCATCTTTTAAATCACTTGTAGCGTGAGTGATTTATAATACGTTCAGAGTATTATTTTTTATTTTATTGTGATGTTCCTCCCCCCCCCCGGCACCAAAGTGGAGTGCTCCCTCCTCATGTGCCTGCATGAGAGCACACTGTACTCAGTAAGCAGTACAATGGCTCTGCGTGCTGATTGGCTAAATTCAAATTAATGTTTTATAATAAAGAAATCATACATGGAGAACGCTTCTTAAAATGAATGGATGAATCTACTATGCCATATACTTTTAAATGGGCCAACACCAGAAGTGCCAAGCCGAAAACCCATACTATCCACATAGGCAAGGATCACTAGTGCCTGGCAGGACAGAGTAAACCATCAACACAACGTTCCTGTCTTGAAGAAGTGACCAGATCAGTTACAAAATTTAGGTGACATTGTGAGTAGTCAATTGTGTTTCCATTTTCAAAAATAAAAATAGATATTGATTTGAAACTGGTGAGTGGGTCTTTAACCAGACAACCACATCAACTTCTTGAAGAGCACCCCAAATGGGTGGTGCTTGAACTCATTCCATAGGCTGCAAGCCTTCCAGACAGTAAAGCACTCCACACAGTTATTTGCAGCATGCAAAAAAATAAAAAGCTTTTGCTAGAGGTGCTTGTGAAAACACATACAGATACAACAGGAACTCACCATATAAACTCAAGAATATGGACTTCTGTGAAGAGTCACTACACTTTCTGAAAATATTCCGTTACAACAAGCTTGTGACACTGTCCCATAACTGACTTACCAGATGATATTCAGAACACTGAGGTGGAGGACTGAACTTTGGATGCAAGTGGTGGGATGGATATAGACCCAAGTGGAGCTCATGTATTCATCTGCTTATTAAGAAAACACAACACTCCATACTGTTTGGAAAATACAAATTATACCTGCTTTTGTTTCTCAGTTATTTTTTCTTGGTCACTTTATTTACCCAGGATAGCAGCACAGAGATTTGGAATCTCATTTATAGTATGGGTTCTGTTTCGATCCCATTTTCTTAGCCATATGAACCTCTGCCCAGAGTGGTCAAGTGACTTGCTCAAGGTCAGACAATGAGCCTGTAGTTGTGTTGGGATTTGAATTCTGCCCACTATCCCCTGCACTATGCTGCCTCCTACCTGCTGCCTTTGAAGTAAAGTTATTTCAAATATTTATTTAATTTTTGTTTACCAGGTAGGTGCACTAGACAAATACAATGCCTATTTTCAGGCATGACCCAGGAGAATAAACATTAAATAAAACAGTATTACATAGACTCATAAGTGCATAGAACAAAAATAGTACAGAAAGGAAACAGAAATGACAAGACCATGGCTTAAAACAGAAAGAACTTTAGTTTCCCCATTGAGTTTATCAGACCTCTTATTTAAGCAAATTCCCTTAAATCTAAGAAATCACCCTACTTTACAAATACCAATACTTGCCTGCAAGAAATTTAATCAGCTTAAGAAGATGAAACATGTTCCTCTTCAGGTCATGCCACTTTCGCACAATACATTATTAACTTCATGTGTCAAGGGGCTGAAAAATAATGATTGGATGGGTAAATGTATCAAAACCATAGGTACCCTAGTAGGCAAATATAATAGGCTGCTCTCATTTGAGGACCTCAGGCATAAATTTAATTTGAATAGGTTACATTTTTGCCTGTATCTCCAAATAAGACATTTTGTGAGAAACAAATTCCTGGACACTGATTATACTCTCAAGACCTATGCAGCATGGGATAATTTACTTAAAGTAGCATTCTTACCAAAAACTTTTAGTCTCATTTATAAATTAATAAATGAAACAACCCTTTTTATGTTTGCTTGCATGCATGCATGTGCAAGAAACATAGTGCCATCATACGAGTTTTCTAGAGATGTGTCAGCCTCTTCCAATTCAGTCAGTGTGTTTGCAGGCGCGTTCGCAGTGCACCAATCACTGCTGCAGCTGTCTATGACAGCAGGAAAATGCAGTGGCATACAGTTGAAAGGGAGAGCTCCACTTCAGTGAGCAGAGCTTCCCCCCTCAACATGCACGCACGCATATTGCATGCTGGCGCGCCCGCCCCCCACGCACATAGTGTATTGCCGACGGGGGTGCCCAATGCCCTGTCGGCTCCATGCCACCCCCCCAAACAGCCTTACAGCTGCCACGCTGGGAGCCCACCCCAGAGTGGCACAAGCCCATATGGCCGCCGGGGGTGCCCAATCCCCCATCGGCTCCAGCCCCCCCAATTAGCCTTTCCAGCTGCCACACTGGGAGCCCACCCCAGCGTGGCAAATGTCCCGCGTTGTCTTAATACTGAAAAAAAAAAAACCTGTAAATTTAAAAACGGTCCCTCGCAGTCTCCCCTGCCCCCACCCACACCCACCCACCCACCCACTGTGCACCTGCCTCCCACACCTTCCCTCACCCCATACTTACCTCTGAGTCGGGCGGCGATCTTTGGTGGACGGGAACACGTCTGCACTCTTCAAAGCCGACCAGGAACTGAGGAAATGCCGGTAAGCTGTATAATGTAATAGATAGGGTTTTTCAACTTTGCTGCATATCTCAGGCATTTTTTGGAATTTTTGCACCAAATTTTCAACATGGGGTTTTTGGGACCCCTTCTCATGAATGCTATCACTGTCATGGCGTTACTCAGGCCCGAAGGGTGCTTTCGCAGCCACTGTGCGAAATCACCTTTCCGGAACAATTAATGAAACGACACTGCAGTGTTTATAAAGTGGGCTCTCAAAAAGCCTATTTTGGAAATCTGGTGGAAAAATTCCTAAAAATGACTGTTTTTCGAGCATGCGTTGCACGGTTCCTACACACTCTTATAAGTTCACAAATTTTCAATATTTTCACTCCAGATTTTCAACATTGCCATTTTATCACACCTTCTTATGAGCAGTACAGCTGTCATTTTTCACATCTCACCCAAAACGTGTTTCCGCCCATGTAACGCACAATGGCGCATTCAGTGTGCGAAATCAATGTATGGGACACATTAAGAAAATCACAGTGACACCATTCATGAGTAGAGGTCTTAAAATGGCTATGTTGAAAATTTGGTGAAAAAATTCCTAAAAATGACTTTTACGAGCGTGCGTTGCACAGTTCTTACGCACGCTCATAAGTTCGTGAATTTTCAATATTTTCACTCCAGATTTTCAACATTGCCATTTTACCACACCTCCTTATGAGCAGTACAGCTGTCATTTTTCACATCTCACCCAAAACGTGTTTCCGCCCATGTATTGCACAATGGCGCATTTGGTGTCTTGAGAATCAATGTACAGGACACATTAAGAAAATCACAGTGACACTGTTCATGAGCTGAGATCTTAAAATGGCTATGTTGAAAATTTGGTGAAAAAATTCCTAAAAATGACTGTTTTATGAGCGTGTGTTGCAGAGTTCCTACGCACGCTTGTAAGTTCGCAAATTTTCAATATTTTCTCTCCAGATTTTCAACATTGCCATTTTACCACACCTCCTTATAAGCAGTACAGCGGTCATTACCACCTTGCCCATTAACGCAGCCATGTAGCTTAATAATGGCTTAGGTCGGTGCTAAATCACGTATGGGACACATTAAGAAAATCACAGCAACACTGGTCATGAGCAGAGGTGTTAAAATGGCTATGTTGAAAATTTGGTGAAAAATTTCAAAATGACTCTTTTAGGGAGCACATTGCGCAGTTCCTCACAGCACGCTGGCAAGTTTGCGAATTTGTAATATTGCACACCAGATTTTCAACAGTGCCATTTACTGCACTTCCTTATGAAAGTACAGCTACCATTTTTCACATCTCGCCCAAAATGTGTTTCCACACATATAGCGCACAATGGTACAGTCGGTGTGCGAAAACAATGTTTGGGACAGATTAAGAAAATCACAGTGACACTGGTCATGAGCAGAGGTCTTAAATGGCTATGTTGAAAATTTGGTGACAAAACTCCATAAAATGACTGTGTTACGAGTGAGCATTGTGCAGTTTCCACGCACCCGCATAAGTTCATGTGTTTGTAATATTTTCAGTCCAGATTTTCACCAGTGGCATTTTTCCACACCTCCTTATGAACAGTACAGCTGTCATTTTCCACAACATGGCCGAAATGTGTTTCCACACTTTCAGCGCAGAAATGCATGGTCGCTGTGGGAAATCATTGTTCGGGACAGATAAAGAAAATCACACTGACACTGTTCATGATTGGAGGTCCCAAAATGCCTGTGTTAACAATCTGCTGTAAAAAAATCCCCAAACTAGTTACATTACAGGTGTGCGTTGCACAGTTTCTCATGCGCTCGTGACTTCACCAGTTTTTTTAAGATTTTCACAGCAGATTTTCAACATTGCCATTTTTTACACCTCCCCATGAACAGTGCCACTGTCATTTTTCACATCCTGTTCGGAATGTGTTTTTGCACCTGTGGTGCCAAATGCCGTAGTCGCTGTGCAAAAGCAGTTTTCAGCTAACAAACTGATATTGCCACTGCTCATGAGGTGTGGGTCACAAAAAAACCATGTTGAAAATTTGGAGTGAAAATACCAACGAATGCCTGAGACGTTAGGGTTTCTGACCATAACGCCCCACCCTGTAGAGAATGACAGACATCAGGGGTGTGACTTGCGATTCTTGCCTGTAATGGTCATTCCATTCCACCCCCACCCACACCCTGCAGCCAGTGAGAGGCATCAAGGTGTGCCTCGGACTCTTCGGGCCCAAACTTCACCCCATTCTCCTATACCGCACCCATCTCACTGTATTTCCTGATGGAATGGGGTGCACATAAGGGTCAAAGACCCCAAGGCACACCGTGACACTTGTCAGTGTCTGCAGGGTAGGGTGTGGTGAAATGGCGTGGTTGTTATGCCTGATGACCCAAAGGCACACCCCAATGCCTGTCACTCTCTGCAGGGTGGTGGTGGGATTGGCTTCAGTTCAATACTTCGCTGCCATTCCTATTATGCAGCTCTGTAACTTCTACACTACCAATGCCAATGCCAGCAAGCAAACATTCGGCATTGACAAATGCTTGTTTAACTAGTTCGGCTAAAGGTAAATGGGAAAATGACTTAGGAGTGCAAATTTCGATTGAAGCATGGGACACGCTATGGGAACATTCAACAAAGTGCTGCAGGGAAACCCAATGGAGACTAATTCAGTTTAAAATATTGCATTATTATTATTACTCTCCTAAGCAACTTCATAGCTTGGGTCTAACCCAAGATGATTTATGCTGGGGATGTGGAATAACACAGGCAGACCTGGGTCACTTATTATGGCACTGCAAAGGAGTTTTGAATGCATGGAAACAAATTCATGCTATCTGTCAAGCATTCCTAAAGACAGCAATCCCTTTTTCTCCCTTGACCTTTATTTTGGGGGATATTTCTGGAATTCATGGAGTACAAAGACATGAGAAAATGTGGATACTTTCAGTTGTTCCTACCTTTAAAAGGAATATTACTTCAGAACTGGAAAGAACTTAAGGTTCCCTCGATCAGACAGTGGATGGATTCTTTAGCAGGTTGGGCAAATAATGAGAGAATCAGTTATTCACTGCTTAATCAGAATGAAATCTTTAATGCTACCTGGGGCCCTTTTTTAGAATTTTGTTAATAGATTGTAAACTATCCTAGTTATAGAATGGTGTTAGTACAAATTCAGATATTCTTTACTATATTTGTATGTGCACAGAATGAAATATTTTCTAGAAGTGTCTAGTAGATCCTATCTGTCTTAAGGTGTTGTAGTGTTTCTTCATGCAAGTCTGTTAATTTGTTTTTATAATATAATTTGTTTGTTGATTTTGTTGTTATATTACAAAATTCAATACAATTGGAATAAAAAAAAAGAAATGAAGAGACCTTTGTCAACAATTTGAGTAGCACAGAGTTGCAGTTGGAGTTACAGATTACAAACCGGCAAACATGAGGCACAGATTAATTTGGCAGAAATAGGAGTCAGTTACAGGAACACTTATTCGATAACAGGAGAAGCTTACAAAGTTAATTTAAAAAAAAAATACTAGGAGTCTCTATGAAAACCTGAGATTCAGTGATAGTGAATTCCAGAGTTTAGGGGCAAAACCAAAAACCTGCTCTCCCATTTTTGAAAGGCATTTTGGTACAACCAGTAAAGACATGTCTTTGGACCTTAAGGGGTAAGCCTGCTCAGTTTGATTAAATATGCTAGCAAGAGTAACATAGATACGTACATAGATACATAGACAGTGTTGGCAGATAAGGGCCTATGGCCCACCCAGTCTGCCCATTTAAGTTTGTAAGTTCAGTTTATGTTTTCCAGGAAGTCTGTTGCCCCATACCCCTGACCTCCAGAATTCCTTTATGTCTATCCCATGCATTCTTAAATCCGTGATTGTTTCAGCCCCACCACTTCCTCTGGCAGGGTGTTCCCTTGTCCACCACCCGTTCTGTGAAGAAATTCTTCCTCACGTTTCCTCTGAATTGTCCTCCCTCCAACTTCATCCCATGCCCTCTAGTCCTGGAACATCTTTTTCGCTTAAAATAGTGCATTCCTGCACCGTTGCTCCCTGTAAGATACTTGTATGTCTCTATCATATCCCCTCTCTCCCTCCTCTCCTCCAGGGAGTACATGTTCAGTGCCTTCAACCTGTCCTCATAGGACTTGTGATGCAATCCATGCACCATCTTTGTTGCCCTCCTCTGAACCTTCTCTACCCTGTCTATGTCCTTACGTAGGTAAGGTCTCCAGAACTGCACAGTGTACTCCAGGTGCAGCCTCACTAGTGTCTTGTATAGTGGAATTATGACCTCCTTTTCCTGCTGGTGATGCCCTGCCTATGCATCCCAGCATCCTATTCTTTACCTGCTGCCTTGTCACATGTTTCCCTGCCTTGAGGTCATCAGAGATGATAACTCCAAGATCCCTTTCCTGCTTGGTGCATGCTATATCCTCACCCCCAACTGATATATTGTGCCAGGGTTTTGTGCCCCATATGCATTATCTTGCACTTCCTTGCATTGAATTTCAACTGCCAAACCCTGACCATTCTTCAAGTTTCTGCAGGTCCTTCTCATTCTGTCTACACCCTCTGTGTGTCTACTCTGTTACAGAGCTTTGTGTCATCAGCGAACAGTGAAATTCTGCCTTCTAGGTCCTGTGCAATGTCACTGATGAAGATATTGAATAGTACCGGTTCCAGCACTGATCCTGTGGTACCCCACTGGTCACTCTTCCCTCTGTGGAGTGACAGCCATTTACCACCACCTCTCTGTGTTCTGCTGCCCAGCCAGTTACCTACCCACCGCACCACTGTCCTGCCCACACCCATATTCCCCAGTTTGTGCAATAGTCTTCTATGTGGCACAGTGTCAAAGGCCTTGCTGAAGTCCAGATAGGCCATGTCCACTGCCCTCCCCTGATCCACCTCCCTAGTCACCCAGTCAAAAAATTCAATGAGGTTGGTCTGACTTGACCTTCCCCTGGTGAAACCATGCTGCCTTGGGTCCTGTAGTCCATTGACAACCAGATGTTCCACCAATCTCTCCTACAGTAGTGCTTCCATGATCTTCCCCACTACCGAGGTGAGGCTGACTGGTCTGTAGTTCCCCGCCTCTTTGTTCCCACTTTGTATAAGGGACTACATCTGCTATCTCCAGTCTTTGGGTACCTCCCCTGTTTCTAGTGATTGGCTAAACAGGATAGCCAGAGGTTCAGCCACCACCTCTCTTAGTTCTTTAAGGACCCTGGGGTGCACCTCATCTGGCCCCATTGCTTTATCAACTCTTATTACTTCCAGTTCCTTCAGGACCCTTTCTCGTGTAAAGAGACTTGTGTCCATTTCTGCCCCATTCTCACCCCTTGTACTCCATTCAGATCCATTACCCTCCTCTTCCTCAGTAAAGACTGAGCAGAAATACCTGTTCAATATGTCAGCTTTACTGTTGTCATCCTCCACACAGCCCCCATCCTCCCCCTTCAGTCTCACTATCCCTCCCTTTGCCTTTCTTTTTTCACTTATGTACCTGTAAAAGGTTTTGTCCCCTCTACCCACTGATTTTGCAATGTGTTCTTCTGTCTGAGCTTTGGCTTCCCTTACTGACCTCCCTGCCTCCTTTGCTTCTCCTGGTACTTCTCCCTATCCCCTTCTGCCTGTGTCTTTTTGTATTGCCTGAATGCAATCTTTTTGGCTTTCACTTTCTTTGCTACCTCTTTGGAAAACCATAATGGTCTCCTCTTCCTTTTCCTCTTGCTAACCTGCTTAATACATAATTCTGTTGCTCTTGTAATCCCCATTTTAAATACTTCCCACTGTTCATCAACCCTGATTCCTGTCCCATTCCCTTAATGCCTCTTTCAAGTATCTCCCCATTTTCTCAAAGTTTGCCTCCCTAAAATCCAGGATACGTGTTTTTGTGTGGTTTGGTTCTGCTCTTTCTGTGATTTCAAACCACAGTGACTGGTGGTCACTGTTCCCCAGATGCTCCCCCACTCTTACCCCCATCACACTGTCCCTGTTTGTGAGCACAAGGTCCAGTATTGCCTTCTGCCGAGTTGGTTCCATGACCAGTTGCTTGAGGAAGGCACCCTGAAGGGAGTCCAGGATAAATCTGCTCCTACAACAACAGATTTAACAGATTTACTTGTTCTGATGACTTTTTTCAATAGTGCAGCCAATGGTGAGGAGATGACATGAGGATGAAGAGAGCCAGCCTGGGTTTGATTAAAGGGAGCAATGGTGGGTCTACTAGGGCACTGATAGGGCAAAGCAACATATATTATTATAGCAGGTGTTCCATTTATTCATTATACATTTGTTAGCCTTTGAGAAAGATAACAGGCCATAGGCGAGACTAAGCCATAGGACATAGTGGGGAATAATTAACCTAGCGGCAGGAGTCAGGGCTTGCCTAATTTTATAAGCAAGTCCTGGCTTCGAATTCAGTCTCACAGACTGTTGATATATGCAGATTAATATCAAGGGTAGGGTCCAAGGTGATGCCGGGGTATTTAAAGGAGTCAACAGCAGTAAGGGGGAACCATCAGAACAATAAATAGCTAGGGTAAAGGAGGTAGACCTATCTCTAGGTGCAGAACCAAAAAGCATATAATGGGTTTTACTAGCGTTCAGGAGAAGCCTGTTATAAGCTAACCATGAATGAACATTCCTGAAATCAACATGAAGCCTTGAGTTGATATCCTATACATTATTTGAGCTAGTATACAATACCATGTCATCTACATAGAGCAGGGTGGAGCAAGAGGCAGTGGTTTTAGGCAGATTATTGATTAGTAATGTAAAGAGCAGTGGGCCAGGTATAGATCCTTGTGGAACATGAATGTTAATAGGGGAAAGTTCAGATCAGACTACATTTATATGTACAAACTGCTGTCACTCACTAAGGTTGGTTGAGAACCAGGAAATAGGAGAGGATGAGAAACCAAGGCTATACAATTTGGATGTAAGAAAGGAGTGGTCAGCAAGGTCAAAAGCCTTGGTTAGGTCAAACCAGGAAAACTACCCCTGTGAGCATACAGTACCTTTGTCCATAGTCACTTTACAACATTTGTAAATTGAATGAGGGCAGTAGATGTGCTATTATCTTTCCTAAAACCATGTTGTGCTGGGGATAGAAACACAGAAATTGATGCCAGATAAGGCCTGCTAGGCCCATCCAGTCTGCCCATTTTCCCTGCCTTCTGTAAAAGCCGCAGATCCTACTTGATCTCTGGCTTTACCTCCTTATTCCTATTGCTAGGGTTCCCATATGCCTCTTCCATGCATGTTTAAAATCCCCCATTGTGTTTGCCCCCGCCACCTCCTCTTGGAGTCAATTCCATGCATCCACCACCCTTTCTGTGAAGTAACATTCCTCATGCTACCCCTTAGTCTACCCCCTTCCAACCTCATGTCATGCCCCTTCATTCCTAGACATCTTCTTTTCTGAAAGATGCTAGACTCTGGTACCCTATTTATGCCTTTTAGATATTTGTAGATTTCTATCATATCTCCCCTGTCTCGTCTCTCCTCTCCTCTCCTCTCTCTCCTCTCCTCTCTCTCTCCTCTCTCTCCTCTCCTCCAGGGTATACATATTGAGGTCTTCCAATTTCTCCTCATATGACTTTTGGTGCAGGCCCTGCACCATCTTTGTTGCCCTTCTTTGAACTGCCTCCACCCTGTCTATGTCCTTACAGAGATGTGGCCTCCAGAACAGGACACAGTATTCCAAATGAGGCCTCGCCAATAATCTGTACAGTGGCATCACCATCTCCTTTCTTCTGCTGGTGATACCTTTCCCTATGCACCTCAGCACCCCACTAGCTCTACTCACAGCCTTTCACATTGTTTGGCCACCTTTAGGTCATCAGATATGATTACCCCCAAATCTCTTTCCTGTTTGGTGACCATCAGTTTCCCCTATCACAGAATCCTCTCGCAGGTTCTTGCTCCCCAAATGCATGATTTTGCACTTTTTCACATTGAATCTCAGCTGCCATACTCTAGACCATTCCTTCAGTTTGCCTAGGTCCCCCATCATTTTTTTCAACCCCTCCTGGCATGTCCACCTGTTTGAAGAGCTTAGTGTCATCTACAAAGAGGCACACCTTCCCTTCCAGCCCCTCTGCAATGTCATCTATAAAGACATTAAACAGGACTGATCCTTGTGGCACCCCTCTGGTCACCCTCCTTTCCTCGGTAGCCTGTGACATGGATGTCAGCGATTGGGCACCTGCAATAATGGCGACCCAATTCCAGGGTGCATGTCATGGGGCTACCGGCGAAATGAAGTGACCAGATGTGGGGAAATCGTGAATATAGCGATGAGATGTTGCTATACGTATGTACATGGGGGGGGGCAAGCACGCACAGTGAAGGGCTGGAGGGATTGTAAGGGGTGGTTCTGTGGTGGGTTGCTGAGCTGGCCCTGTGGTGTGGTGGGTGGGTTGGCAGCTTCAGTGGGCAGGGTGCTGGGTTTGGGTCCAGGCACTGGGGTGTTTTTCTTGTGCCTGGCCCACATTTAATTTTTTACATGTTTTTGCACCCTCCTGGAGTTGAGAATCCTTATGTATGGGAGTGAAGTGGGTGAAGCCCCTGTGGGGGTGTGGGAGGCACAGCCCCCCCACATAAAGCATTTAAAAAACAAGTCCCTGGTGCTGTTTTGCTGTGCAGATTTTCAGCACTCTTGCTTCTTGATAACGGCAAGTGCCTTCAGGCTTTCACCATTATCACAAAAATCCTCTTTCTTCAGATTGAGCTCCATTTACCATGACCCTCTGTCTTCTATCACTCATCCAGTTCCTGACCCAGTTTATCACCTTGTGACCCACTCCCAGGCTGCCCAGCTTGTTCACCAATCTTCTATATGGAACAGAATCAAAGGCCTTACCGAAATCCAGGTAGGTCACATCCACCGCTCCCCCGATCCACTACCCTAATCACCCAGTCAAAGAAATCAATTAGATTTGCTTGACATGACCTTCCCACTGTGAATCCATGCTGTCTCGGATCCTGTGCTCCACTGGATTCAAGGCGTTCCACAATTCTTTCTGTAAGCAGTGATTCCATAATTTTTCCACTACTGATAACAAATAAAATTTTTGAAGATGCTTCATTACATGGGAAGCAACACATTTCTCCAGTAACTTTTCTAGTGCAGACAGAATTGCCATCGGACAGTAGTTTTCAATACACTTTGTATCACCTTTTTTATGGACAGGCAGCACTTTGGAAACCTTTCAGAGTTCAGGCACTACTCCAGAGGAGATACAAGTGGCACTACCCCAGAGTAAGATATGGCTTACAAGAGGGGTCCCCCAAGGCTCCATTTTGGGGCCATTATTATTCACTATCTACATAAATTCTCTAAGCAACAACATTCATAACTCAAAACTCTACTTCACAGATGATACTGTGTTATACATCTAAACCCTCCTTGTTAGGTTTTAGCACTGAGTTGCAATCCGATTTCAACCAACTGCAATGCAACCTTTTCAACTCCAAGCTGTTGCTAAACTCCAAGAAAACTAAAGTAACATACATTCTCCCACCACATCCTCCAACATCCCTACGCCAGCAGGCCACACCAGCGCCTATTACAACCCTCTTAGGAGACTCACTTGAGACTGTCAAAATATTTAAATATCTAGGAATCTGGTTAGACAGAACTGTCATTTGCTGTGCACATCAAATCCCTCACCAAAAAACTAAAAACAGGACTGGGATTTTTTCAACAGGAACAAATCCCTATTCCCTGCAGACATCAGGAACAGGTTAGTTCAAGCCACCTTTCTCCCCCTGTTGGACTATATACAACAGTAGCACGGTATCCAGCCTACACAGATTAGATATCCTCTTTCACTGTGCACTATGCTTCATGACCAACAAACTTTTCAGAACACATCACCGTGCCCTTTACTCAGCAGCAGGCCGGCCATCCCTTGCCACAAGAAGGCTACTCCACACTAGTACCTGGCCTCTCAAAATTCTGCTGAACAAACTCCCACCGTACATCACTTCCCCTTTACACCATTCTCGCAACTATTCCCTCAGGAAAAACGCCTACATCCTGCTAGACATTCCCAAATTCAGCATTCTTTATGGCAGAGCTGCAATCAGTCATGCCATCCTGTTTGCCTAGAAAAAAAATACAAGCCTCACTTAAGCTCCCTGAATTAGTTACCTTAAACTTTTTAAAATCTCGGCTCAACAAGGCACTTATGGAAACTTGCCACTGCCATAATGGCTAATACATCTCTGCTATGGCAAAATCAGTTCAATAAGCACTTGTCCTCAACTATCTTTTCCCTTTTCCCTGTCCTCTAGTAGCTGATAGAATACTAATCTGTATAGTCATAGTTTTACATTGCTTGCCTTGTATAAATGTTTTCCTGTTTCCTTAATGTAACTGTGTTGTATGCCAATTTTGTGTATTGTATACTGTTGTCTCACGTTGTCCTTTCAGGACCTCCTTGTAAATGAGCATGCTCAATGGAGCTTTCCTGCCAATAAACTTGAACTAATGGGGGTCAGAGCAATATGAAATTAATATACTTCAGGTCAAATCTAAAATACTTATTTGAGTGGAACTGGCCTGCAGGTGTAATGGCAATGCTGAAACCCCCAAACAGTTTCCAGGTACAAATCCAAGAAAACTTGCTGAATCAGTTGTTCATGTTCCAAGTTACTTTATTGCACTGAACAGATTTTTTTTTTTTTTTAAGAAAACTGCTGAAATATTGTGCAAAGTCATGCAAACCAAAATGTAGCAGTTCCACTCCAGGTACACTGAGGCAGACTGGCGCTTCGCCTTACAACAAAGGCTTCATCAGGGAGTCCTGCTGTGATCACAATGCAGGCTTTTATACACAAACTAAATCCCTTTTAATACAAATAAAATCTGTGTTAAATAATTTCATTTTCTTCTTTGTTTAGATGTCCCCTTGCTACAGGGATTGAGAAGAGCTAATTAATACTTAACCCTCCAACAATTTTCCATTCTCCTTCATGAGAGTAAATTAACAAAAATGAGGGGGGGGGGGTCCCTCAACCAAATGCACATATCAGTGCTACTGGTATAGTTCAGATAATAGCTCTGCACTGTGATTTACAAAGATTAGTGAAAGTTCAATTGCACACAGACAAGTTTTAATTTAAAACTAACACACGCTAACTTCAAAAAATATTTTTTTAAAGTAGCAGTAGTGGCAGTGCTGCCAGCTATGATACTGATGACCTGTGTTAGCGTTCTGAGCTCAGAGCAATGGAGAGCCCACTGGGAGGATGAGGATAGAGCATCCCAAAGGATGTTGTCCTCTGGGAAGGGAGGGGTCCAAGTTTAAAATTAACCTCACCATGCTATCCAGGTACAGTAATGTGTGTAATGGTGTCATCGAGTCACAGGTCAGGAAGCACAGGAAAACCAGGAGCAGTTTCAAAATTCACAAGTAGCATTTTATTTTTGCTAATAATACAATAAAAAATAAAATTGTTCAGTACAACTATTTACAAAGGCAGAACAAACTGAGAAAACAGTTCTTCATCTGAGTGTTCCTTCTCAGTTTCAAATCTCAGTTTCCCAGTCTCTCATTCTCCTTGTCTCTCTAGAAAAAGCACTGCTGCTTGTGTTATAAGTCTTTGCCTGGGAACCTCGTTATAAGAGCTTGCTTCTCGCAGAATGTTCTTGTAAGTTTACAGAATGTTTTTGTTAGTTTTGATGCAGGTGCAGCAAAAAGAACATAGTGACCCAGAAATGACCTCTTGTTTACATCTCTGCAAAAGGTTTAAAAACTGCATTTCAGGTTAACCCCTTTAATTCCAGATAGCTTTGCAATCATTTCAACAGTATAACTATATACATTTTTAAACAGAAGGATCTCAATATCAGTTACTTTTCAACATAAAGAGTCACATATATTTTATAACTGCAGATATGTAAGGGGAAGAAAAGACAGAACAGCAAAGGAAGGCAGTGAGCTAGCGAGAGGCAGAGAATTGTGAAACCACCAGAGTGATCAGTTCCTAGGTCTCACAAGAAAATTTGATTACGCAACCAGACAGACAAGAGACAGAAAAGAAGAGGCTAGAACAGACTCTTGCATTTAAACTCTTTCTGTATACAGCTGGGACAGGGCCTTATTCAACCCTGTCACAGATAGAACAGACTGTTGCATTTAAACTTTCTGCATAACAGCTGGGACAGGGCCTTATTCAACCCTGTCACAAACAGCAGAAATATAGATTTAAGAAGTTAAACCAATACAGCACTAAACTAAGCCATTTAAACAGTAACAATGAAGTACATTGACGTTACAGTGAATAGTAAGTGAGATGAGGTGAAGTAGGAGGCTGCAGTCAAGTGTCTCTTTACAGCGGTAGCCAGGTCTGGTCAGCTACCACGGCTACAGCATCAGGCCATAATGAAAGTAGGAGAATATTTTTTTTGGGGGGGATTATTTCAATATTGAGGAATCCTGTTTGTGACCAGGTCACCATGATGTTGTTAGTTACTGCCCCTGCCCTGTGGGTTCCACAAGGTTGAGGGCCAGGGTTGTAAAACTCCTAGTCGGGGTATGTGTATCCAACGTTAAGATAGAAAATAGTCCTTCCCAGAGAAAGGTTTTAGTGGGCCTGGTACCAGTACAGTATAACTCCATAACTCCTTGGGATGCAGTAACGCCCCACCTCACCACTCCTCCTGGGGATCCACCCAGTGCAGCAACAGTCTCAACAAAGAATGCACTTATACTCTAATAATGCTCAGACAATGATTTCAACAAAAAGGTAACTTCTTTTATTTAGGAAATGGCAAGGCAGGGCAACTATATGAGAGAAAGCAATATCAGACAGTAAAATTAACTACAATTTTAAATACAATTAGACTGGGTAGGCTTGACTAAAAAGATAAGATTAGCTGCAGCTGCAGGCCCAAAATAGAGAAAAGAGTTAGCAATGAGGTAGCAGTTATAAATGTAATTGCCTGACTGGTCTTACATGACCTTCTGGGCCCAGTCTAGAATGGACATGGCTTCACTTCTCTAACCTGTAGGCACAGCAAAATGCATGGTGGTTTGAGCAAAGGTCTCATAAGCAGAGTAATCTCACTGGGGCCCCCAAATCCTAAAGCCACTTTTGGCTACAGCCTGTATTTACTATTCACTCTACAGTAGGCAAAACTTTGAGAGGTGGGTGTGGTCCTGAAGGAAACCTTTGTTCTGTCCTTGGGCCAGAAAAGAGGTTGCTAGGTTACATCACTCTGCTGAATATTCACCATTCGTAATTGAATCATATAAACATACAAACATATGAAGAAGCCAACAGAAGAAGGCCATTTGGTCTATCCAGTCTGCTTATATTGCAGGGTCCACAGCTTGAACTACTGTCCTTGCCTTCCCTCCCTCCCCACTCCTCCCATCCTCCTTACCCATGATCCTTACCTTCCCCCAATGCCTATCCCAGCCTCTCCAAAAGCTGCCTGTTGTCTTCAATGAGATGACCTCTTCCAGCAGTGCATTCCAAGAGTCCACCACCCTCTCTGTGAAGAAGTGCTTCCTGACCTCCCTCCTAAACCTTCCACCCTCCAGCTTAAGACTGTGCCCCCTTGCGTTATGGTTGTCACTCAACTTAAAGAGACTCTTCTTATCAACCTTATTTATCCCTTTCTAGTACTTGAAGGTCCAAATCATGTCCCCTCTCTCTCTCTCTCTCCCTCCTGTATTCCAGGGACTACATGTTCAGTGCCCTCAACCTCTCCTCATATGCCTTACCCTGCTGACCCACTATCATCTTTGTAGCCCTCTTCTGGACCTTCTCCAGCAGGTTAATGTCCTTTTTGAGGTGTAGGCACCAGTACTGCACTCCATACTCTAGATGCGGCCTTACCAGTGACCTGTAAAAGTGCAGTATAACCTACTCTCTCCTACTATAGAACAAATTCCCAAAACATGACTGTTTTACATGCGTGCATTGTGCATTTCTTATGCACGCTCGTAACTTCAAGAATTTTTACTATTTTCACTCCAGATTTTCAACATTGCCATTTTACCACACCTCCTTATGAGCAGTACAGCTGTCATTTTTCACATCTTGCCCAAAATGTGTTTTCGTGCATGTTGCGCACAATGGTGCAGTCGGTGTGCAAAATCAATGTTTGGGACAGATTAAGAAAATCACAGTGACACTGTTCATGAGCAGAGGTCTTAAAATGGCTATGTTGACAATCTGCTGTAAAAAATCCCCAAACTTTACTACATTACGGGTGTGCATCATGCAGTTTCTATGCACACTCGTGACTTCACCAGTTTTTTTTATATTTTCACTGCAGATGTTCAACATTGCCATTTTTTACACCTCTCCATGAACAGTACAGCTGTCATTTTTCACATCCTGTTCGAAATGTGTTTTTGCACCTGTGGTGCCAAATGGCACAGTCGCTGTGCAAAATCAGCTTTCGGCTAACAAACTGATATTGCCACTGTTCATGAGGTGGGGTCACAAAAAAAACATGTTGAAAATTTGGAGTGAAAATACCAATGAATGCCTGGGGCGTTAGGGTTTCCAACCATAACATCCCACCCTGTAGAGACTGACAGGCATCAGGGGTGTGACTTGGGATTTTCGCCTGTAATGCTCATGCCATTCCACCCTCACCCACACCCTGCAGCCAGTGACAGGCATCGATGTGTGCCTTAGACTCTTCAGCCTCAAAGTTCACCCCATTCTTCTATACTGCACCCATTTCACTCTATTTCCTTATGGAATGGGGTGAGCGTAAGGCCCAAAGACCCCAAGGCACACCGTGACACTTGTCGGTGTCTGCAAGGTAGGGAGTGGTGAAATGGCGTGGGTATTATGGCCGATGACCCAAAGGCACACCCCAAGGCCTGTCAATCTCTGCAGCGTGGTGGTAGGGTTGGCTTCAGTTCAATGCTTCACTGCCATTCCTATTATGCATCTCTCTAACTCCTACACTACCAATGCCAATGCCAGCAAGCACACATTAGGCCCGGACTACCTGAAAGAACTCCTGGTTCCTTACTGCATGGGGCGATCGCTCTGTTCAGCTGATGAGGGGTTGCTAGAGATCCCTAGGGTGTGTCTGAAATCTTCTGGGGCTCGTACATTTATGTATGTGGCCCCTACCCTCTAGAATTCTCTACCCTGTCAGTTATGGGAGTGCGCGACTATGGAGGGATTTAAAAAGGCCCTGGAAACATATTTATGGACTCAAGCATTTAGTGAGTGAATCTGTTTACTTAGCTGTGTTAGCTGTTTTATATATTTTAAGATTTGTAATGTTTGATGTGTTTTTAAATGTTGTAAGGTGCCTTGGCATTTGAAAGGCGCCATAGAAATAAAGGATATTTTTATATTATTATTATTATTGACAAATGCGTGTCTAACAAGTGTTATAGGCCTGCTCTAATGGTGAATCCTGTCACAGCTTTTACATTCACTTAACTTATAAGACCCAGGGCAGTGGGAGGGAGGGGCAGGAGCAGTAAGGCACAGCAGGGCAGTGCAAGTGCACAACTTCTCAGTTCCAAGGTGGGTTCTCTGACTGAATTTGAGAGAACCTGGGGTGCTCATAGGCATTTTACCACCTTATTTAGATCTCTAAGGAATGAATGAGGGGTCTTTACTCATGGGGCGGATATTCAAAGGGTTGTGCATCACATGCCGTAATCCTTAGTACGCGATATTCAATGGGGCAGGTTGTGCTGCGCAACTCCTGATGTGCCGAGGCACAACAGTAATGTATGCAGTGCAAGTGCAGGCGTGCATAGACATGTGGCCTCGATATTCACAGTCATGGATGCGGGCGCATATGCTGGCACATACCCACCTTGCACTGCTCAGGGGGGGCGCAAAGATGTGCCTGGTAAAACCAGGAACAAGTCCAGGCCACCCACAGGTGAGATGCCGTATTGCAGGGCACATTATGGCAGCCAGCAGCCTTGGGTGGCCACCCGCCCACCCAGACCACTGTTCACAAACTCTCTGCCCTGGGAGTGACGTTCCCTTCCCCCATCGCCCAATCACGGGCATATGGGGCACATATCCCTGGTGGTCCAGTGGACCATTCTCAGATGCCCAATCATGGGCATAAATGATCTAACTCCCTGGTGGTCCAGTGGACCACTTCCCAATGCCCGATCATGGGCAAATGTTGTACCTATCCCTGGTGGTCCAGTGGAATCCCCACCCCCAGTGCCCGATCGCGGGCGGATATAGCGAATGTACTCCCTAGTGGTCTGGGGCCCTCCCACCCACCCCTGCAGTCCCGCCACCCAGCACCCCCAGTCAGCGGCGGGCAGCGGCACCGCCCGCATGCTGCCTGGCCGCCCGCTGACTGACAGCGTACAGTACTGTCTGCACGCCTATTGGTCCACAGTGTGGGCCAATGGGCATGCAGACCATACTGTACTACACAGGCCTGATATGTGAATGAACGCTCTGACTGGGGAGGTGCTGGGTGGCGGGGGACCGAAGTGGGCAGGTGGGGAGGGGGGTCCCCTAGACCACCAGGAGTACATTCGCTATATCCGTCCATAATCGGGTGCTGGGGGGTGGGGGATTCCACTGGACCACCAGGGATAGCTACAACATTTGCCTGCTATTGGGCGTTGGACAGCGGTCCACTGGACCAACCGGGATATGTAAACATCTGCCCACGATAGGCATTGGTGAGCGGTCCACTGGACCACCAGGGATTTTGTAACATATGCCCGCAATCAGGAGTCTGGGTGCGGGGTCCGCCAAGGGGCTGCAGGGCATCGGTCTCTGATGGCTGCAGTCTGGCAGGGCACCAGGCGCAAGTCACCGGAGATTGGCGCACCACATGAAAATGGCGCCATAATGACATGCATATGGCCCCATTTGTGCCTTGCATGCATAATTGCTTCATTTGCATGCCCAGCACTGAATATCGCAGTTGATGCACCTAGCGCAACCGCACTTGCGCTGGTGCATCCCCTCCCTCCCCTTTTGCCACTTGCGCTGGTGCAGTATTCAGGCGCCCTCAGTGCTATATTCAATGGTGCTGAGCCATGGTGCAGCACCACTGAATATCACCTGGTCCATGCCCTGGCACAGCCCAGGTGCGCTGCACCCAGGCTTGCACCCCCGCCTGACGCAGTCTGAATATCCCACCCCATGGAGTACAGAAGCCACTTGTTCAAACAGGATGAGCAGATCTCTATGCAATCATTAAGTGAGTAATTAATCTTTTGTATGAGATATATTCAATTACTAGATTGTCTCCAGGAATTCAGATCAGGGATCTAGGGGAAAAAAAAACACAGCCTTGTGATAGATTTGTTAGCCTCAATTAGTAATACTATTTTTTTTTATTTTTTTTTTTAAAGTTAGGTTGTTTACAGAATAAGTTCCATGAGAAACAAGTCTCTTTTACAGAATGTCCCAAGTCTTAAAAACAAGAACAGACAAGGTTGTCTTAACAAAAAATGGAAAATGTATAAAACACAAATGCACATAAAACTCATACAGCGGAACCCTGTTAAATGCATAGCCTAGGTGTTGGTCAAATGCATTCATTTAACAGGATTATTCTTTTATCATACTTTATATTTAAGAGGGTTCCTGAAAACTATAGCATTGGCAACAATTGGTGCACAGCAAAAATATTCATTTAACAGATCTATTCTAGGACGACCCGGTGGCAGTGTGGGTTGAGGTGCTGGATGCCACAACTCATACCACACCAATGACCCGAGTTTGGAAGCAAACTCAGGCTGCCAGGGGTTGGCTGGGGGGAGGGCTGGTAAATGACTGCAGTTGTTGCTGGGGTGCTCACATCTCCCGGATTGGGGAGATGCAGTTCCTCGCTCTTGGCTGACAGCCAGTGGAGCCTTGGCATCAGAGCAGAGTCAAGGACTGGCATAATGTAGGGGAGGGTGGAAGGAGCGCGCGGCTTCTGGGAGCGTGTGGGTGCTCACTGCGCCAGCCATTTCTGTGAGAGGGAAGGGAAAAAAACAAAAACCATCATGTCTATCCATGGCTGTATATGATGGCCCCCTCCATTCTCGGGCCCTGCTCCATGCAGATCCCCACCAGCATGACCATGCAGGGAGAGGCAGACAGGGCTAGGGACGGTGGGGATTCAATGGCAGGAGTAGGTGTCCACAGGGAGCAAACAGCTCTATACAAAACAAAACAAGTCTATTCTTTTAACAGATTGGAAAAGTATTATGTTCTACTTTTCTAGATGTAGCAATTATATTTTTTAACAAGTTTGTTCCTTTACCAGGTATTCCTTTAAGAGGGTTCTCCTATACTTTAAAGACACAAATGAATCTGTTTACACTAAAAATATTAATTTCACAGGTCTATTCTATTATCAGGTATTCATGAGGTGTCCACAGGGTGTCCACAGGGAGCAAACAGCTCTATACAAAACAAAACAAGTCTATTCTTTTAACAGATTGGAAAAGTATTATGTTCTACTTTTCTAGATGTAGCAATTATATTTTTTAACAAGTTTGTTCCTTTACCAGGTATTCCTTTAAGAGGGTTCTCCTATACTTTAAAGACACAAATGAATCTGTTTACACTAAAAATATTAATTTCACAGATCTATTCTATTATCAGGTATTCATGAGGGCGAGAGATCAGAAGAGACGTTCCATCTTGGTTCTCCTAGCTCTCTCTTCAGCCTTTGATACCGTGGATCACATGGTATTGATAGCACGCTTGTGGCATTTATGTGGAATATCAGGAACCATCCTTCGATGGTTCACTTCATTCCTCATGGGGAGATCACAAAGAGTTGTGCCGGTGTCTTTTCCTCGAGTCCAACAGCTTTGTTGTGTGGGGTTCCTCAGGGTTCTGTGCCGTCACCCATGTTACTTGTGGTGTATATGCTACCCTCGGAGACATTGTAAGAAGGTATCAGCTGAGGTTTCACTGTTATGCAGATGATACCCAACTATACCTGTCTTTTGCACCTGACCAGGATGGAGCTCTCTTGGTCTTTAACAACTGCCTGAAAGAAATCCAGGAGTGGATGGATTCTAGCTGGCTGAAGTTGAACTCAGAAAAGACAGAGGTATTGGTTGTGGACCCTGGTCGACAGATAGAGGGGTTGGGTTTGGGTGTGCCTTCAGGAATTTTTCTTGGTGACATTTCTCTCCCAACCTCTGAATGGGTGCGTAACCTGGGGGTGATCATTGATGGCAGACTGACACTGCAGTCACAGGTGTCGGCTGTCGTCAAGACCTCCTTTTACCATCTTAAGAATATCGCCAGAGTTAGGCAGCTGGTTCCGTCTAACGACCTTCCAACATTGGTCAACACCTTTGTGTCCTCACGCTTAGACTACTGTAACTCCCTTTACTTTGGGCTTTCAGGGGTTGAAATGTGCCACCTTCAGCTGGTGCAGAATGTAGCAGCCCAGATTTTGACAGGTTCTAGTAGATCCTGTCATATTACTCCACTGTTTCGCGAACTGCACTGGCTGCCTATACAGTGGTGGATCACCTTTAAAGTCAGTTTACTGACTTTCAAAGTCCTTCACGGGCAGGGTCCGGCCTATCTGAAAGAACTTATGCTTCCTTACTCCCCTGGTTGTTTGCTCTGCTCGGCCAATGAGGGGTTGCTAGAGGTCCCTAGGGTGAATCTTAAATCATCTGACTCTAGAGCATTTTCTTTTGCTGCGCCCACCCTTTGGAATTCTCTACCCTGTCGGTTACGGGAGTGCACCTCCGTGAAGGAATTTAAAAGAGGTTTAAAAACTTTCCTTTGGCAAATGGCATTTCTAGAAAACTGAATTGTACCTGGAATATGATATTTTTATGTTGAGACATTGGATTTTAATGTTTCTTTTATATTGTTTAACCTGTAAAGCACTTTGGATTTGGAAAAAGTGCTGTACAAATAAAAATTATTATATATTAAAAAAAATATATATATTATTATTATTATTATATAAGTGGGCTCCACTGTATTCCTCATAAGTAACATGAGTTGGGGTCCCGAAGGCCTCTTAGGAGTTGCGGGAAAAGATCGAGATTAGGAGTTAATGGGAGTGGTCTTCCAAATAGTTTCTCTGCTTCCAATGCAAGTGACTGGAAGAAGGGGTGGAAAGAAGAACAGTTTTGCATTATGAGGGGGTGTATGGCCCACAGCTCCCCACAGGCTCTCCAGCACAATGATGGGCGGGCTAGAAGGTAATATGCTGTAATAACCAGAGTCCAAAAATATCTGGTAAGATGTTTCCATGCACACTCTCTTTATCAGTGGAAGGTGGTCACGCTAGAGGTCACTTAATATGCTTGGGTCCAGGCATCCTTGTCTAGAGGGATTCCTGTTTCGTCCACCGGTTTCTTTTCTATATCCATGGAATCATGCCCCAAGGAGGCCGAAAAGGCTTTATAGATACATGAGATCATGTGGGGCTGTATCCCAGACCTAAAAAAATGAATGCAATAGGTGATGATGGCTGGCTGGAAAGAGAGGAGGAAATGCCTGACCTGAAGATAGTAGTAGAATTCTAAATGTCATATGTTGTATTGTGTTTGAAGGTCAACAAAGGAATGGCTCACAGAGCCAGTTAAGAATTGGTAGAGGTACTGAAGTGACTGCCTCTCCCACGTTGGAACCCCAGGTCAAGTAGCAGTGGGGCGAAATCTTTTGGCTGTGATAGTGGACATAGGACAGCGAGGAAGGGGGTTAGATGCAAGACCTGTTTGATACAGTGCCACACTCTTACCTGGAATTGTAACCATGAGTTGAGTGCTATTATCTAGTCTGGGGTTGTCGATTTATGGTACCGTGCCCAGACAAATTGAGCATTTGGGAAAAGCTCAAATTCCATATCATGCCATGTTGTATGCATGCCTCCAAAATGCCTAAATAGAATAAAGCACAGGGAACTGGATGGCTCAGTGGACTGGTAACAGTTTAAGGAGCCTTACATCTCTAGGTCACTGGTTCAAATCCAGCACAAGTCAGTAGTGGCTAAAAGACATTATCACCTGAGGGCTGTTCAATGGTTTATGTGAAATAAGTTGTAGTGGTCTCAGTTCAGTTTCCAGTGGGAGGTGTCCACATCACAAAACCACCAAAACAATTGGCACCCCTGTTGGTGGTCTCACGTGAGCAGTCAAAGACTGAATGGGCATGAAGTCTGACCTACCATCTCAGCAACGTGGTGGTCCCTTCATGTCAGGGTTGAGACACATTGGCAGGGCAATGTGGGAAAGCTTGCACTGTGATCACCTGTGCTGTACCTGTCATGTGTGTAAGCAGAGGACTTTGGATCCTAGTGCTGTCAATCCAGCACCTTTCATGAGCGCTAAATTCACACACAGGGAATAAATAAATACATACATACATACATACTGTATGTACATACATAGAAAGAGCAGATATGGGTGGTCCAGTAGTATAACTGAAGGTGGGGTAAGGCAAAGCCGGAAGCATGCTTAGCAAGGAATAACTGCTTCAGTTTGATGCAGGGTGTCTGACCTGCCAAAATGAATCTAGAGCGCTCTCTGTTCCAGGATCTTGAGATGTGATCAGGTACTAGCAGGAGTGCATTCTGAAAAAGGTAGAGAGCCCTAGGCAAGGTAACCATTCATACTACCTCTGTTCTCCATGTCAAAGTAAGTAGTAATGGCCCCCAGCTAACACATTCTCCAGTCAATTGTTGCAAGAAAGAGGTGTAATTGTCCCTGAACTCTGAGTCTGTACAGTGAGTGACTGTACATTGATGCCCAAATATTTCAACTTCGATAGGTCCCAGTAGATCCCAGCAAAAAGGGAATGCTTCCTTATGGACTGGCGATGGACCAAAATGAAACTACAGAGTTTCCATTTTGGAAGTATTGAGGTGGTACCCAGAGGCTGCTCCAAATTGATTCAGCAGGGCAAAACACCCTAGGCAGGGCCTCTGCCAGGTTAGTAAGCTGCCAGGTTAGAAAGACAGAGTAATACATCAGTGGCATACAGGGTAATTTGGTGTTCCACCCCCTCTACAAAGGTCCCCTGAAAATCTGTGGCCTTCCTAATGATCTGAGCCAGGGGCTCAATGCATACTGTGAACAATACGGTAACTGGAGCACCCTTGCCTAGTTCCTCTCAGGAGCAGAAATCGGAGGACTTATGCCCATTCACCTTGACGTTGGCCTGGGTAAGTCATAGATCCACTGAAGTAGAATGAAAGGGACCGGGAAACCCAACAGTCCCAGCACTGAGTACAGGAACGGGCAGAAGACCAGTTTGAATGTGTCAAGACTCAGCAGGAGGGAAGGGGAGGCTGACTATTGCATCTGATGAAGTATATCAAGGGTGCGACGGGTACTGTCTGCCATGGTGTGAGAACAGAAAAACCTAGTTTGGTCCTGATTTATCAGTGGGGGAAGGAGTTTATCCAGGCACTTTGCCAAAATCAACATGAAATACTCAGTGTTGAGCACAATATAGGGTAGTAGAAAGGGCATAGTAATGTTTTTTTATCAGGCTTGGGGGGATTGACATGGCTGGATGCGACCAAGAAGGAGGAGGAGTGCCACCTTGTATGATCCCATTATAGGAGGTCAACAAAAGCTGCAATGAAAGTTTCTTTGTGAGCTTATAAAATTCAGCCCCTTGGCTGTCTGGGCTGGTGGCTTTCATAGATTTTGAAATTCTCATCATTCCATTGAGTTCCGCAGCAGTGATCAGGGACATCAACACCTCACCTGGCTGTTGGGGAGAGTTCAGAATGTTCTGTGTGAGTGAGATGTGACTCCTGAAGATAAATCAAATCCAGATCACACTTCTGAACACAACTTAGAACCTTTGCCCTTTTGATCATATTGTTGAGCCCATTAACATTCCATGAGAGGAGATGAACTGTAGGGGAACCCATATAGGACTAAGTCTTATATTGAGCCAAGTAATGCCCCTTGGCCCCCCTCAACACCACCCACACCCACACATATATACAATATTTTTCAGATTTTTTTTAATGGAAGGGGAATAGGGGGAGCAAGAGCTCCACCTGGGGGGGGGGGGTTGTAACTGTGGAATGGGGTGAGGAAGGGTGAACTTAAAAGTCAGTACCACCATCCAACACAGTGGGACTGTGGACAATGAAACTAAAGCCAACTGGGATAATAACATGACTTCCAAGGCTGGGATCCAAGAAAGAATCCTGTTGCGGGGCATAGCCTACCTGTAGGAAAAACCTCAGATGGAGGGGCCTTCAGCTGAAATTGGTGTGGGGAAGGGAAGGGTAGTGGACAACGTCAACACCCTGACACAGGATGCCCATGAAGCCACAATAAAGGTCTCCTCCAGCAGTAAGCAAAGAATACCTGAGAAAAAAGAAGGGCGGTGCACTTAGTATGAGCCTTTTCAGGAGCACCAGAGTGTGAGAGTGTGTGGGTGGGGTGGGGGTGGGAGCTGGCGCAAAACCATGCTGTGGACCTGCTACAGAAACTGAAGCCCACAAGGGTGAGATCAGCATAACACATCACGCCTTTTTAAAGAAGGGCAGATGTGTGCTGGGTTAAAGCAGAACCTACAAAATAATGAGGCACTTTGACTCAGAGGGATACCAATCACAGAGAAAGATGTTAGTACTGTAGTTCCATGACCAGAGGGGTCAGAACCTCAAATAACAATAACCATTCAGGGACATATTCAATTACAGCATATACAAGAGTCAGGGTATGGCAGAATGGTAAGTTCAACTTCTGCATTAATCCAGGAAGCAGACCAACTTACTGTATGGGACTTATTTCTGTCAGGACAAGATAAAATGCATATGTGTCTCACGTCACAGTCTATAAGCCCTAATGTTTACCATCAGGGTGGATCAGCAAAGAACTAGTTATTTACAGGACCCCTCGAGGTCCTGGAGTCTCAATTAAAGTCACAATGGCAATGGGTTTTATTTTCCTGAGAGAAACTGGTGTAGAGAGATGCTACCAACCACCTACTCAGTCTGTGGCAATTGGTATCCCAGTTCAGTTTCTGAAGGGCAGTCAACCCTATGGTCAGCCCAGTGGCAACCCAAGACCCCCAAATGAGCTACCAGCCCCATCCCCTGTCATTCCTCCCCCCACATCCCCTCCCGGTCAACTTCATGTGATATATACCAATTACATGGGTACATGAACAGCTTATGCCACAGCCCATCTGGGGTCCTCCCCCAGCCAATAGTCACATCTCTAACATTAAGCTGATATCTAGTAAGCTGAAGAAGTTCTGCCTGCGGTGACTTTCCTGCACTCTTATCTGAAATGAGGAATGGTGGCACTTTTTGGGGCAGTGTGAGCACTCCACATATGAGCTAAATTGCCTCAGGTCGGGAGTCAGCCCGGGGGAGTGGTTGAATGGAATTAACTGGAATATTCACTGGGACTGAAAAGATCTCATAGTTGCACCCATACAGGGCCAACATCCACAATGGATCTCTAAGGCATAAAGGGTCACTGGCGGAGCTGAGCTGTCAAGGAGGCTCGTAGCTCTAGGAGCACAGGAGATAACATATTAAGCAATTTAACTCAGGAAATTACACTGTTAGCTGAAATCGGGGTGGGAGAGGGAGTGTGTAGGCCAGGGGGGAGATATGGACTGGAGGAAGCCCCAGAAATTCCTGTGAACGTAACAGAAGGTCACAAAAGCCTTTTACTACACTGTAGTGGGATCTCTAGCAGAGGAGTTTGAGCCCTGAGTGGTGGCACAGAGATGCTGGATAATGTCATTGATGGCATCTACCGCTTGCTGCTTTCAGGGAATTTGGCATGATTTTTTTTTTTGGGGGGGGGGAGGGTCCTGCTTAAGCCATAGCTTCTGCAACAGCTTGGAAGCTGGAGTCTGATGCTGTTGCTGAAATTGGGGCTAGAGGGAACTAGGAATTCCTAGTTTTGTGAGTTCAGTGGCCACTTTGTCAGCTGACTCATACAATTTGGGACCCGTGAACACAATCAGCCTTGCAGGATAGGGGGGTTTGAAAGTAGATGTCTTTTTCTCACAGAGCTTTCAAGATTGGTGCATACAGTATGCTTGTCTTTAGCCATTCTTGGGGTTGAGTAGTCATTACAGATGAAGAGGTGGATCCCTTGGTATTCCACCACATTTTTTTTGCCAGGCAAGGTGGAGCACTTTTTCTTTCTTCTGATATCAAAGGAACCAGAGAACTACTGAGTGGGGTCTAACCTGAGGACTGGCATGTTTCAGTCCCAGAGTCCTATGTGCCCACTCCAATATGAACATTAATTCAGGAGGGAGAGGGAAGACTGTTTGCAACAGAGCTGGAAGTAATGTTAAGATGTTTATGGATCACAGAGAACTTACCAGCAGATAAGGACCGCTTGGCCACCCAGTCGGCCCATTTTCCCTACCTACTGTAATACCTCAGATCCCGTATGCCGATTGAACATCGACACCTCTACCACAAATGACAGTACAGCGACACAGCGATGGGTCGCTATACTGTCACCGCAGGACCCCAGCACTGCTTTCTCAGAGTCTTGCACCCCATCCTTGAATCAACTCTGACTCGGAATTGATTATCTTAAGTATGGGAGTGTGGGGGGGTGCAGTCTCCTGCATGGGGGGTTCTGGGGTAAAGCCCCTCGAAGAAAACACAGTGTTCTCGCGTAGATTTATGCTGACTGCAGCTGCAATCGACATAAATATGTTGCTGTAATGTTGGTCGACAAAATATTTGTTGAACCAGCGTTGTAGAGCCCCTTAGACCCTACTTGGTCTCTGGCTTTATACCCCCCCCATTCCAAACTAATAAAATTCCCTTATGCCTATCTCATGCATTCTTATAACTCGTTGCAGTTTTTGCTTTGACCTCCTCAACTGGGAAGCTGTTTTAGGCATCCATCACTCTTTCTGTGAAGAAGTACTTTCTAATATTTTCCTGAGTCTACCCCCCAGCTACATAGCATGTCCCCTTGTTCTTGAGCATCTTTTTTTTGGAAAAATGCTTTCCTCTTGTACTCTATTTATACCCATGATGTATTTGAAAGCCTCTATCCTATCCCCTGTCTCCCTCTTTTCTTCTAGGGTTTACATATTGAGATCCTTTAGCCTCTCTTTATAGGGCTTATGATGCAGGCCCAGCACCATTTTAGTTGCTCTCCTCTGGACCACCTCTATTCTGTCTATGGCCTTTTGGAGATGTGGTTTCCAGAACTGAACACAGTATTCCAGGCGAGGTCTCACCAGTGTTTTATACAGTCGTATAAATACCTCCCTCTTTCTGCTGGTGATGACCCTTCCCTTTGCACCCTAGCATTCCACTAGCTCTCCCCACTGCCTTATCACACTGCTAGGCCACCTTTAGGTCATCAGAAGTTATTGGTCCCAGGGCCCTTTCCTGCTTGGTGGTTATCAGTACCATCCTCTCCATCATGTACTCTGCCACTGGGTTTCTATGCCTTAAGTGCATGACCTTGCACTTCTTCACATTGAATCTCAGCTGCTACACTTTTGACCACTCCTCAAGCTTTCTTAAAGAGCAACTTTCTCAGGCTTTTTGATGATTCCCCCCGAAAAGCATAACTAAAGCTTACCTGGGCAGAAGTCCTAGGATGCCCATATTTTATTTTTAATAGCCCCTATTTTAGAAGGGAAGGGATCGTATTAGGGGTCCATAGAGCCACTCTGCGCTGATCACTTCCACTCTCTGATAGCACTTCAGTTCGCAATCTGCTCCCATTTTGCCCTGTTAAGTTAAGCGGTGGCCATGATTTGTTCCAAATGGCCATCTAGACAACATAAATTTAAATTTAAAAACAGCCCCCATTCATTTCTATGGAAGTGCACCCCCATGCTCTACAAATCATGACATCACAAAACGTGTGAGCCTGGGGGATGGAATGGGGGCAGATCGCGGACTAAAGTGCTATCAGGAAGTGGAAGGGATCAGCTTGACTCGGCTCTATGGAGCTCAAATACAATCCCTTCCTTTCTAAAATAGGGGCTATTAAAAAATGAAACATTGGCACCCTAGGACTTCTGCCCAGGTAAGCTATAGTTATGCTTCTTAGGCCAGGGACCTAGATAGTTGCTCTTTAAATCACTATTCATTCGTTCCAGCACCCCGAGAGCATCTACCCTACTGCAGATCTTTGTGTCATCTGCAAAAAGGAATACTTTCTCTTCTAGCCCCTCTGCAATGTCACTAATAAAGATATTAAAGAGGATGGACCCAGAACCATACCGATCCTTGTGGCACCCCGCTGGTTACTCTGCCTTCCTCAGAGTGAACTCCATTTACCACCACCCTCTGTCTTCTATCCTTCAACCAACTGCTTACCCAGTTTACCACCTTTGTACACACTCCCAGACTGTTCAGCTTGCTTACAAGTCTCCTATGTGGAACGGTGCTGAAGGCCTTACTGAAATCCAGGTAGGCTACATCTACAGCTCCACCTTGATCTACCTCCCTGGTCAGCAAGCAAGGCCATGACCAGGAGGGTGCAAGAGATGCAGATGCAGTAGGGCCCACACTTTCAGGGGGCACACTGTCTCAGAGGTCAGCATTAAAGATAACTTATTGTCACAAACTTACAACTTTCTTTCTGTTCATTGCTTATCAATTTGAAGTTGAGTCTGTCAGCAGTGGGGTGAGTGCTACAGATTTCAACTCCTGTTTCATGGGATAGGGGTACAGAACAAAGAAGCTATAGAGCTAATTTCTCAAATTTCTGATCTTGATGCTGGTGTTCCCAGGTGCAGAAACAAATTACATTGTTCAATACTTGATTATAGTGCCAGCTAGGGGGAAGGGGGCATCATGGACAAACTACCGATGCTCTGCAAAACTGCTACAAATGAAACTATGTTATAAATATTTTATATGTGGTAATGGGGTTTTTGACTTACTGGCGGGGAGGCTGGGCCACACAAAATATTTTGCAGAGGAGCCCTTACAGTCATTGGCACAGCCTTGTCAGCAAGTCAAAGAAATCTATTATATTTTTCCAACATGACCTCCCTGTTGTCAATGCGTGTTGCCTCGGATCTTGTAAATCCATGATTTCAAGATAATCCACAATCCTTCCCTTCAGTAGTGAGTCCATTAATTTCCCCTCCACCAAAGTCAGGCTCACTGTTCTATAATTTCCAGCCTCCTCCCTGCTGCCACTTTTGTAAAATGGGACCACATTAGCCCTCCTCCAGTCCTAACAGAACCACTCCTGTCTCCAGTGAGTGGTTGAACAGGACAGCCAGAGGCACAGCCAGCACCTCCCTGAACTCCTTCAGTATCCTATGATGTATCTCGTCTGGCCCCATTGCCTTGTCCACCTTCAGATTAGCAAATTCCTTCATGACTCTCTCCACCGTAAGTGGACTTGTGTCCATTTCTATTCCCTCGATGCTTCTGCCCCTAATCTGTGGTCCCTTACCTTCCCTTTCCACTGTGCGCACTGGACAAAAGTATTTTTTCAGGATGTCTGCATTTTCCTGGTCCCTTTCCACACATTTCCCGCTTCCCCTCTTAATCTTGCTTTCCTTCCCCTGATCTTTCTCCTCTCATGTACATAACTAAAAATTTTTTTGTCCCCTTTCTTTACCGACTGGGCTATTTTCTCTTCCGTTAGCACTTCTGCACACCTGACTGCTTTATCTGCCTCCATCTACTCCTCCTGATACACCTCCCAATCCTCCTCCCTCTTTGGCTCTTTATATCTCCCGAATGCAAATTTTTTTGTTCTAATCTTTTTAGCCACCTCTTTTGAGAACTGTAGTGGCCTCCTTTTCCTTTTCTGCTAACTTGCCTGATGCAGAGGCTTGTTGCCCTCACTATGGCCCCTTTTATTTTTGCCCACTGTTCTTCCACTCCACCCAAATCCTCCCCCCCTTCCAGGGGAACCTCTGAGGCATTCCCCCATCTTTGTAAAGTTGGCCCTCTTGAAGTCTAGGACCCTTGCCTTTGTGCATGTTGATTCTGCCTCAGTTCTTATAATGAACCACACCTTATGATGATCACTGGTCCCCAGGTGACCACCTACTGTGACATCTGCAACACTGTCCCTGTTGGTGAGTACAAGGTCCAATATTGCTCCCTCATGAGTAGGTTTTCCTACTAATTGTTTGCGGAACATCCCCTGCAGGGAGCCCAGGATGCCCCTGCTTCTAGCCAAAGCTACAGCTGTGATACTTCAGTCTTTACCTGGCAGATTGAAGTCCCCCACCAGCAGCAACTCCCCTTCAGTTGCCATCTTTTGGGTGTCTTCCATCAGAATTTTATCCATCCACCCCACCCTGCTGGAGGTCAGTAGATCACTCCAATGCGAATAGCCACTCCATTCCTCATCTCTAGTGTGAACCACAGTACCTCCACCCCTCCCTGTATTCCCTGTATCTCTGTTGATTTTACGTTATCCCTCATGTAAAGAGCCATTCCTTCCCTTTATTACCCACTCTGTCCTTCCTGAACAGAGTATAACCTGGTGTGGCTATATCCCAGTCATGGTTCCCACTGCACCATGACTCTGTAACAGCAACAATGTATAGGTCAGTCTCTGCCATGATGGCTACCAGGCCCGGGATCTTATTACCCAGACTTCTAGCATTTGTACACATAGCCTTCCAAATACTGTTGCCACCCCTCCTGCCAGCTCTCCTTTTTCCTATTTGCCTAATTTCATCATCCTCTCTGCCTTCATTCCCATCTCTCTTTATTTCTGCCATTTTGCTCTTCTTGCTACTAGGTATCCATAGGGATTTCACTGCCTTAGGGTTCTTTCTATTGACTACTACAGCTTGTGGGGGAGACAGTTTATGTAGCCCTGTTTCTTTCCACCACCCCCTTGGCTAGTTTAAATGCTCCTCAATAAAGCATTTGAACCATTTACTGAGGACTGCGGTACCCCTTCTGGACGGATACAGGCCATTTCCCTTGTATACGCTCTTATCCCTCCAGGTGTGACCACAGTCCCCAAAGTAACTGAACCTCTTCTGTATGCACCACTCCTTCAACCATGAGTTAAAGCTCCTAGTATGGAGTATCCTAATCTCCCCCTATCATAGATAGGCAACACCTCAGAAAAGGCCACTGAGCATACTACCTGCCTAAGACCCTTCCCTAACTCCCTGAACTCCTCCTGAACCACACTATCCTCATCCCTAGCCAGGTCATTGGTCCCTGGTGGACAATGACATCTAACTGTTCCTCGCTTCCTGCTGCCCTAGTGATCCCCAGGATCCATTCCCTTCCCTCCGAGCTGTGGTGCCGAGTAGGTACTTAACCACTCTCTCCCCCTCCCTTCCTGTCCCCTAATCTAGTCCCCTCATAATGAAGTCCTCCACCAGGAGTTGTTTCCTCCTTCTCCTCTGAGGTCCTTTTACACCCTCTTTGGAGTCTCCACTACTGAGCTCCCCCACATCCTCCCTTGCCACTACTGTGGGTAACGATACATGACAGTCACTCTCTGCCAGAGCAGTGCAGGAATTGCGCAGTGGTACCATATGGGGATGTGTCTCTGACCCACCACCCTCACCCCTCCTGAGCCCACTGTAGTCCAGCCACCCCTCCTCCTTGGCAATCTTTGAGGCAGTGGTGACAGACTTGGTGGTTCCTGGGCCTGAGAGAAGGTTGCCCATATCCTAGCCAACCCTGCCTTGAGTCAAGCAACCTCCCCCTTCAGTCAAGAGGGGAGCATGCAGATGGGACAGCAACACAGTCTCCAGAATATTTGTCTGAAAACTGCTGACCCACAGCCACTGCACCACTTCCAGCATACCTAATTTATACCCTGCTAGGTTTTGTTTGGCTTTCTATGGATCTTATAAAACCTCTACCCTAAAAACAGTACTAACAGAGTTTTATTTATTTATTTAGCTTTTGTAAACCACATAAGCACACTAGACAAACAGATGCATATTTTCAGGTGTGACCTGGGAGATTACAAGGAATATACAGGCAAGACAAGGATATATAGGATATCAGAGAAAACGGTACAAACATTGCAGGATATTACAAAAAGGCAAGCAAGAACATCACATTTCAGCATGAAACAGTAACAGTATGACAGTCAGGTTAAGAACTCCAAGCTGGGCACAGGAAGTAGACCAGTCGGAAGTGATTAAAGTGCAGCTCCTTGTGGAAAAAGGGATAACTAGTACCTTAGATACAGCTACAGGCCGAGGTGCGCTTCAGATGATCCCAGAGGCAGTTTCTAAAACAGGTGTGAGATAGCTAATTAAGCACTCCTAGGTATTAAGCAGTTACACTTCAGTATTAAAGTACCCCTAGATAGGGTTTAAATACAGTACAACAATATTAGCTACAGACCCTTTTTCATTCTTGTTTTAGAACATATAGCTTTTCTTGGTACAGACAACACAATCTACCCCACCTTCAGTCCTCCCAATGTTGCTTCCCCCCTCCCTTCCGTTTGATCCTGCACAACAATATTTAAGCTTGCAGGATATATCTACCTAAATATAATATTTGTATTCTACAGAGCTTTGACTAGATTAAATTGCCTCTTTTTTATTTATCTTTTTTTTACTTATCGGGCTAAATCTGCCTCCAGTGTTCTGGTCTCCTCTACCACAGCTGATCTATTCCTAACACCATGCTTTCCCCTTAGTACAATTACATTAGTGCTTCTAAAGCAATGGTAATGCAATAAAGAATGAAAAATTATGTAGAAACACAAGGCAGTAAAACAAAACTAGCTACTAGGCTGTGGAAAACCCCACATTGTTTACGTAGTTTAAATTCTAATTGCACACAAGGGTGTCCAGTCATTGAGGTAACCCTTTAGAATGCATATCAGCCAATCAGAATGATCTATTTCTTGCTATTATTGTATAATTTTACCTAGTCAATAAATTTTATTGGCCAAGATCTGTTATAAATCCAGCACATAACAGCAAGAAAAAGATCTAGTTAGAGACCTCATAACATGAACAAAAATCACTACCCTGCCATTCTCTTCAGAGAAGCTTACCTTGAATGGTTGAGAATCATAGCCTACCAGATGTTCCTAAGGTAAATTAAACTATTTAATTCTTTAGTTTTTTTTAACTTGTTAACTTAAAGTTTGGACTTTGTTTGCTCAAATAAATTCTACTGCACTGAAATTATGACTGTTTCAAGTCTTTTTTGTTGTATGATAGCAATAATACACTCTAGGGAGTGTCATACAGTTTCATGGGATACTGCCAGTTCTCAGGTGCATGAGTTATGATGATATGGGAGGTAGAAGAGTCACTGGAGACCAGACAGGGTCTGTGGAGACAGAATAGACAGGGAACAATTGGGTAGACTGGGTAGGTCAGGCAGTCCTTTTCTGCTGTCAGATTCTATGTTTCTATGATGTCCCATGATATACCATACGCTGTTGTGTATTATTGCTTAATTAAACAATGAATACCACTGTTTCACATAATATTTTATGCAGCAGCTGTCTGGATGGCAGAAGACTCACATGATGGACACTTGTCATTTTTTGGTCGAGCATTACCTATTTTCCTGTGAACCCCTTCCAACCTGTATAGTTTTAAAATTGTGAATTGAACTTCCCCTTCAAAAATTGCTAGTGTGGAGCTATCCACAAACTAGGTGATTCACATAAACTTCCATATTAATTATATGCAAGAATGATGCTAATTGTAAAATTCAAACAAGATTTGGGAACTAGAGCCTCTACTTTTTTCTGGTTCAAGCTCAATCTTTTGACATGGAAAAGATTCATCCAGCCACACAAAAGAGTAAATGATATGTTCTGTAGTGAAGAAGAAAATGTTCAAATTAGCCCAAAAGACAAAGAAGGAATGCATTCCGCCCTGTGTTCCCAAAAACAAAGATGATCATCTAACAAGCAGTATGAGGTAGATTTTAGATGACAATCGAATAGGCTGCAAGCTGGGACGTGTTTACTTTTTTATTACATGGAAAATCAGATAAAGAGGCATTAATCCAAAGCTCATGTTTCTCTTGCCTGAGTGATAATCAGACTGGTATCCTACTGATACTGCTGTCTGCTGTGGCAGTGCCAACATCACAGATGGCATCTCACTGGCCACACTTCCTACACAATAGGGTTTCCTGTTTGAGAAGGACAGTGCTCTGTTTTGGCAGTACCTGCAGGAATATTTTGTTTTATTCATATGGTGATCTGAAATCTGACTCTTTTTACGCTTTATTTACTGTACCCAGAATTGCCCAACTGAGGCACAACATCTCATTTTCAGTGGAGGTCTGCTCTTACCTGTTTCCGTAGCTAGGTGGACTGAGGCACTGGGAGGTTACGTGTGTTGCTGAAGGTCACTGTGAGTATTTGGATCCAATGGGATTTGAACCTGTGATCTTCTGGTTACCAAATCAGTGCTCTAATCACTAGACTACACTGCCTCCTCATAGACCTCTTGATTTTTTGTTTTATTTTATTGGTTTGGTAACTGAGTAAGAACCCCAGAGCATCCAATGCCCATTTTTGAGTGGGACCTCGGTACAAAGGTACAGTAAATAAGTAATGCATCCAACAACTCAATATACAAAGTACATTGTGAACACAATCAAGTAAAACACATCTAGACAAAGTCATAAAATGTCCTTTCAGTACAAACTCAAACCTAGACTAGGATGCTATTTGGTAAAACTCTGTACGTAAGGAGTTCCAGTCAACAAATGATTTATACAAGAAACATCATTGGCCAGCAACAGTTCGATAACATGGAAGTCTAAAGTTACCATTCTCTAATAACCTTGTAACATACCCTGTGGAGTGAGGAGTCAAAGCATTCTTAAAGTTGAATGAAATAGGACATCTAAAAAAACTCTAAAAATGTAAGAAGTCTAACATATGAGCATTGTGCACCAAAGGCAGGTCAATTCAAATTAAAATAAAGATCACAGTGATGAGTATAACGCGGGATTAGAGTAATAAATGAACTAACTTGATTGTAAAATATTTCAGCCTTCTAAGGGTAGACTTATAAGCTGTGGAATAAACAGGAAAAACAAAGTCAATATGAAATAGTAATATGTATTGGGCCAGAACTTTCCGGGAATGTAATGCTTAGCAGTTTCTAACTTTGTAAAGGAAACCCAGTCTTCTGTGAACCTTCTTAATCAAATAATTAATGCGGTTAATATATGTTAAAGAACTATCTAATATAAACCCTAAATATTTAAAGTTGTTAACCCTCTCAATAATTTTATTTTGAATATCCTCAATTACCAAAGCTGACTGACCAGAAGACTGTTTACGAGTGGCATCTAGATAGTGCATATGTTTTTTAGTGGAACTGCAATGATGAAGTACTTTTATATTTATCATTAATATTGAAAATGTTGTCATGGCTATGATGCATGGTAGTGTGAAGATGTTGGGTGTTGGCGTATGCACTATGAGAACTCTCCCAAATACCTCTGACGTGTGGCAACATTCTTATAAAAATGACTCTTTGAAGACAATGCTGATTAAGTTATGTGCAAACCTTTCAATATGGATGTTGTGAGTACTCATTCTGTATGCCCCAGATGGGGGCTTGCACATGTGTCTTAAAAATATTAGAAATATATTCACGGCAGTAGATTCAGAGTTACTAAATGGGGTTATATGTTAGCTAGTGTCTGAAGAAACCATTTTAACATTTTTTTTTATAATTCAAATTTTTCCCCATCTCCAGTGCTCCCCTTCTGTCCATCACATGTCCTCCCAGTCCTTAGTCCACGTTTTCTGGTGCTTACCCCTATCCCCACATTTACTACTCATGGTGGGGTCCCTGGGTTAGTTTCCCTCACATTGCCCTACGGTGGGTGACCATTCACCATGGTTGGGCCTAAGATTGTCCTCATCAACCTTCTAGCACTGGGCCATTGTACTGTTTCTGCCAATGATGTCAGCACACTCTGAGGTCCTGTGTGCATACACAGATGCATGATTACATGGAGTCTGCAGAGCCATCTGTACTCACTCAGGTAGCAGTACTTCAGCAAAGGCAATGACCTTCCTCCTGAAGGAGAGCATCCTCTGGGACCACTGCGGAAACAGCAATCAAACCAATGTAACAAGGCCTTCAGTAAGGCAAACAGGATACTTGGGTGTATAGGAAGGGGGATTGACAGCAGAAGTAAGGAGTTATTGCTGCCTGTCTATAGATCACTGCTCAGGTCCCACCTGGAGTACTGTGCCCAGTTCTGGAGTCCTCACCTAAGGAAAGATAAGGACAGGCTAGAGGCACTGCAATGTAGGGTGACCAAAATGATTCAGGGCCAGCAAGTTAGATCTTATGAGGATTGGCTCAAGGCACTGAACATGTACTCACTGGGGGCCAAATGAGAGAGGGGAGATAAGACAGATACCTTCAAGTTCCTGAAAGGAATGAACAAGGTAAATTGCAAGGAACTATTTAGCATCAGTAGTGGATAAAGAAAGTTGGAGCATGAGTGGAAAATGATGGGGGGTGAGGTTCAAGAGGAAATTGAGAAAGTTTTATTTTACAGAAGGGGTGGAGCCATGGAACAATCTGCCAGCTGATGTGATGGGCGCCAAAACTATCAATGGTTTCAGACATGACTGGGACACAGTGAAGGGATTAATGGTAGCTCAGGGTGGTAGTAGTAGGGTGGGGACCACAGAAGTGGATATTGTGGGTTAGAACCCTATATGAACCCTTAATAGATCCTGGGTTTTTTAGGGTTTTATGGGCAGGCTGGATGGACCAATGATTCTTTTTCTGCCATCAGTTTCTATTTTTGTATCTCACTTAATCCTTCACCTGTTGACACATCAGCACCCTGAGCTCTGGAAACTAACCCAGGTCAAAGGCGTTGCGATGAGCAATGCTACACTGATGGGCTTGCAACTATCAGAATTTAATTCCTGCTTCTCCTGCATGCATATTTAAATTAGACCTCCCTTTTCCTGTATGTCCATTTAAATTCGACCTCCCCACCCCATATGCCTACTTAAATGAAATCTTCCCTCTCCTATATGCTTATTTAAATTAGACCTCACCTCCCCTATAAATCTGCCTATTTAAATTAGACCTTCCCTCCTATTTATGTTTACTCAAATGAGGCCTCCCCATATGTCTATATATAAAATAGCAAGAAAAAAATATTTGAGAAATTTTATTGGCCAAGAGATGTCACCTGACCATGTATTAAATCTCTATAAAACGCATGGTCAGGTACCAAATCTAATTTTCCTCACCAAAAAACTACTTAGAGCCATTTTATAAGTGTAATGAACCTCTCCAGGGTGTGCATTATAGGATTTTAATGTACTTCCCTGGGGCATAAAGACACTTGGCTTTGGCCTCAGTCCTTACTATATCACTTGGGCATGCATTAAAATCCTATAATGTACACCCTGTCATGGCTTATATTACTTACTTAAATTAGAACTCCCCTCCCCAATGTGCCTATTTAAGTTACAGTTCCCCTCCCTTATATGCCTAATTCAATTAGACCTCCCTTCCCCAGTATGCCTATTGAAACTATACCTCACCATATGCCTATTTAAATTAGACCTACCCCCTTATATGTCTGTTTAAATTAGTCCTCCCCTCCCCTATATACCTATTTAAATATGTCCTCCCTTCCCCAGATGTCCATTTAAGGTAGTCCTACCATCTCATCTTAAACAGCTTCTGGCACCACATGGACAGCTTTTAAACAAGCATTTGTCAATGCTGAATGTTGTCTCGCTGGCATTGGCATTGGTAGTGCAGGAGTTAGAGATGCATAATAGGAATGGCAGTGAAGTATTGAAGTGATGCCACCCCCATCCTGCAGAGACTGACAGGTGTGTTGGGGTGTGATTTTGGGTAGTCAGCTATAACGCTCATGCCATTTTACCCCACCCTACCCTGTAGACACTGACAAGTGTTGTGGTGTGCTTTGGGGTCTGTGGGCATTATACTTACCCCATTCCATAAGGAAATACATTGAGGTGGGTGCAGTATAGGAGAATGGGGTGAAGTTTGTGGCCGAACACTCCAAGGCACACCACGATGCCTGACACTGGCTGCAGGGTGGGGGTGGAGGTGGAATGGTGTGAGCATTATAGCCGATGATCCCAAGTGACACCCCTGACACCTGTCAGTCTGTACAGGGTGGGGTGTTACAGTTGGAAACCCTAACACCTTAGGCGTGTGTTGGTATTTTCACTCCAGATGTTCAACATGGGCTTTTTGTGACCCCACCTCATGAAGAGCAGCACTATCAGTTTGTTAGCTGAAAGGTGTTTTTGCACAGCAGCTATGCCATTTGGCGACACAGAGATGAAAACACATTTTGGGCAGTATGTGAAAAATGACAACTGTATTGTTCATGAGGAGGTGTAAAAAAATGGCAACATTGAAAATCTGGAGTGAAAATATTAAAAATTGGTGAAGTCACGAGCATGCATGCAACACACGTCCATAACCCAATTATTTTTGGGATTTTTTTTAACCACATTTTCAACATAGGTATTTTGGGACCTCCCCTCATGAACAGTGGCATTGTGATTTTGTTAATTTGTCCCAAAAGATGATTTCCCACAGCAACCATGCCATTGTTCGCTACAGGTGCGAAAACACATTTTGGGCTGGATGTGAAAAATGACAGCTGTACTGTTCATAAGGAGGTGTGAAAAAATGCCAGTGTTGGAAATGTGGCATGAAAATATTACAAATTTGCGAAGTTACAAGAGTGCGTGGAAACTGTGCAATGCACACTTGTAACACAATAATTTTATGGACTTTCGTTACCAGATTTTCAACATAGGCAGTTTAGGACCTCTGTTCATGAACAGTGTCACCATCATTTCCTCAAACTGTCCCAAAAACTGATTTTGCACAGCGACCGCGCTGTTCTGTGCTGGACGTGCAAAAACACATTTTGGCTAGGATATGAAAAATGACAGCTGTACTGTTCATGAGGAGGTGTCAAATGCCAATTTGAAAATCTGGGTGAAAATATTACAAATTCACGAGATTCTGACGTGCGTGGAAACTATAGCATGCGTTCTTAAAACAGCCATTTTTGGATTTTTTCCACCAACTTTACAACATAGGCTTTTTGAGGGCCCCCCCCCCATCATGAACAGTGGCACTGTCATTTCGTTAATCAGTCCCGAAAGGTGATTCCACGCAGTGACCAGGAAATCACCTTTCTGGACTGAATAATGCCATAACAGTGACTGAATTCATGAGGAGGGGGCCCAATAACCCCATGTTGAATATTTGGTGTCAAAATTCCCAAAAATGCCCAAGATATGCACCAAAGTTGAACAAAACCTATTTATGCCATTATACAGCTTACTGGCATTTTCTTCAGTTCATGATCGACTTTGAAGAGTGCAGACATGTTCCTTGTCCACCAAAGACCGTCGTGCCAGACTCGGAGGTAAGTATGGGGTGAGGGGTGTGTGGGAGGCAGGGTGCACAGTGGGTGGGCGGGGGTTGTGGGAGGGCAGGGAGACCGTGAGGGATCGTTTTCTTTTACAGGATAAAAAAAAGAGAACATCGTGGGATAGTTTTTGTTTTTCAGGCACATTTGGCATGCTGGGTGGGCTCCCAGCATGTCACCTGATTCTTGGGGGCTGTAGCCAAAGGGGTTAGGCACCCCGTCCAGCACATGTGGGGGTAGAGCTGGGGGTTGGGTACCCCCTCGGCACTAACAGATAGGGAGGAGAGATTATGCCAATGGGGGTGGGCTTCCCTGTTGGCTAAATAAACAGAGATGGGGACTGTAGCCATGAAGATTGGAAGACTGTTGGAAATCGCATGATGCCAAGGGATTAGGCACCCCCTAGGCACAAACTTGGGGAGTCATTATACGAAGGGCAAATGAAGTGGGTCGGGGAATGCAACAGGGGGATGGGGCACCCCTGTCGCCATGTTTACATGGTGAGGCTGTGCCGCTGCAATGAGAAGCTTGCTTCTCATTGCTGTGGATGTTTTCTTAGACGTGATTGCCACATTACGTCTTGCTGGTGTGGCTCCTGCATGCTGTGTTACTGGGGAATGAGGGATACACCTACTGATGCGTGCCCTGCATTCGCCCACAGTGACCGTACCTCCAAATCTGCTCCTAATGCAATATGTTGGCTGGCATGCAAGCATGAGCCAACATAAAAATACAATATGTAAGCACAGTGCAGCTTATATCTGATATACTTACTTTCAAGGTTAACGTTATGTGTTCAATGCCTCACTAGTTGGCTTAAAATTTATTTAACTAAAAAAAAAAGCCAGAATTCTCCAACATTGACAAGTACTTTAATGTGGCCTGTCTAGCTTCCCTCATCTATCTCAGTTCCTCACCCTCTCACCCAGTTCTTAGTACCCTGTCCTGTCACCCTGTGGTCTCAGTGGGACAATATGGGACTGACTAAACACTGCATTCAAAGCACTACTGGGGCACGAATAAAGCATTCAGGTATGCGGGTAAAAGCAGAATGATGAGGATCTTCATACTGCATTGGACTGTTTACTCAGTCCCATTTTGTTATGCTGGGTCCACAGGGCAACAGGACAGGGGACTAAGAACTGGGTGGGAGGGTGGAGGAGCTAAGATGGGTGGGATTGGCTGAGATGAAATGAGTGGGTGAGTAGGTGCCCTGGAAGGAGGAAGAAATGCTGCTACCATGATGTGTGTGTGTGTTTTGTGTGTGTGTGTGTGTGTGTGTGTGTGTGTGTGTTGGGAGGGTGGCAGGAGATGGATAGGGAAGGGAGAATGAAAACTGAAGACTGAAGAAAACATTAAGCCAAGGTAAGAAAGATAAAAAGGCTTAACATTAACTATGCACAAGCAGACAGATATTGAACAAGTGTAGAATAAAGCAAGTAAAAAAAAGAGAAATAAATCACACTGTGGCAGGAAACACTCAAGCCCACAAATGTAGTTTAAGTACAAGTTGTAGAGAGAGATAGACACAATATGACTAAACTCAGGATTTTTTTTTTGTCAAAATATTTTATTGGAATTTGTTGTACAGTTTGTAGTGGATCGTACAATTTATACAATTCTAACCTTCCCCTATTCAGTTTTATACATATCTTAGAAAAACAAATTAACTAACTTGATACGGCCCAGCTAAACAGTCTATTAATTAATTCAGTATTTCAATCAATTCAGTATTTTAGCCCCAGGGCAACCCTTGTGCAGGTGTGGTTTTGTAATAGGAATTGAGGATGAAAGATCCATCAACCCCCCATCTTCCCCAATTAAACCCGCCCCCCCCGACCAGTTTATAAAGGAAATCTACTCTCTTCAATCGCTCATTCAAAGGGGTTCCAAATTAATTCAAATTTGTCTCCTTCACCCATAGTGTCCATCTGAACCCTCTCTAACCTCATGCACAGCCCCATGTTATTAATCCAGTGTTGAAACAAAGGAAGGGAAGAAGCCATCCATGACTGTGCCACAGTTTTACGAGCACTAACAAGGGCCAGGGACCACAAGGCTGCGGTATTCTTTTCCTTAAGTCTAGAGGGATCCGCACCTAATAGAAATTCAAATGGACTACTGGGAAGCTGGCAGCCCAGCACATCCTCCATCGTATGATGCATTTCAAACCAAAATGGAGTCACTTTAGGGCAAGTTAATGCCATATGCAGGTAGTCCCCTGTGTTGACAAGGCATTTGGGGTAATTATCCGATTTAGATGAGTCCAGAGCATGCAGGCACTTTGGAGTAAAGTATGTGCAGTGCAATATATTATATTGGATCTGCCTTAACTTATTACTTCTGGAGCATTGACTGAAGTGGCTGATCGCATCCCTCCACACATCCCCACTCCAATTCGAATTTAAATCCCATTGCCACTCTTCTCTAGCTTTCCCCAAAGGTGCCTCCTCTCCCCCCTTCTCCCCGAAATAAGTTTATAAGATATGGTTAGGGGTTTAGATGAGGGCTGGGGACAAAAAAGCTCCTCCTTAAAGGGAGATGAGGGACCCCAACCGTGTCCAATGTCCAACGTGCCACCCAAACTGTTCCTGATTCTTAAATATATAAAAAGGTCAGCTGGCGGCACCTTCCATCTTGTACACAGATAAGAAAATATTATGAGCACATCACCCTCATATAACTGACTCACCACCTTCAAACCCAGTTTCCTCCATGACAGCAACCTCTGAATCAGTGATACTGTACAAGGACCCCTAAGTTTCATAGCCTCAATCAAATCAGTATTGGGTGAGGGTGCAGATCCCCATCCACACTGACCATGCGCTACTGTCCAGGCCCTGAGTGTAGCCTCAGTGAAGGGGTTGTCAGCATTAAGTTTCCTAGATGGCCACAGTGCCCCAGCTAGTAATCCCTCCACCAGTGGAATGCGAAGCAGCTCCTCCTCCAAAGCCATTCAGGAGGGGACTGCCTCCCCTTGGTTCCCTTTACAAAAGCAATTTGCGATGCTAAATAATACCAGTAGAAGTTAGGGAGACCCAGCCCACCCCTATTCAGTGTCTGTATCAGAGGAAATCTTTTAATACGGGCAGGTTTACCCCTCCACAAAAATTTATGGAGGATCGCGTTAAGTTGTTTAAAGTGTGAATTTGGTAGGGCAATAGGCAGAACCTGGTAAAGATACAAACACCTTTGAAGGATCATCATCTTTACCACCCCAACCCTTCCTATTAGTGAGAGGGAGAGGCCTGTCCATCTATCGCAGTCCCCAGCGATTCTCTGTAATAGGGGTTTATGATTGAGAGCATACAGTTTATGTGACTGCACAGAGATTACCACCCCGAAGTATTTCAGTCTGTCCACCAGCTGGAGCCCACCTAAGTTAGCTATCAGATTAGTTCTATTGAGTCGTCCCACAAGAAGAAGCTCGCTCTTTGTCCAGTTAACTTTATGACCCGATAAGCTGCCATACTCCCCCATAACTCTGAGCACCTCTGTTAGATCCCTGGAGGGGGACTGCAGATATAGCAAAAGGTCATCCGCATATAGCGCCACCTTGTGTTCACTCTCTCCATGGAAGCCCCTTATTCCATCATTCCCTCTAATCCCGGATGGCAAGAGTTCCAAGGATAACACACAGAGGAGCAGTGAAAGTGGGCAACCCGGCTGCGTACTCGGCCCTAACACAAAACAGGGGGAGAGGGCACCATTAACTGCTATCTGTGCACTTGGTCGACAGTATAGAGTTTGTATCCAAAATCTGAAATGTGGGCCAAACCCAAACCTGCGTAAGGTTTCCAAAAGGTAGCCCCACTCCACACGATCAAACGCCTTCTCAGCATCTACTGCGAGCACAGCAGCCCCATGTGTATTTGCATCCAGTTGCCACCTATGTATGATATTTAGGTTACGCCTAATGTTGTGTTTTCCCTGCTGACCAGCTACAAAACTTGATTGATCAGGATGTATTAGGTGGGGAGGAGTGTCTCCAATCTAACAGCCACGGCTTTAGAATTTTATAGTCAGCCATTAGCAGGGATTTCGGCCTGTACGAGGAGCAGTAGGTGGGATCTTTACCAGGCTTTGGGAGAAGAGTAATGATCGCAGATTGTGTGGAGGGGGGCAACTCACCCACCTCTAGCCCTTCAGTAATCATATTATACACTGGATCAAGTAATATATCATGAAAAGACTAAAGAAATCTATAGGGAGCCCATCCGGGCCCGGAGTCTTCCCACTCTTAAGTTCCCTGATTGCCTGACTTTATTCTGATCTCGTAAGGGGTACCTCCAAATCCTTCTCTTGCTCCTCAGATAATGCCCTCAATGGAGTCTGAGCAAAGAAATTGCCCACGCTTGCTGATCAGTTGGACCCTGTGATGTATACAGCTGTTTGTAAAACAATCCAAAAGATTGCCCAGTGCTACCAATGTCATCTCTGACTGTTCTCCCCTCATCCCGTATACTCTCCACATATCTGTCTCCCTCTTTTTCTGAAGTTGCCATGCAAGATATTTCCCTCCCCTATCCCCATCAAAGTAAGCACCTGCTTGTTAGCAAAATATCTCTTTCCAATTTGGCACTGCTTAAGGTGTTATAATGCCATTTAAGTTTTTGCAGGACCGGTATACAGCTGGAGATGGCCTGCTTTTGTGGGCCTGCTCATAGGCCTCAATTTTGGTTCTTAACTTTTGCAGGACTTGGAAGGACCCCTTAGATTTGTGGATCGCATATGAGATTGGGTATCCCCTTATAGAAGCTTTCAGTACCTCCCAACGAGTCCTATGGGATGTATCTCCTACTTCGTTAAAAATTAGAAATTCTTTAATCATCTCTGTTACCCCTTTACAATATTCCCCATCTTTCAACAGCAGTGGGTCTAATCTCCACTGTCAGACCACTAGGGGAGAGTCTCCCAGGCCAAGCTCCAGAGTCAACAGGGCATAGTCGGACAGCAAATTGGGGGAGTAAACCACATTCCTAGATGCTGTAATGAGAGAATGGGACAACAGAATCCTATCCAGCCTAACATACGAGCCATAAGCGTGAGAATAAAAACTGTAATCTCTCCCAGTGGGGTTCATATGCTGCCAAATGTCTACCAAGCCCATCTCCCCTTCCATTACCCCCAAAGCCTGAGTATTTTTGGACCTACTGTAAGGGGTGGTGCTAGAGCGATCTAATACCCCATCCAAAATGCAATTATAATCCCCTCCCAAAATCCACGGCCCTGGCCACTTGGCTATCTCCAAAGACAGTTGCTGAAAGAACCCCGGCTGCTCCACATTGGAGGCATACAAAGATCCCAGTGAAATCGTACCCACCCCAGGTAGTGTCACTCTAGCCAACGCGAATCGTCCATACTGATCAGTACACTGCTCTAAGATCTTAACCCTAGACCCCTTAGGGAACCATATGGCAGCACCCCTTGCCTTTGTTGAGAACGTTGAGGACACCCAGTGGCCACCCAAGGCTGATGTAGTTTTTACAGCCTGCCCTGCAGACATATGTGTTTCCTGGAACATAATGATTTTCTATTTAGCTCTCCTAACCTCTGCTTGTAGTTTCTTCCTTTTAATGACTGACTTCAGGCCATTAATATTCCAGGAAGTGATTTTTATAGCATCAGCCATAATCCCACCATTTAGTAGGACACCTCAAGTAACAGCTGCACCCAAAATGATTAATCTTCTCATTGCCTGTTCCATCCAACCAATTTTTAATAAATCCCCCTTTCATCCCTGCCAGAAACAAAGGTAAGAGGACAACCCTGGGCTCCAAGTAACACAGTAACGGATTTCAGAGATGATCCCTCTGTCCCCCCAACCCAACTTATCCCTACTAAACATAACAGTAACAATAAACCTCTAACACCTAGTAACCCCCCACCTCCATGAATCCCGAAGGATCCAACCTTTATTCCCTTACAAACAAGAAGCGAACTTTAAAACCTTCTAACTGTGTGGGAATTAAGCACTCTAATTGATACTACCATCTACTAATCCTCTGCAAGAACCCACGTGGCACCGTAGACTATTCCAAGATGGCTGCATGCTTATATACAATTAACAAAAATCTATAGAGAGTCCTAAAAGAGACCACAAGTGGATTACAAGCAGACTACCAGCATTGCGGGCCTCTGTTACGAGCGTAAAAAAAACACTTTACAACAGAAGAACAGCTTATTGCTAAAGCTGGGTCAACGTCCAGTGGACCAGAAATTGTTCAAACAAAAAAGTTCAAATAATATAAATCCTGGATCCTAGATCCTAAGCCTCGTTGCTACCCTGGTCCCTAGACCAGGTCAGGACTATGTAGGTTAAACCTCCTCCTTTCCTGATTCAGGTGTGCACATCGTTGCATTTGTGGAGAACAGCAGATTCCTCCTCTATGCTGGTATACTGCACAAAACAGGTAAAAGATGTCAAGAACCACCAAGCATCTGTCCCGCGATCCAACTGCACCACCAAAATAAAGGTAACAAAAGATTTTGTAGTGAAGGAAAGGATGAGTTAATGGGCACTACAGCCCCCGAAGTCCCCCTTATTAAAACCAGATTAGTCACTTATCTGCAACAACATTTTCATCTAGATCTTCCCTCCTTCACCTTTTCACCTCCTCATCAACCCATCGGGAGGCCTCTCTTGGACCGGAGAATACCCTGGGAGCACATCCTGGACAGTTAATACGCAGCTTGGCAGGATACATGAAGGTGAATCGCCAGCCCATTTTAAAAAGCTTGGTTTTTATCTCATTGAATTGCTGGCGTCTTGTCTGAAGCTCCCTACTATAGTCTTGAAATATCATGACCGTGCTGTTTTTTGTCTTAATTGGGCCTTTCGTTTTAGCCTGCCTGAGAACGTCTTCTTTATCTGTACACCTGAGATATTTAATCAAGCAGTGCCGGGGACGCTCGCTGGGCTTGGGAGGGGCCCGACCATGTGGGCTCGCTCTATTTCACACTTCACCAGTTCCTGAGGGAGCGCAAGATGGTCTACAAGCCATTTGTGTAAGCCACTCTCAGGATCACTTCCTTCCAAGCCCTCCGGCAGCCCCACAATTCTCAGATTTGACCTCCGGGAACGATTTTCCTGGTCATCCACTTGGGCCAGCAAATCCCTAACTGTGTTTTGAATTGTGGCCTTGTCCCTTACTGCTTCAGCCAGGGCATCCTCAAGAGCTCCCAGTCGCTGTTCTAATTGGGAGATTTGCTCCGAATGGACTGCCATGGGCTCTGAAAGGCCTGTAACCACAAACTGCATATGTGTTATTTGGGCTGCTATGTTCGCAAAGCCTGCTTTCATGTCATGCTGAATTTGAATCAAAGTAGCTGGTACAACCACAAGAGATTTCTGTAGATTCAACATTTTTTCAGGGCTCTCCGCTAACTCCCGACTCTTACGTGCCTGTTCAGGCCCAACTTTAGAACCAGCGCGTTATTCCGCCGCCCCAAATTGTAATTTTGCTTGCCTTTCTTTCTTTCTCCCGGCTGCTATTCGTATCCCACACCCACCTCACCGATCTCGGATATAAAAATAGTAGTAGGGGTTTCGCAGTTCACCTATTGACTTGAGTGCTGTAAGGAGCTCAGCTAGACTGCGTCTGCCATGTTACAGCGCCGGCCAAGCCACCCTAAACTCAGGACTGAACCTATGCTGCCTTGGTTTCTTTCAAGTGCATGCCAACTAGCTGTAAGGCTCACTAGCTAGCTTGTCTCCTGTGGCCACAATGATTTTCATATTGCAGATCCTGCAGCTAAGAATATTGTAGATGGAAAGTAGCTGTCTGCATTATATTTTTTAATGGTGGGCATTGCAAACACACATTGTAGCAACAAATATGCGAGTTACCCAGATCTATCATACTATAAACCATGCAAAGGTGAAGATTCCATCTGAAAAGTATACAAAACTCTCTCAAGCAAAAGCAGACAGAGTAACACAATTTGCATTCAAGTCAACTACTAAAGGTAACTGCCTCTTAATTTTCCTATCCACTTGTGCACAAGTAAAGCATTCCAGCCTCTGCTCAGACAAGGAAATCTTAAGTATAGGGAGCACTGAGAATCAATGGTAATTAACAGCAGCAAAGAACATCTCACATTAATGACAGCAGGACTGACACCTTCATAAATAGGTTTTCTAGGATTTAGACAACATTCAGTGTCAGCTTCGCAGCCAGGGACCTCTCTGTTACAAGGGCAATCTCTCACTTTTTGTCTAGTGATAATAAATTATTGCTGGAGTGCCACACAAACTAATTAGCTTGTCCTGCCCTTGTTCATGGGTACAGTAACTTCTTGTATGCATTGCTGTTAGTATGAAGACCTTATACCTACCTGCACTGAATAGCACTACTATTGTATGGCTGAAGTCTGGCAAACATCCAAAGGAGACTGCTGGACACTCTACAATTGGTCAGACTAACATCCCTTCATTTGAGGGATGATCCAGGGAAAAACAACAGTCTATTGTTTAAAAAAATCAGGCACTTCACAACTCTTCAGTTTATGTCACTTATTTTGTAAGTATTCAACAAGCCCACCAGCTCTGTGCCCAACATCTTGCACCAGACTGGCTTCTTCAGGGGATGGGAAGTTCATTTCAAAATATATACAAAGCGCATATCACTTACATACACAATCCAAGATAGTATAGTGAACAAATAGGATAATTATTCAGTAGCAACAACTCAAAAGAGTACACTTCCTATTTCTCTGATTAAGCAGTCCTTCAACTGTACATATAATTATTTATAATTAATATTTATTTATTTAATTAATTTATTTATTTAGTTTTTGTTGGCTGGGTAAGTGCACTAGACAAATTCTGCCTATTTTCAGGCACGACCCGGGCGTGGGGGATACAGATGAATGCCAACTGACATTGAACCAGATTAAGCTGCTGTTGGTATTTTAAGTGAATGAGGGAAATTTGGCCAGGACACCAGGGGAATTCCCCTGCTCTTTTCGATAAGTGCCATGGGATCTTTAACATCCACCTGAACTACCACCAATCCAGGCAGATGGGACCTCGGTTTAATGTCTCATCCGAAAGATGGCACCTCAGAAGTGCAGCACCCCTCTCATGCTGCACTACAGTGTCAGTACTGGGATATTAACTCAAGTGCCAGATGTGGGAACTGAACCCACAGCCCTCTGATCTCCCAGCCTCAGAGGCGAGTGTGTTACCTACTGAGCCACTGACACTGCTTGCACATAGATTGCTAGAATGCAAAAACACACACAACAATGAATCTCTTATATATACATAATCTCCAAATTATATCACTGTGTGAGCCATACCATCATTTTGATACTTGCTATAGGTTAAACTTCTCTGTTACCACCTACAGACTTAACAAAGTGCCATATTTTACATGCTACAAACAATCCCTCTGAAACTCCATACTTGTCTACTATCCATATCTAAAAGGATTATGTCATTGAAAATACCCTTTATAACAATGCCACCACGTAGTGTTTACTTACTGATTATTTGCAGCATTCATACCTTCAGATTTGCCTTGGAATAAATACACCACCGTACTGCGTACCTGTATGGGCTCTCTTTGCTAAAAAATCGACTGTATACCGTTAAAGGAGACAGAAGAGTTGTAGAGTGGCTGATTTCTACCTAACGATAAAGTCACTAAGTCAGGAAAACTCATACAAGCACAAGTAAGATCGTGCCAAGGACTTGACTCTGTTCAACTTGACTTAGCATTGCTATCGTGGAAATATAGAGATTAGAGAAGACCCACCCCACTTCTAGTTCCATGTTCTGTGGCTCAATAAGTAATTTAAATGGTTTATACAAACAGTTAACTACTGTATTATTTCAACTGAATCTGATTAATTAAAGACTAATAACACTTCAAGGGACCATGACTTACAAGCACTTAAATATTAATTTAAGCAGTTATTACATATTATTATGAACTGTGTGATATGTATTAATTATTGGTTTATCTAACCTGGGTGCACCACTTTAAGCAGTGCAAAGTTGCTAATCTGCTATGAACATGTCAGTATGGGCGACTCGGCTTTGGTGTAAAGGTGATCCCGTTCATGGGTTTTTGGTCACTGTGGTGTTGGGAAGTAGAAATTCTATCTGCACTAATACCTGCCAGGGCTGGAGTTAGGGGTGGAAGCCAGCAGAGGGAGTAATAAGAGGGAACTTTACAAAAAAGAGCCGCCAGTACCAGGGTCATGTGGGAGAAAGGGGGAGAGAGCAGATGAAGGAATGGGAGGGAAGGTTTTTTTCCATTTTCAAAGATGGCACTGGGACTAGGTTGGTTTGAGGGAAGAGCAGGGGCCCTGGGCATAGGACAAGGGAGCCAGAGAGAACTTAAGGGGCATTTGGGGTAGGGGAAAAGCCTGTATATTTGGACCACTAAGAGACCTAGGTCTGATGGATCTGCTGCCCCTAAAAGATTGAGCCAATAAAGGATTACAGCGAACGTACTAGGAGACTGCAGTTATAGCAGGAAGAATCAGGTTTCCCAGAAGGGTGAAAGAGCAGCAGGCTCCCATGGGGCTGCATGTTAGCAGACCAGCATGTCTGCTAGACTCGGTGCACAGCCACCAATGGCACGGAGCCCCTGAACAGGGAATAGAATTCCAGCAGTAGAGAGATGCAGCAGGAGAGTTCACCAGGCAACAGCTTGGGTACAGAGGATTTTGTTGGTGTTCAGTTGGAGCCTGTTATCCATTTGTGAGTGAGTCAAGTCTGAGCGAGAGAGAGAAAGAGAGAGAGAGAGAGAGAGAGAGAGAGACATAATCTGAGAGCCACAGCATCGAGAAAGAAGAGATAGTGTGAGAAATCTCCATGCCATCTTGATTCCTGTTCAGCTGACGAACCAGAAACAACTTGTTCCTGCCTTGAGGATATGCAGTGCCCAAGAAAGGAGGAAGATAGGGTCCAGGAGTTTAACAGAAAGGAAGAGGGGGTCAACTGTTAATTGTCTCTGAGGCAACCATTGTGTGAGTGCCCAAGGAATACAGGGCACTATGAGTATGGATCAGTCCATCATCCTTTTGAATGCTTTGCATTGTGGGGTGGGAATATTTGGGACTGGTCAGTATTCTGTTTCTTTGGGGATAACATCCTGTGTACTGGTTTCTGCTATAAGGAGATTCCTCGGTTGGAGGCATCACATCACTAAATATTCTTACCAAATCATAACTGTATGATTCCGAACATGTACCTGCTGTAACCACTATATATTGATGCCAATGTATATATATGTATCTGTTGTAACTACTGTATATTGATGCCAATGTATGTTTTTTCTGTAACTAATTCTGGGTTGCCCTGAAAAAGGGACCTCAGGTCTCAGTGGGTTTACCCGGTTACCAAAATCTAAATAAATAAATAAATAACACCTAAATCCAGGCCCCTCCCCCAAAGGTTGTGAAGGCCCAAGCCTTACCCTGTCACTGTAGGACAGAGAAGTGTCTTGTTGGGACTGGAGGTGGAGGGCTGACACATGACATAAAAGTGACGAAGCAGATGGTATTAGTCCAATATTTCTAAAAACTAATGACTGTCAACTAGCAGAACCAATTATAACACTCCTCAGTCTCTCTCTCTATCTACAGATTTGAGCTCACAAGTCTAGAAGAAACCTGGATTACCTTCCTACATAGGTCTGGGGATTTTAGAGAACCCAGAATTACTATCCTTTTTCGGCTTGTCCTGCCTTAAAATCTTAGCATGTGCTTGCACTAACAAATTCTAAATGTGTTCATTAATCATATACCTACTAGGGTTACCAGTTTTAAAAAACAGATAGTTAACATAATAGTTATTTTTTAGGACAGTGGTCCACGAAATCCGATATCCTAGAAACCTGGGATATTAACTTGGATTTTAGGATATCCTGAAATCCTAAATTTAAATATCCTGAAATATCCTAAAATCCTGAAGGATCTTAGGATAATCCAACGGTATCCAACAGTGTCTGACAGATGAATCAGAAATGAATTCAGATAAGGATTATCCTAATTTCCGACTATCAAAGTCAGATTGGATTTTAAGAAATTGGAGCATCCATAATTGTTACTTGTGAGCGATCTGGCTTTAGGCTTGTGCATTTAACAACTGAAAACTGGCATTGTGAATAGGGATGCTCGGAACTGGCTAATTACAGTCTGACTGAACTATTTTAGAATTTAGGAATTTCCGATTTCTAATCCAGTTCCAGTTCCAATTCAAATCCTAAAATAACCTCAAAATCAGATTCAGATTTAGAATCCTAAATTCTAAATTCCTATGTAAAAACAGGTTTTAAGATTCAATTTAGGAATTAAGATTTTCAAACTGCAATTTTGAAAATCCTTAATCCAAAAATTGGACCAGAATCTGATGAATCCGACATTAAGTGGATTCCGATCAACCTTAATTGTTAAAACTCTTGATGCAGGTCTTGGCACACTTTCCATTGCTCTGACAACCCTTTGGCTTGCTGTCAAGTGGATGCTGATGGATTAGTATAGAACAGGACGTGCTTCTGTGACAGATGTAAAAGGAGCCTTTGATCCATTGATATGACTAGGTTTGAGATTAGAGAGGGGTTAATTATGTAAGCAATAAGGGCCCAAGTCACAAAGTTGTCTGGCAGAAACATTATTCATGGATCCTGGCCACATACCTCCATGGCGGGATGCTGTTACACACCGAATGGCATCCACAGTCTTTGCCCTCCACTCTCTATGTGTGCGGTGTGCCAGGCACCAAGCATCCACTTGCATGCTTATGTCAGCTTGTCAGTGAACCCCTCATTCTGCACACAGCAGTGGGTCATGGGATATGGCAGTCATCCAAGGCACTTTCATGCCCCACCCCCTTGCTGACCACCAACCCTGCCAGTTGTGTAGCAGTGTGTGTGGCTCAGGATCAGGTGCGGTGGGGTTGCACAGCCATGGCTCAGGATGTGTGGAGATCTCTGTCTGTGCAGAGTGGGACATCTGCACACCACCAGCCCATGTAGGCACTGTATTCATATGTGGATCTTGCCCCAAAATACCAGTTTGTGGAGTTTTAGTTTTTTCTCAAACCAGTAAAAGGAAATTGAGTAGCAAGCTTTTTTACTTTTTCCAAAGCAGTCTTTTCTTGTTGATTTTAGTGCTATTTCTTTAATGGAGTCTTACCATTACTCAGTTTTAGAATGGCCAAGGCAGGGCAAATTTAATTTTTCTGGCGCCCAGTCCTGGAGGCTCTGGGTGCCGTACAGTAAAAGCACACTATCAGTACAATAATACAAGTCAGTATAAAACAATAAAATACTAGCATAAATCGATATAATTAATAAATATCTCTTTTAAATCTGAAACTCAAAAAAGAAGGAACAGGGTACACAGGGAGGACTAATACATGAGATCCAGGAAAGCTTGATTAAACAAGAAGGCCTTGAGGCGGGCCTTAAAAACCTCAACTGAAGGGGCCTCCTGAATTGCTGGAGGAAACAAATTCCACAGGATGGGGCTGGTGACACTAAATGCTCTGTCGCCGGCAGTTTTCAGCCTCGTCCTGGGAATCACCAGGAGGCCCCTAGAGAAGGACTGGAGAGAACGAACTGAGACAGCAGGTGTAAGAAGGTCCGACAGATAGCCAGGACCCTGCCCACATAGGGCCTTAAAGGTGAGCAAGCCCACCTTAAAGAGGATCCTCCACCTCACTGGCAGCCAGTGCAGATCACACAGAACTGGGATGATATGGCAATATTTAGGCTGCCCAGTAAGCAGTCTAGTGGCTGTGTTCTGCACTAGCTGCAGCCAGTGGAGGTTCCCCCCTGAGGCCTCAAGGTAGAGCGCATTACAGTAATCATGTTTGGATGCCACAAAGGCATGCATTAAGGTGGGGAGGTCCATAGACGGAACAAGGGGCTTAACCCTGGTGATATTCCTAAGGTGGTAGAAGCTGGTCTGGACAACAGATGATACCTGAAAATCAAATGACAATCCACTGTCAAAGGTCACACCAAGGTTTTGCACCCTAGAGGATATCCTCAATGGCACAGATCCAAGGAATAAACCGGTGTTGGTGCCAGAGGGCAACCTGTTCTGTCTTCTGTTTGATTCCACCACCAGTACGTCCATCTTGTCATGGTTCAGTCGCAACCAGCTGGAGGCCATCCAGTTATTTATCTCTGCAAGGCAGCTGTTTAGTATTTCCACTGCACTAGACATTCCCAGGGCAAAGGAAAAATATAACTGGGTATCATCGGCGTAACAATGAAAACCCAAACCATATTTCCTAATGAGCTCATCTGGGGCGTCAATTTACCATATACTTACTTGTCTTATTGTCATTATCATCCTCCTGACTGTACTCGCTGATGCAAACCACAGCGTCATGAGATGTGTTCAGCTGAGGATAATGCTCATCTGGCAATATTTGCTTGTTGGCATACAATGGGTGACGTGGCTGAAGGGATGGTGTCAGGAGGAGGGGTACCATTTTAAAGGGGATGGGGGTTTTCTGGGACAGGAGTCTCTTCAAGAGTTTCCTTTACATAACATGAGAGGGGAGCAGTGCACTAGGGCAGATGTTTGATGTCTATATTGGTGGAGAGTTAAACTGACTGCTGGAGAGGCTGAGGCTAGGTGAACCACTAAGGAAGGAGAGCAAGTGGGAACCTAGCCAGGGCTCTCCCAGAAATGGGGGCTAGGAACAATAGGCTAAGAAAGGAGGCTAGGGAGGGAGGGATCGCTAAATTGGTAAAAAGTATGAAAAACAGGAACTTAAGGAGCTTGAGAGATGATGAAGGGGGAAGAGCTATAAAAGATGGAATGGGTTTGGGCACAAGATGGGAGGCAGTCTGCCTTAATGCCATGAGTCTGGGAAATAAAATTAGTAAACTCCAAGAGACAATGGCAGATACTAAGTTGGACCTTCTAGCCATTATGGAAACTTGGGCCATTGGGAATAATGACTGGGACCTGGCAGTCCCAGGTTACACTATGTCTAGGCAAGATAGGGGAAAGGGAAAGGAAAAGGAGGAGGGGTAGCCCTCTATGTCAGGGAAGGCACTGAGGTGGTAGAGGATGGATCCATCTGGGGAGGGATTAGGGTAAAAGAATCACTGTGGGCTCAGCTCATGATGGCATCCAGCAAGAAATGACACATGGGGGTGGTCTATAGGTCACCAGAACAGGTGGATGAGGGTGGCAGTGAATTAGGGGCAGAAATAAAGAAGTGGTCCTCCAAATGGGAGGTAAACATAAAAACATAGAAAGTGATGGCAGAATGTAACCCCCCTGCAAATGGGGGTTCCTAAAAGTCTTCCAGGAGCTTGCCTGAGTGCTCCAGGTCTGAGTAGTGTTCAGTGCAAAGGCTGTTTAAGTGTGGGTGTAGCGAGTACTTTGCAGCCTCCGCGCACTGTTTCTTTAAGAGCTGTCTGCTTGCAGACATAATGAGTTTGAATGGGGGGACTGTGTGCTTTAATGCTTGAATCCAGCCCGAGCTGCTGCCTAATCGCTCTGTTTCTGCAGTTGCTAAGAGCGCAGAGGGAGTTTAATTAAAATATGTAACTGTTTGTTAGGAAACAATCAGAGTAATAGTAAAAATACAGTTTGTCTAACCTCCCTTTCTTGTAGCTGGGACTCTGTGTGTTTTGCTTCTCCATTTTGGACCTGAACTGCTGAATTGGTCCAGTCAGTGTTGGGGAACCCTTAAAATGGAGTTGGCTTGGACCAACCAGAACTTGGACTCTCTCCTGGAGCCTGCACCAAGGGGGATGTATGCCAGGTGCTTCTGGGAAGTGTAGTGTGGATCCTGGCACCTTTTTGCACCAATAGAGGGAGTCTGCTGTGACTGACAGAAGGAATTAGCCAACCGGAACCATTTTGGATCAACGAAAATGCCCTGAACTGCTGCTGGGAAGCCAGATCGATAGTGACAGTGAAGAGAGAAGGAGCCTTGCTTTTGCTGCGGCGTGCAGTTCACGCGGGAAGCACATGGGAGGCCCTGAAGTCGGCCTGCAGCCATTGTGAGTGCCAGTTCGGACTGAATCCGAGGTTGTGAGGAGAAAGGAGAACCAGAAGTGTGGAAGCCAGGCTTAACCTGAAGAAGACCGAAAGTTTGCTGAATGCGATCGGCCTGTCAGGGACTGCTGATGCTATGTGTGTGTTCCCTGGTATTTTTGCAGTGTTTTGCGACTGGGATCGAGAAGCAGCTGCCTGGTATAGTCATTTCCTGTACATATAAATGTGTCTAGTGCTTGTGGGGGATCGCGATTCCATTTCCCTTCTGCGGGAGTTGTGTGCTGAATGCTGGCAACCCAGAAACAACATCATCCAGCTTGAGATCTGTGTGTGGTATCGTGAGTACAATTCAAGGCAACCCCCTGCAACAGTTTGTAAATCAAAAGTGTGCCATCTGATTAATTGTGTTTTTTTCTACAAACTGAGCCATCCGGCTCCGGATTACAAGTGTGTGTTGTGCATATATTTTCTTCCTACAGGGCCCCATCCATCTGTACCAGCCGGCCAACCCCGGGCAACGGACATGGCTAGTGCCCCCATCCTGGGTACCCAGAGAAGTGACATTTTGGACCCTATATGTATGCACAGTACTATGATTTAAACATTGCTAAACCAAATCAACCTGATTGCCTTCTCCCGTGTTACTGTCCCCTAAATAAATCAGATTTGTTGTTATTGAACTTTATACTGTCTGTGGTGTCAGTACATATAGAACCAGCATTGCACTGTGTTTTGTATATTGTTTAACCTTGTTTCACAGGGGTTACTCTGAGACGTGCTGCAGAATCAATTTTGAGGGTAAGTGGTATCTATATGTGTAAGAAGTGTTCATATGTGGGGTATTGGGAAGGTAACTCCCGTGTACTGTGTGGGCCACTAGTGGGAACAAAGGGGGGGTCACAGTGTCCCAGAGGGCTGTTCCCAAGTTAGTTTAGCCTCTACCAACCCTGACCTCTGGGTGGAGGCACCCGTCATAGAACCTAGGCCCCTCAACCTGTCAGTAGCCAAGCAGGCAGGGGTAGTAGCCCTTGGGATAGCGCCACCTAGGGGTTACAAGAAGGAGACCAAAGGTCCACGTAGTCTGCCCTAGAGTTTCCAAGATCCATTACAGGTCCCAGGATCTTGCCCCCCATCTGGCTTTTGTCTCTTCCTGATATGGTGGTTTCTACCTGAGCCCTTGCTCTATCCCACCCTCACTTAAATACTACCATGGTCCTTGCACCTAACACCTTGGCAGGTAAGCTATTCCATGGCTCCATGACTCTTTCCATAAAATAATACTTCCTTAGATCCCTCCTGATGTTTCCTACCCGTAGCTTCCACTTGTGCCCTCTAGTGGTTGAGCTGGTTACATGTTGAATAATTCTGAGTAGGGCACCTTATTAATGCCGCCCAAGAACTTGAATGTCTCGATCATATCCCCCCTCTCTCTCTCTCTCTCTCTCCCCTAGTCTCCAGTGAGCACATGTTTAGTCCTTTTAGGCGTTCCTTGAACGAGAGTCCTTGGAGACCCTGTGTCATTGCAGTTGCCCTTCTCTGCATGGTCACCAGCCTATTCCTATCCTTCCTAAGATGTGGTCTCCAAAACTGGACACAGTACTCTAGGTGAGGCCTCACCAAGGACCTATAGAGTAGGAGGATCACCTCCTTGTTCCTACTGTCAAATCCTCTCCCTATACACTCTAGCATTTTGTTTGCTTTGCTGTAAGCTTTGTTGCATTGGCTTGATTGCTTCATGGTGTCACTTATGATGACCCCAGGTCTCTTTCTTCCTACAAGGTACTAAGTTTGACCCTGTTAAGCCAGTAATCCGTCCTGGAATTTCCTTTACCCAGATGCAACACCTTGCACTTCTTTGCGTTAAACCTAAGCTGCCAGACAGTAGACCATCTTTCAAGCCTTTTCAAGTCTTTTTGCAGGTCCCTGATTGCCTCCATGCTGTCAACTCTACTGCCTAGTTTAGTGTGTCACTAATAAACATGTTAAATAGGACCAGCCCCAAGACCGAGCCCTGGGGCACACCACTAGTGACACTTCCCTCATTTGACCTCACCCCATTTACTATCACTCTCTGATTCCTATCACTGAGCCAATTTCCACCCACCTGACTATGGCGTCAGCAGTGCCTAGGTCCTCCATCTTTTTTAACAGGTGGTTATGCAGCACAGAGTAGAAGGCCTTGCTGAAGTCGAAGTAGAGGAGGTCTGCTGGGTGACCCTTGTCCAATTCTCTAGGGTTCCATGCCAAAAGAGTGAAAAAAAGAACAGTGCCGACCATATCAGCGAACACAAATGATCACCAGCAGATATAGTGAACATCAAAACAGCTCACTATGGAAAACAGAAAATAATCACTCACTACTAACATACTGAAATAATGCTACAGTTATTTTCTGTGAGGAGCTGTGGCCCCCGCACCTCCTTACTATTAATAACCATCACCAAGACCGCACTAATTACTGCAGCCCATACTAACCCAACACAAGTCACCCTCACTGAAATTACATTCACTTTTAGGAACAACGTGCTCAAATAATACACACTATTCTTCCGTCAGTCAAATTGAGTCACTCAAATGCATTCACTCATTTGACACACGACCTTCCCATGTCATCCAATCAGAGAACACAATGAGGTTTGTCTGGCATGACCTACCTGCCGCGAACCCATGCTGTCTGTCATCCTGAAGACCGTACCTTTCTAGGTATTCTAGTAGATTCCGTTTAATTAGGGTTTCCATTAGTTTCTCCACTATAGATGTGAGGCTAACCAGTCTGTAGTTGCCAACCTCCTCTCTATTCCCTCCCTTGTGAAGAGGTATCACATTTGCTCTTCGCCAGTCTTTTGGCGTGACACCTGTTAGAAGTGACCAGTTGAACAAATGTGCCAAGGGGTCTGCTAGTTCCTCAGCTAGCTCCTTTAGTACCCTCATGTGCAGCACGTCAGGTCTCACTGCTTTGTCTGCTTTTAGGTGCAGCAGTGCCTCTCTAACTCTGTCAGTGATAATTGACAGTTTCCATTTGCAGTTTCCCTTTATCAGCTGCTTTAATGCTGCTTTCAGGCAGGTAGTGGTAGTAGGAGATCTCAGCCTGACAGACGTCGATTGGGACATTCCAGCAGCTAGAAGCACTAGGAGTCAGGCCCTGCTAGATACACAGCAGTACCGCCCGCTGGTGAAGCTAGTCAGGGAACCCACAAGGCAGGTTGCTGTTCTCTATGTGGTGCTCACCAACTTGGAAATGGTAGGTGGAGTAAGGGTGATGTTATGACTAGAGTCTGGTGATCATAACACCATATGGTTCAAACTGCCCCTTGGTACCAGTATACCCATGTCAAACGCTAAAGTCCTGGATTTCAGTAGATCAGACTTTAACTACATGAGGGTCTTAGTCTGAGGTAAGATGGTTATGATGGACAGAATCAGGGGTGTGGATGAAAGGTGGGGAGAAAGTAAAGGGGCCATTCTTGAGGCAACAAAATCATGCTTGAAGATGGTCACCGAGAGAAACAGATACAAGAGACCAGTCTGGTTCTCAAAGAAGAGAGGTTGTGAGGGCCAAGAAAAAGGTACAAGGAGATGCAGGGGGATGAATAATGGAATGAGAACCAGGTGAACTCGAGGGAGGTCAAGAGGGCAGTTAGGGATATAAAAGCAGACACAGAGCTGCATATTACTGGTGTTGAGGGGCTTAATCACTGAGAAAAATAGTTTTTCAGATGTAGTAGGGAAAAAAGAAAGACAGGAAGAGGAATTATTAGGATGACAGGGGGCAGAGTAGTAAAGGAGGACATGCAGATGGCAGTCATTCTCAATGACTGCATCTGCTCATTTTTATGTTTGCTTGCATGCATGTGCAATAAACATAGTGCCACAATACCAGTTTTTGTAGGTGTGGCACCCCGCTTCCAATGCCCTGCTCCTTTTTGCAGGCACAGCCCCACCGTACCAATGACTGTCTGAGCTGTCTATGACAGCAGTTCAGATGTAGTGGCATACAGTTGAAAGCAAATGACTGCTACAATCAGCGGTGGTAACATGTAGGCAATTTGCATACTACCTGCCATCAGCAGTATGCAAACTGCCAACACGTCACCACCTTAGCAGTCGAACTGTACGACACTGCATCTCCCATATGCTGTGCCCCCCCATTTGTTGTGTGCTGAGGGGGTACCCAATCCCCCTTGGCACATGCACACGCCCCCATGCACACTGTATGTCCGATGGGGTGCCCAATCCCTGTCGGCTCCAGTGCCCCCCCAAAAAACAAACTTCACGCTGCCATGCTGGGAGCCCACCCCAGCGAGGCAAAAGTCCCCTGTCGTCATGTGCTCCCCTGCACACTGTGTGGTCAATGGGCGTGCCCAATCCCCCGTTGGTCCCACTGCCTTCCCCAAACAAACTTCCAGGTGTCATGCTGGGAGCCCACCCCAGCATGGCAAAAGTCCTGCATCGTCTTCTTAAAAAATAATCTTGTGAAAAAAGAAAACGGTCCTCGCTGTTTCTCATGCCCCTCCCCAACCCACGCTCACCCTCTGTGCACCCCACCCCCGCTCACCCCATACTTACCTCCAGAACCCAGTGTGACGATCTTCAGTGGACCAGGAACACGTCTGCACTCTTCAAAGCCGACCGCGAACTGAAGAAATGCCGGTAAGCTGTATAATGGCATAAATAGGGTTTTATAAACTTTGGTTCATATCTTGGTCATTTTTTTGAATTTTTGCACCAAATGTTTGACATGGGGTTCTTGGGACCACATCTCATGAATTCAGTCACTGTCATCTGGTTATTCGGTCCCAAAAGGTGATTTTGCGGTCACTGCATGGAATCACCTTTTGGGACCTATTAATAGAATGACAGTGTCACTCTTCATGAGATGGGCTCTCAAAAAACCTATGTTGCAAATTTGACGAAAAAATTCCCAAACATGACTGTGTTATGAGCATGTGTTGTGCAGTTTCCATGCACACTCTCAAGTTCGCGAATTTGTAATATTTTCACTCCAGATTTTCAACATTGGCATTTTTTTCACATCTCCTTATGAACAATACAGCTGTCATTTTTCACATCCTGGCCAAAATGTGTAACACTGTTCATGAGCGGAGGTCCCGCAATGCCTCTATTGAAAATCTGGCCCAAAAAATCCCCACAAGAATTGATGCTCATGCCATTCTACCCCCACCCTCACCCTCACCCTGCAGCCAGTGACAGGCACTGAGGTGCACCTTGGACTCTTTGGCCCCAGAGTTCACACCATTCTCCTATACTGCACCCATTTCAGCATATTTCCTTATGGAATGAGGTGAGTGTAAAGCCTGAACACCCCAAGGCACACCTCAACACTTTTCAGTGTCTGCAGGGTAGGGTGAGGTGAAATGTCGTGACCGTTATGGGCGATGACCCAAAGGCACACCCCAATACCTGTCCATCTCTGCACGGTGGGGGTGGAGTTGGCATCAGTTCAATACATCACTGCCATTTCTGTACTGCATCTGTCTAACTCCTGCACTTCCATTGCTAATGCCAGCAAGCAAACATTCAGCATTGACAAATGCTTGTTTATAGTGGAGGACAGCGAGCCTCTGTCAGAAAGTGAAAGGATCAGGAGGGGCTGACAGCCATGATGGTAGATAAGCCCTGGGCCAGATGGGATGCATCTGAGGGTGTTCAGAGAACTGGCATCAGAACTGGCTAAACCCCTGGTAGGGCTATGCAACATAGTAGCTAAATGTAGTCAGGGGTGGTTTCAAGACTGGATATTAGCAGACATAGTTCTGCTCCATAAGGGTGGGGCACATGTAGTTTTTTAAGCTTACAGTATATAAGTAATCACAGTTATGATAACAATTACAATTTAGTATTGAAACAGATGATTTACAGAAGGAAAGTAATTGTCAGATCACAAAAAACTAAACCTTAACATGACCTCACCCTCAGTTAAAAGGTTTTTTTTTTTTGGGAGATGATATAAATAAGTTGGCATTTTATTATATTTGACAGGAGAGAAATAAAAAGAAAACCTTTTGCTGAGTAAAGATAATACCTTTATTAGGTTAACAAAAAGTTCATGACATTAGCTTTTAAGGCCTAAATGCCTCTTTTATTGGCCATAAACAGAAAAGCAAAGCATTGTCCTATATGATGAACACAATACCAACCTGGACTTGGCACAGTAAATAATACTAAAAAGGATGTGAATTTGAAAGTAACTATGGATGAAATGCATTAATAAAATAATAGGAATCCTCTTGTTCAATAAGACTGCCATAAATATTTTTATAAGATCTTATAATAAGAGTTATCTTTATCTAATATCTAAAAAATAAAATATTTTCTTTTTAAGCTTTATTGTCTTGTTTCATCAGATACTCAAATTCTGAAAAAAATATTATTTTCTTATTTCAAGCAAATCTTAAGATAATTATCTTCCCCACTGGCAGATACTTTTGCATGTTTGAAAGACAAAATTACATTTTTTTTTCTCATTTTCATTTCAAGTGGGCAATTTTTTGCATTGTGTATGCAGAGTGTCTTTGGGGGCAGTGTGGTGTACAACCTCACTATAATCGAAAAAAGGGGAAAAAGGAATACCTTGTTTTCTGTCTTCTCAAGTGAGGACCATGGCAGTTCCTCACCCTGTAGTGGGCTCCTAGCTTAAGGTCTGCCATGAGAATGATACAGTCAGTATCCAATGGTAGGTACAGTAAAACGTGGGCTGGGTCTCCTCTAATTAGCTTTACTTCTGAATAGAGGTGTGGAATTTTCGAATTCTATGTCTTTTTCTTTTTTTCATAAAGTTGTTATTGGAAGATTTGATTTTTTACAACAATATAGCAACTGTTGGATCCACTACATTGTTATCTAAGCTGGCAAATTCCATGTACACAGAAGAGGCTTGGAGTCAGTACTGTACATTCAAATAAGATATTAAGTATACTGGCGCATGAATGGTATGAGTACAGAGACTACATATGGTAATATAAACCTGACCAACTGGTTCAGTGCAAGACGACAGACATACAGTATTCTCCCTTCTGTATAACTGTACAGGCAGGCAGACTGTAGTATTTAGGAGAGGGTCAACGAGAGGCGTAGGCACTCAAGGAAGTGGTTTATGTACAAGTTATACTCTATATAGGGCATACCTGGTGCTTTATTCTTTAGCTGATCATTTACACTACCCTTAGTTTTACCCACAGTTGTCTTCTATTTACTTAACAATTCCTGTCATATCAGGTAAACCATTCCTGAGTTATGTCATCATTTGAAACAAAGGTCTAATGCGTGGGCTGGTGTGGGGGAGCATATGTCAGAAGTCAATATGTTATGTAGCAGGTTGAGGGAGGGGGTATCAGCAGAGGATATAACAGTGCTACAGAGGCTACTACTGTGTTCCCTTTTACTAAGGAACAGCTAATTGTTGCTAATTACTTGGTAGTGGCCTACATGTAGGCTCTATTTGTTACAGCTTCCTACAGATACTATAGTCTGGAGCACACTGATTTCAGTAAGATCACCTTGCTAGAAGAAGGGTAGGGGAGTTCTGTTTCCTCTGGTCCAGATATGTGCCCCGTACAGTATGTAAGTAAGGTGCCTGCTGCTACATGTGCAATGTTGTTATATTTTTTTTTATTTAGTATACTTTATTTATTTTAAAAAAGCAATTTACTAAAATAACATAATAAATAACAAACACACAACAGAAAACAGGAAAACACCATGGCAAACACAGATAAGTAACATTCCCACGACCACCACCACCACCACCCACCCCCGAGTGCTGCCCCTCTACATCAAACAATATAAGGCATCAAAAAGCGAAAAACCCTAGCCAAAGTGATCACATTATACAAAATGACATACTACGGGAACATGAAGTGAACCAAAAGAAATAGGTTAAACAGTCAATAACCATGCATATAAATGGCCCCATTTGTCCAAAAACATCTGTGATCTATGTCAGATATTAACAACATGTAATTCAACATTTAAGGTGCCAAGAAGTTCAATGTGCCATTCTGTCCATGATGGAATAGTTTCAGAAAACCAATGTCAGAGAAGTACCATCTTTGCAGCTGCATAGATCAAGGCCATATACCCCCTCCAGAAACCCAGAGGAAGTCCCTGAAAATACCCCACTATAAACCAATTTCTGGGGTAAATGCATTTATTAAATCAAAAGATGGGTCCAAATACTGCTTGAGAGAAGTCCAAAATGGTATGACTGTCTCACATTCCCACAAGTGTAATAAAGTACCTTCAGCCCTACGACACCTGAAACAGAGGGGAGAGGTCTAATGACCCACACGATAAAGCTTCAGTAGGGTAAAATATAGAATTGCAGCAATCTATATCAGTCTTGCTTGATACGTTTATAAAGGTCCCTCCATATCCATTGCCACTCTGAAAGAGACCACCCAAGATTCAAAGCAGTCTGGCAATAATAACAAACACCCTTGAGTTTCTGAGGGTCATTCAGTTTAACGTGCATATACAGCTGGAAGATCGCTCAAAATAAGCATAGGCCAGGTGTATCAAATCATCATAAAGTAAGGGGTCCTGAGTAGACCACGGAGGGGGCTGAAAAAAGTGAGCAAAATATTTGAGAGTTGGAAAAATGTAAACATAGAAGGAGCAATGAGAGTATATCGCTGCTGAAATGAAGGGAAATATAACAACCTATCAGGGGCAGATATCAATGCCACTGTGTGGGTGACATCCAACGAGAGAAAGTAGAAGGAATAGACCAGTGGGCTATTTTAAGGTTAGGGTTCAAGAAAGGGGTTTGACAATGGCTCTGAGTGAAAGGAAGATGAAAATAGTAAACTGTGAGTGGGCCCCAAAAGACTATAAAATCAAGGGCTTCTTGAGGGCCAGAGGGAGAGTAGAAGGGGATAAAAACAGCAAAGCGGGAAGTTGAATATTATGAGTATTACACAGGGCTCCTTCAATAGATAGCCATTGTGGAACATAGGGATCAGAGGGTGAATCCACAGGGGTGGAGCCCCATTTAAAATACCGACTACCATGGGAGGCCACATAATAAAAATAAAAGTTAGGAAGATGAAGACCACCCATGAATTTTGGAAGGGTTAATTTCTTATAGGTTCTACAAATGGCTGTACCACGCCATAAGAAAGAAGGAGCGAGTTCAAATGACAAAACCAGGTTTGAGGCAAAACAATATTCAACATTCCAAAAGGATAAAGAATTTGGGGACACAATATTCATCTTAATTACATTAATCTGACCCCAAAGAGACAGGGGAGAGCCTGCCATCTTTGAAGGTTAACTTTCAGAGACGTAAGAAGTGGGACTAGGTTTAATTTGGCCAATTCTGACAGGGAACAAGAAATACGAAGGCCCAAACATTGAAGGACTTGAGGTTCCCAATGCAAACCCAGTGACACAATATTAACCTTGGAAACATAAAGGTTAAGAGGTAAAACAGAAGTTTATGTAAATTCAATTTGTAGGCAGAAAGCATTCCAAAAGAAGTGATCTCAGCTAAGATAGCAGGAAGCTCTTTGGATAAGAAACATGCAACAAAATATCATCCTCTTAAGTGGAAACAACTTTCTTATATCTGACAGTAAGTGCAACCAGGTTTTCCCACTCTTTTACTTTAGGGATGACTGGGTCCTGCCAGTATCTGAGGATCACACGTTTTGCCACTAATAGTGCACCTGTAAACCACAATGTTTGGTGGTAAATGAGGGTACTTAGACTAGAAGAGGTCCCTAGGACTGCCAGCATGGCTTCTTGCCTGGGTGGTGTAGGTAGTATGGTTTCACATTTTTTCCAGACTTTGTTCCAATAGGTGACAAGGGAGCAACAGAACCACAGAATATGGGTAAGGGATGCCTGTGGTGTGGTGCATCACTAGTAGTCGCTGTTGTCCAGCAGGTCTGCTTTGTAGATTCAGAGTGGGGTCTGATATACTCCATGTAGTATTGTTTACTGTAGAGTTCTGGCCTACTACTCCCTCAAGGCTTTGTAAGCCAAGAGCCAGACCTGGTCCTATGTAGAGTCTGGCATATCCACTCCCATTTCTTGCTCCCACTTAGGCCTGGGCTAGAAGACAGTGGATGGGGGTATCTCCCTGTCCATTAGGAGACTATGTTTGGAGGACATATATTAAGAGTATGGAAACACAGCATCCATGCCTCCAGGATATTCTGAGGAGTGAAAGTGTGAGTGTTGGAGAACTAACCCAGAGAAGGTCCTTCAGTTGGAGATATTACCAAAATTACTGTAGGTACAAGGGATCTCATATTTAATGGGCAGCTTTGTAAAGTAATAGAGCACCCCAGTTTGTGGATGGTACAGGTCTTGGAGTGCTAAGATGCTATTTTTCTCCCAGGTGACCCAGTGTATCAGTTTTTAATCAGTGGTAAACTGCGAGTTGTTCCAGATTGGCCTGATCCCAGCTGTCTTCGGATCTCAGTGATATAGATGAGACTACTTGGACCAGATCATTTCCATATGTTTAGAGCATGGAGAGGCTTTCAGTGGTAGGCCGCCATTGAGGAATACTATGGCAATGGGTGAGAGAACCTTGCCCTGGTACTGCTGAAGTGATATCCATCTTTGAGGATGCTTGGCAATGTCCAGTCTGTAACATGAGATGCCTGGTGCATGAGAATTATTTTGTGCATTGTTTTCAGGTTTGGCAAACCAAATCCCCCTTGGCTTCAGTGTGGTTGCAGATATTGTAACTTGATCTTGGGTGTCTTGCCTCCCCTCAAATAAATTTAGACATGTTGAATTTAAGGCATTGAACAATGAGCTAGAGATCTGCATGGGTAGATTTGCAAGGATATATTGCTATTTGGTAAGCACAATCAACTTTAGTGCATTTACTTCCCCCATATTGAAAGCATAATTTCTCCCCACCTAGAGGTATCTTTGTCCACTTTCTCTAGCATAACATGAGTATTAGCTGCCAATATGGCAGCAAGAGTGGGGTGGTGTTGTATCCTTATACAAGTTACCCCTGAGGGTGCCCATTGAAATGGGTAGTTCTGGAACAAGCTCTGGGTACAATCTGTATCCAAGGATATGACTTGGGATTTTGCCCGTTCAGTTTGTATTCAGAGAGGGTGGAGTATCCCATTATGGTCTCAGCTGGAGCCTTTAGTGAGTCAGGGATGTCTACTCATAAAAGAGTGATGCCCTCTGCAAATAATGACAGTTTATGTGTGATACCCCAACTGTAATACCCAAGAATTGATCCAATTGCCAGATCTTTTGGGCCAGGGATTCCACTGCTAGAAAGAAGAGGAACACGTACTGGGGCACCTCTGCCTCATACCTCTCCCTAAGAGAAAGGTGGTCAAGATAATGGAACTGGTGAGGACACAGACTGACAAATTACAATTTAATAATTTGTCTAGGGAGATAAATCTGGCAGGGAAGGCAAACTGTGCCATCGCGTCAAAGAGGTATGCCCACTTCACCCTGTTGAATGCTTTTTCAGAATCAATGGACGGAGTGGCAGTGGGTGTAGTACTATCCTAAACTTCCCATAACCAGGTCCAAGAGCCATCTGGTACTACATGTGCCCAGTCTACCGGGGATGAAGCCTGCTAGGTCTGAGTGTATGAGTTTACCCATAAGCCTATCCATGCATCTGGCTAACACTTTTGCAAGATCTTGGCGTCCACAATGATGAGAGATATTGGCCAAAATAGGAAGCAGGGAATGTTTTACAGTATTTGCCCTTTTTTGGGATCAGGGTAATCAAGGCTTGCATGAATGCTGGGGGGGAGATGATCAGTTTCTCATGATTTGTTAAAAACACCCACCAGTCTGGTGCCAAGCTCTCTGAAAAGGTTGTGTAAAAGGCGCTTGGGAACCCATAAAGCCCTGGTGATTTCCCCAGGGACATACTTTGGATTGCTTATGGGGCAGATATGGGTTGGATTGAGGGCTTCTCTGAAGCAGAGGTTAGTTGGGGGTGCATGGTGTCTTTATAAAAGGCAGTAACTGCTATTATGCTGTGAAGACTTCTGAGAAGTATAGATTGTGGCAGCATTTTAAGAACTCTTCATTGATCAGTGAGGGGGAGGACCTGTGTCTGTTCTAGCAGAGGGTATATATTTCTCAGCCTCCCTCGTTTAGAGTCTGTGAGCCAGCAGTTTCCTATGTTGTTCCCCTGCCTCCCAGAATTTGTTGTAATTGAAAATGGGTGGATTCTGTGACTTGCTGGTAAGAACCCTCTGTTTCATGCCTAAAGGCATTAATTTGGGGAAGCAGGGTTGTTTTCTTTTCCAGGTGGGTCTGCAGGAATCATTCCAAGTGGGTCTACAGGGATCTTTCCAGGTGTTTCAGGTCCTTTCCCCTGACACATTGGATAGTGTCCCTCTGCTTACAGAATTTAGAGAAGTAGGCAATTAACCAGCCTTGTATAAAGGCTTTCATGGCCTCCCACTGGATTGAGGTGGAGAAGTCAGCAGTTTCACTGAGTGTGAAGTAGGTTACTAGCTCTTGTTGTAACCAATCCTTAATTTGGGGGTCTTGGAGCAATGTGGTGTTCAGACACCACTTGTTTCTGGTGCCTGATGTTGTATCCCATGCCAAGGACATGTTCACCGGGGCATGATCTGAGATCAACATGCTTCTCAGTGATATCCCCAGATGGATATGGGAGATGTTCATATGTAAAAATTACATCCAGGTGACTATACAACTCATGTACTGTGGAACAGTATGTAAAATCAGTGTCATGATGGTGCAATGCTCTCTTGCAGTCCTGTAAGCCTGCTTGAGAAAAGGTGGAGCAGACATGAGCAGCTGCTTGTAATTCTTGTTTAGTACCAGCCCCTGTTCTATCATTATCTGGGTGGTAGGCAATGTTTATGTCCCCCTCCAAAGATCACACTTGTGGGAGTACCTGGAAGTTCTGCTAATACAGCATCAAACAGGTTCCGGCAGGGCCACTACGACTGTGAATGCATTAACTAGATAAGGGTGTTTCATGGGCTTTAACATAAACATTTATTTATTTAAAAAATATCAGATTTACAAACCTTTGAGTCAGAGACTCATTTACAAAAGCACCTTGTCGAAACTAATACAAAGACAGCACAGTTAACAAGTCAAAAAACAATGGCTCGGAGAGCAGACAGTTATAACAATCATTCACTGGGGATACATGAGTAGCAGTAGATAAACAGATTACATAGTTTAGGCACACAGGCACCACATCAAGAAGACCAAAGCAGTTCAAACAATATACAATAGCTAAAGCAAATAGACATCAGGAGTCAAAGAGAAGCCCAGAGTGTTCACATAAAGGCTGTTGCATACACTAACTGAATCAAAGTACAGTACATTGAGAAAGGACATATTTAAGTAATAAGGCACTCCAGGGTGTGTATTATCATGTGATAACGTCACTCCTGGGGTGGGTTGAAGCACGAGGCAAAGCCGAGTGCCTCCACCACCGCAGGAGTGACGTTATTACACGATAACACACACCCTGGAGTGCCTTACTGCAATTATACAATGGCTTGTTGTTATATACAAAATAAAAAATAAATTTTAAAGGATGTTTTTGTTAGCGTGGAAAAATATTTCTTAAGAGAAAATGCAAGGAATGATCCAAATCCAAAGCTATGGTGATGTTATTGTGTAATAACATCACTGTTTCAATGGGTCAGCAGCCAATCAGCTTCTTACATTTTTCCTTGCCATTGTATAATTAAAAATAATGCCACCATCTGTATTACAGTCACCTATATGTTTTGCATTTTATTCTACGCACTGTTATAGCATTCAACTCAAAAGAACCAGGCCATCATATACATGAAGATACTGTACCCTAAATGAAAACACTGCTGAGACAACTGTATGTTGTGACAAGGTGGAAGATAAACACAATGTTGAGACAAGTTTTTGAAGACAATTGATGTGTTTAACTGTTTTTTTAGAAGCTGATATATAGTTCATAAACAAAATTCATATTATATAAAAGTGCATATGCCCAAATGCCATTGTAAATTCGACACATTTCATTACAAGCTGTTCTCTTGAAGGAAGATATTACTATATAAGGCCTAAAAATGGGCATCAGGTAAATGTAAACTGGGGTAGGTGTGTTATTGAGGGTATTGCATAGTTTATCTTTTATTGCTGCTCCACTGGTTCAGCAATATTTGCACAAGCTGTGCCCAGTTCAGATTTTACAGCACCGGTCCTTGTCTGGTGATCTGGGTTTTACCCATACCATACTGCATGTGGCTTAGTGATATACTGTACAGACGGCTGCAGAGTCTAACCCATTGAAGGTTGAAGTTTCAGAAAACCATTATGCTAAAAATATCAAGACTCACTCCCTCCCTCATCCCCAGTCACAATTAATCCTCTAGCAAAGTCATGCTTAAATACTGGTGCCTGTACATCCATGTCACTAAGCTTTTAATGCCAACATGCTTCTTCTGCTGCTGTGAGTTCCCCCATCTGTGAAGTCCCATTCTGCTTGTGGCAGCCCCCCCAAACCAGATAATTTTCCAGGGAGCAGCTCTCTATACCATATCAACTAAATTACTGCTAAACTCTTTATTTAAAAACATTTTGTTGAGATGTTTTTGTTTTACTATATCCATGGTCAGGAAAAATGAATTTGTAAAAGAAACCAAAATCTCCATTTATTAGTTCACTGAATCACAATACAGCATGTTATGAATTTTTCACATTCTATGTGTAACCTACAGTAAGTCAAATAGGAAAGCTGACATCCGCCCTTTTCTGAATGCAGTACTCCTGTTGGCTCCTCCCACAGTCATAAAACCTGGAATAACAGGTTCCAAGGAGTATAAACTCACCAGGAATGTTAGAAAAAATGACCCTTCCCCATTCATTCATTCACAGGTGTCTACTGCTACTAAAAGACAAACTATATATATATATATATATATATATATATATATATATATACATAGATAGATAGAATATGGTAAACAAATCTTATTAATCCCAAAAGCTGAACTTTGTTTTTAGTATATAAATGTTTAAGAAATACCTGAAAGCTGTCTATTTTCCTTGGAAGCTCCAGGTGACTCTGATAATCATTTGCTCCAAGGGTTTTTAAGTCAGTTTGAAGGCATTAAGTACCTTCTGTTCTCCTAGTCCTTAACAAAATGCAGGTACTCCACAGATCCTTGAAAGCTCCAGGTCACTCTGATAATCATTTTTTCCAAGGGTTTTTAAGTCAGTTCCTTCTGTTCTCCTAGTCCTTAACAAAATGCAGGGACTCCATAGACTTGTTCTGTTCCTTGGTCCAGATCCCAGACTAGTGACTCTTCTTTCAACATGATAGATCCACCTCATGCCCCTCCCACATGAATAAAAAAGAAGGTGGGATGGAACATTTGGAGCTTCTTGGGTGGAGGTTGGGTGGATCTTACTTCCCCCCAAAAAACAATGCTGCCTCCCACTACTCAGGTTCCAGTTCTTGTACCACCCATTTAAGAAAGAAAATAGTACCCTGCAACCATTGACTAACATGAAAGTGTATTTATTTGAGGGCGGAAAAAATTTCTTGGAGGAGGGTAAGGCAGAAGAGACTATTTACACCTTCACTCAGTTCCTCGGACAGAAAACATGACATCACTCCTTTTGTACATGCAATACTCCTGTTGGCTCCGCCCACAGTCATAAAAAAGGAGGTGTACAGCACATTTGGAGCTTAAATACTGCCCAGTGTGATAGGGGAACACTGATAAGTGCTCTCTATTAATACCCATCTGCTGTCTTTGTCTATGGGCACTTTGTGTACACCCAGTTGCAGCCCCTTCCTACACAAAATAGCTACTCCTCCACTTTTCGTATTAAATGCCCTATAGTATATACTACCTACCCACGAACTACACAATTTTCTGACAGGTACATCATATTAGGGCAATGTCTGTATTAAACTGAATGCTTGAGTAGCACCTTTCTTCATTTTATGGGGCCATTTAGTCCTCTAGTATTCTGTGATGCAATCTTAAGGGATTGTACAATGCCATGGCTTCAGCTTTGTTTGATATGCCAGGGAAATACCTATAATCTATTTCCTCCCTGCTCCCCCATCTACACTTCTCCAGACACCCACCTACCAGATATACAACCTGCACACCCCACAGGAACATACACAGCTTATACACAGGAACAATGCAAAAAGGGTTGTCCTGGTCCCTTGTAAATGGGAAGGGGACTAATGAGTGACTGTTGACTTTATACAGAGTCCTAAGGGACAGGAAAGGAATGAACACAAAATAGTGTTATACACAGTGAGCGAGTCTCTCTGGCAGAGGTATTCCAGCTGTTGACACTACTTGTCAGCAAGGAAGAACACTTAGGTCAACGCTCACATGGAACCAAGGAAGCTTGAGGGTGAACACTCCAGTCACTACCTTCCATCCACCTCCTTGGGTAAACAGAACAGGCAAGGCGCTTACCACATGGGTCTCCCTAGTGATCACAAGGCTGTCTGGGAGGGTAGTGTGTCACCGCAGTTGGTATGAAAAGTGTAACTTTGGCTATGTAAGAGCCATTGTTCACTCTCCCGGGGGGGGGGGGAGGTCGACTGGGTAGTCTGCATACATTTTACAGGGTTTCCTCCAGTCATTGTCCTGTGGCAGCTGCAATACCCATGGTGGTTACACATCATGGGAGGACTAATTTATCACCGCCAATAGAGCCCACCATGACTAGGCTGCCAAAGGAACTAATGCACGCGGGTTCCCTACCATGAATCAATGGCCATTGCAGCCTGTAACACTAGTTGTCTCTCATCCCTCTGTTTGTTCTCACCCTGCATAGCAACAACGGAAACAGTTAATAAACCACATTAAACTAATTAACTTTGCATTTGCATAGTTTTGGGGCAAAAACACGGGTCCATTGGCAAGAAATGTCATGTCTAAGAAAATGTAACATCCAAACCAGTGAACAATAAAAACATGAACAGTTGATACAGTCAATGGTCACAGAAGTAAAACTTCCTGAGGCATCTTTTCCCCACTTCTGTGCCCCCCAGTGGTCATTCTGGAGCTGCAGAGAAAAACATGTGTGTGTGTGTGGGGGGTAGGCCAATAAACCAGTGAAGGTAGTCCATTAAGGGAGGCCTCAGTATGCTGTCTGATAGGAACTGGAGTACAGTATGCGGCACCTTAAACTTAAAGCAAATGAATTGGCAAGGCAGAGAGTGAAAAGCCTGCCAGAGTCCTGATTCTTGAGGTCTCCCTACCCCAACTGGCCTCCCCCCTTTCTACTCCAACTAGTTACTCACTGTTCTTGTAGATACATATGTTATATGTTCATGGCTGTGGCAAGGTGGTGTCTGTGCCCTTGAGGTGTTTCATCTGTCTGATGACCAGGAGATGAGTAGACCATGGCCATCTGTGGGTTCCATGGTGGCCCGAGGGTTGCATGCAAGAATTGGTCTGCATCCTCTGGAGACTAGAAGCACTGCAGACCACAGAAGGGTGTATTGGATCCCTCTGTTCTGAAGTCCAGCCTTAACCTTGTCAAAGGCTTGGCAGTGATCCAGTACACTCCTGGGGTAATCGGGGTTAAATGAAATCTGGTTCCTGACTACCATAATGTTATGCAGCTCCTTCAGCTATTATAAAGATGATTTATTTGTCCTGATAGCACAGGAGTTTGAAGGTGAGAGGTTGAGAGTGTGCTAAATTTGCTGTTGGCTTGTTTTGTCTGATTTTGTGTATTTTATACAACTCAAAATCATATACCGCTAGGTCGAGCTGGAGCCACAGAGGAAGCTGAGTTCTGAGAAATTGCAGTGGATCAGTACCTTCTATCCCTTCCTTAAGGTCCAATATGTGCAGTTTTTTCTGTGTCCCCAACCTTCAAGGTCTTCTGGCTTAGCAGCTAGCCATTCAATATGCTGCTCAGCCACCTTTAGCCATTCACCGTGTGCTTAATGTGAACTGTGGAGGGCTGGCTGTAAGCTTGTTCTTGGCTTTAGCTATTTGCCCTGTCAATGAGACTATGCTGACCTTGAGTCTCAGCAAGCATCACAGGGATTGATTCCACACTGAGGATGATTCTTTTAAGGAGGTTAGCCTATTGATCTCCCATTGAGAGGGGTGGAAGAGATGTGCTAGGTATTGTGGCCAACTTGTAGGCGGGGATTTGCACTGATGAAGGTGAGGAATCCTGGCTTTTCTTTCTCTTACGGGGTGCTGAAGGACAGGCAAAAGCCACCATTTTCACTTGCATATCTCTTCACTACTGGTTTTTACTTGCTGTGTTGCCTTTGTATAATCAATGACAGTGGATGGAGGTGAATTTTATCAGTGGTGGCCTTGAGCAAGGGGTTCAGGTGGTCAAATTTTGCTTCTGCCAGAATTTTTGCAGAAGTTTGGAAATTGCACAAAAAAATGCTTTTAAGGATTCCAAGAAATAAAAAAAAATTTGAAAAGCATTTTAGAAGTGGATTTGCCATTTCTCATTAAATCAACTGGCGGAATTCCACATTCCACGTAGCACATAATGCCGAGAACATCCCTTCAGTGCCTAGAAATGCCAGGAAGGGCCCAGTAATATAAAGATGAGTCATTCATTAACCTACCAGATGTCACATGTTATGTCACTCCATTGGGAAAATGGTAACATAATATTTGACAGCCTCTGGTTGTTATGACATTGGTCATGTCTAAAGTGCTCAGGTTATTCAAATGACTGAAAAAAAAACAAATCCCTTCTAATCTTACACATCTTGAAATTGATTCAACCTTGCAAAACTGCCACATGAAATGGCTACAGAATAATTTTATAGTAGCAGATGAAACTGTTATAATCAAAGTATAATACATTTTCATTAACTCCCACCCTTGTAGGTAGTAAGAAATGAAATCTGTGTGCCCCACACTGACAAACAAAAATGCGAGACAAAGATAACTTGCACGTTGACTTCCAGAACAGACTATCCCAACCCATACAACAAAAGTCCTTAAAAATACAAGTTCTGTTAAAATGGCAAAAACAAATTATAACTAAAACACAAAAGCATGAAGTGTAATATAGAGAATACGACATCAGCGGATGTGTGTAACCAGAATATAATTAATGGTCTTCCCTTTTTCCCATAGGGAAACCGTGACGTAATTTGCCGTTATAAAGGAGCATTTATAATGGCAAACATGCACACAGTTTTCCCCACACTGCGCATGCTCGAACTCCTCGCTTGCTGTATCCTTCCCGAACAGGAAACCGCAGACCCACGGTAGAGAGAAACTGCCATGGACACTTGGCAGTAAGTAATTTTTACAATTAGTTGAAATGTTCCACACAGCTACCGGATTGACCACCCTAAAAATATTTTAAATAACGTTAAAGCGGACCTCACGCGCTGAGGTAATCTGACTGCGCCGGCACAGCATTTATTTTACATAATTGCTGAGGTGAAAAAGAGAAGCCCAACAATTATATAAAATAAAATATGGGTCTCGGTGTGTAAACTTGAATTTACTCACACCCTCGGGGTTTGATGCTATGCATAAACCCCTTGGTTGTGTGTAAATTCTCGTTACACATCGAGACCCATACTTTATCCTATATTTTATACACACACAAAGTATGGGATGCTACATAAGCCCTAAGAGTGAAACTGGAAGGTAGGTTTATGAAAGTATCCCATACTAAGAGTGTATCAGGGTCAGTGTCAGTGGCTCAGTAGGTAGCACACTCGCCTCTGAGGCCAGGAAATCAGAGGGCTGTGGGTTCAGTTCCTACATCTGGCACTTGGGTTAATATCCCAGTACTGACACTGTAGTGTAGCATGAGAGGGGTGCTGCACTTCTGAGGTGCCGTCTTTCGGATGAGACGTTAAACCGAGGTCCCTTCTGCCTGGATTGGTGGTAGTTCAGGTGGATGTTAAAGATCCCATGGCACTTATCGAAAAGAGTAGGGGAATTTCCCCAGTGTCCTGGCCAAATTTCCTTTATTCGCTAAAAATACCAGCAACAGCTTAATCTGGTTCAAGATCAGTTGGAATTCATCTGTATCCCCCTCCCCCTGGTCGTGCCTGAAAATAGGCAGGATTTGTCTAGTGTAGTTACCCGGTCAACAAAAACTAAAAAAAAAAAAAAATGTATAAAATTCTGGTTTACATCCACCCACCTGTGTCTTTTTCTAATGAACAGTTTCAATAAATGTGGAGCTCCTTGATGTCAATCTGTAACTTTATTTTTTACTTTATTCTATAGATGCAGCTCAGAAACCATGAATGGTTCCACTGAAAAAAGCAATGTACATTTTATTTGTTGTTGTGAAAGCTGTTTTGAGGGGGATTTTGATTTGTGTAAAGTGGTGCCAGTTGTGGGAGTGCTGTGTGTGCCAGTCACAGCGCAAGTCTGAGTAATGGGTAACAATTACAGCCAGACAGTTGGAATGCATAATTACAACCCAGTTATATGAGCATTGAAAATGCTCAATATAGTACTGTAATTATAAAGCAGTTAAACAAAGGCTAGGTGGGTTGGTTGTGGCCCAGTTCAGATTCTGACTCTGATCTTTCTCCAGAAGGTTCTGACTTTCTTTGATTTGCCCCCAAAATAATTTAAAATGCACTGATAGGACCACAACCAAGTCAGGGGTGATCCAGTCTAGGTCAAATGGCAGAATTAGGCTGTTCCTAGATCCCTTCCCTTTTTACGTCATATGATGTTTCTGTTTATTTTGTGTTTTTGTTTTATGTTTACTCATTTTCTTGTTCGTAACAGGAATAAAGCTCAAAAAAAATTTTTAGTATCAGAACCAGGTCACTGTCAGATCTTAACCTCGGTTTTGAAGAAAACATTACAAGAAATGTTAAAACATCAGCTGTTACCACGTATAAGCATGCAAGGTGTACCCCCCCCCCCAAACATGGACACAGAAAAACTGCAATTTGTAGCAGGAAATCTGTTGAGAGCTTGGCTCCTTACTTTATTTTCCTTTACTACCTGTTATCTATTCTGGGACTAACAAGATAACCACTGCTACAACATGGAGTGACTACCTGGTTGTATTTGTTTGATGTGCTTCCCTGTGCTCCTACCATTGAGGGTGTGTTTGTTGAAGTCAAGTCCAAGTGGAGTCAAAATGCTTTATTGTTCGACTGTTTTTCATTCTTTACAGGCAAAACTCACATACTACATTTAAAAGATTCTTTGACATTTAAAATATATTCTAAAGGATACATAATAAAATCTTAGGAATACAGTACATCTTCAGTCACATTTAATGATGTGATTGTAACAAGCTTCAAGAAATGTATGTCTTTTTTGAGGTCGCAATATGGACAGATACTTTATAGATTATGGACAACAAGTAAGTAAGTACACTCATGACCATGTATTGCATACTATGTAGACCCTGTAAAAATAATCATACTAACTACTGTGTCTAGAAAGATTATTTAAGATTGATTTTAGAGAATTATTATTCACTTAGAAATTAAGTGTGTATACAGAAGTTCCATAATATTCTAATGGATTTATTATTTTCCCGTGCATCCTTTTATACAAATATCATGATAGCTTTGTAAGTTAAATCTATAGCAAACTTCTTCAGAGTTACCAGACTCTTATTTAATGTTAAATACTAGAATACCCATGCTATCTAATGATTTTACCTGGATCAATTTCTTTTTTGAAATAAATATTGAGTAATATATAGAAATGTATCATTCTTATCAGAGTTGAATCTATACCTATCCATCTCTCATATTTTGTGGAGAAGGGAGTTGATAAGTTAAGAATAACTGTATTTATGAAAATTTCATATATTTGTTGTGTATATTGATTTGCTGTATGAATCATTTTCCAGTAGATCCTTTTTAGAAAGGTCAACATATCTTTAGCTATGAAATCTGTAAGGGGATGCATCAATACTTTAGGAATCAAGTCCAAGTGTTCGCCACTCAGTCCTTGAACTAGTTCTTCTTCATGTTTCCCTTGGATCTTCCTTCTCTTGGTTCTCTGGACTTTTACCCTTGTGCATCTTAAAGAGCCACAATTGGACTAATGGCATAATCTCTTTTATGGTGTTGAAAACTGTAATCATATCTCCCCTAAATTTTCTCTTTTTCATGGATAACAGTCCCATTTCTGTGAGACAATCCTCTAAGCCCATTTTGGCCAAGCCATTAGTCATCTTTGCCACTCTTCTTTGTACCTCCTCCACTGTTTTAATATATTTCCTTAGCTATGGGAATGAGAATTGCACACAGTATTCAAACTGTGCCTAGCTAAGCATTTGTATAGGTGATAAGAAAAAATTACTCACCTTAGTAATGTTGTTTCTTCTAATGGAGTCTTGCTGTATTCTGACAATAGCAGTGTGTCCCAACCTTCGAACTGCCCCGGAGATGAAAGAGTTAACTTTCCATGCCAGGCATGGAACGCTGAGCTCGAGCTTAGTTGAGACTCTGTCTGTTGCTGTTTGAACTCAAACCGTCAGATCTTTACAAGCTAAACTCACTGAGGTCCTGTGTGGAAGCTGTAAACCTACACTAGCCAACTGGCTGCTAAAATATAACAACAGATTTTTTTGTCCCAAAACAAAGACTCAAGTCAGGAAACCCAAAAAATGAAATAAACACAACACCCACTCACCCAAAGAAAAGAGGGTGATAATAAAAAAGGTGGGGCACCTCCTGAGTGCCAACACTGCTACTGCCCACCCATATCCCAAAAACAAAGGTTCTGAGAGGGGAAGGCAGGAGTGAGGTCAGAATACAGCAAGACTCCATTAGGAGAAACAACATTACTAAGGTGAGTAATTTTTTCTTCAAACAACATGAAGTCTTGCTGTATTCTGACAATAAGCAGACTACCAAGCAGTACCTCCATGGAGGAGGGACAGAACCTACTTAGAAATAGGCTCTGAAGCACAGCTGTGCTAAACTGAGCATCACTCCTAGCCTGGATATCCAGGGAGTAATGCTTGGTAAAAGTGTGAACTGTTTTCCAGGTAGCTGCTTGACATATCTCTAAGATAGAATATCCCTGGCAGCAGCCAGGGAAGCAGTTGTACCTCTGGTAGAGTGAGCCCTCAGGCCTGAGGGTGGAATCTTACCTAGTTTTTCATATCAAAATTGAATGCAAGAGACAATCCACCTGGTAATGGATCTTTTAGTGGCAGGTTTTCCTTTACCAACCTCACCATAAGTGAGGAACAGTTGGAGGTAGTCAAACCTGTGATCCTTGGTACGTTCTATGTAGTAGCTAAGGGCTCTTTTCACATCCAAACTGTGCAACCTCCTCTCACCAGAGGAGGAATGGTCAGCGAAGTACACAGGAAGAGACATAGATTGGTTCAGGTGGAAGTCTGAAACCACCTTAGGTAAAAACTTCCTGTTAGTCCTGAGGACCACCTTATCTCTATGGAAAGAGATAAAATCAGGCTCCACTGACAGGGCTTGTAACTCGGTTATGCGCCTGGCAGAAGTGATGGCCATCAAGAACACAGTTTTCCAAGTCAAGTACTTAAGCTCTGCTGAGGACAAAGGCTCAAATGGGGGTTGCATAAGCTGAGCAATGCAAACATTAAGGTCCCAAGCAGGGGCAGGGTCCCTGAATGGTGGATTGGTATGAAGTAAACCCTTGAAAAACTTGAAGAATACAGGGTGAGCTGAAAGAAAAGAGGGCTTACCTGCTGAAAGAAAAGCAGAGACATATGCCAGATGCACCCTTAGTGTAGCTGGTCTGAGTCCCAAGCTATTCAGATGGACCATATAGTCAAAGACTGTGGGCAGGTCCGCAGACTCTGGGGAAATATGCTTCCCAGAGCACCATATGGAGAATCTTTTCCATTTGGAATTATAAGTAGCTCTGGTAGAAGGCTTCCTAGAAGCCTTTAGAATATCCATAACACCTTGAGAGAGGAGTAAATCAGCAAACTCTAACTCTTCAAGAGCTAGGCCTTGAGATTGAGAGATTTGAGATTCGGGTACCAAACCCTCCCTTGAGCACAGGTTAACAGGTTGTAATTCCTGGGAAGAGACAAGGGAATGTGGACTGCTAAGGACAACAGAAGTGGGTACCAGGGCTGTCTGGAGCAATCAGAATCACCTTGCAGGGTTGAGAGCTGATTTTGACTAGCACCTTGAACAGGAGAGGGAAGGGGGGAAAGCATACAGGAACTTCCCTTCCCAACTGAAAACCAGGGCATCCAGGGGGACTGAGCCCAACACTGGGGGTCTGCAGCAAAAAAGGGGAAGTTGGTGATTGTCTGGGGCTGCAAAAAGATCTATCTGTGGGGTGCCCCATCTGGAGAAGATCACCTCCAAAACCAGGGGATCCAGTGACCATTCGTGATGGCCCTGAGATATCCTGCTGAGAGCATCTGCCAGGACATTGTCCTTGCCTGGGAGGTATACTGCTGTAAGGGAGGTGTTCAGGGAATAGACCAGAGACCACAACTACATTGCTTCTGTGCACAAGGCCGTAGACCGAGTGCCCCCTTGCTTATTGATATACCACATTGTGGCGGTATTGTCTGTCCTGATCTGAACAACTTTGTTCTGAACAGACTTGAAAAAAGTCTGAAGTGCTAGAAACACTGCTCTGAGTTCCAACAGATTGATGTGAAGCAGAGATTCCTGAAGGGACTACAACCCTTGGGTGGTCAGGTCTCCTAAGTGGGCCCCCCACCCCAAAATGGAGGCATCTGTAGTAAGGATTAAAGAGTGAGACTGAGTGACAAAGGGAACTCCCTGTCTTAGATTGTCCTGATCCTGCCACCACTGCAAGGCCTGGATCAGGGTTCCAGTTACTGGTACCAGTTTGGTCAGAGGGTCCTTTTTCTGAGACCAAAAGGTTCTCAAGTGAAACTGAATGTCCCTCATCTGAAATCTTGCTCCCTGCACCACTGCTGTAGAAGCAGCCATGTGCCCCAGGAGCTGCAGAAATGCCTTGCTGGACGAGACACCTATAGGGTGAATGAAGAGGCCAGTGTGATAAGGGTCCTTGCCCTGTCCAGGGGAAGGAAGGCTCTGGCCTTTTCTGTATCTAGCTCTATGCCTATGAAGGTGAGGACCTGAACAGGCTCTAGAACTGACTCTTAAAGATTCAGAAGGAAACCTAGAGAGGTGAGCAGTTGCTGAGTTATCTGTAGGTGTAACTTGACTTGATCTGGGGACTGGCCTACTATGAGCCAGTCGTCCAGGTATGGGAAGATGGCAATCCTTTGCCTTCTTAGGGAAGCAACTACTACTGCCAGGCATTTTGTGAACACCCTTGGAGCAGAGGTTAGGCCGAAGGGCATTGCTCTGAATTGGTAATGGCCTGAGGGCAGCTCGAACCTGAGGTACTTTCGATGGGAGCTTCTGATGAGAATATGAAAATAGGCATCCTTGAGGTCCAGGGAGACTAGCCAGTCCCCTGGCCTTAGAGAGGGTAGAATTATTCCCAGAGTCACCATTTTGAACTTTGGCTTTAAAAGGTGCTTGTTTAAATACCTGAAATCCAGGATGGGCCGCCATTCTCCTGTCTTTTTGGGAGTGAGGAAGTACCTGGAGTACAATCCTTTCCCTTGGTGTAGGGGTGGAACCCTTTCTACAGCTCTGAGACCCAAGAGGGAAGAGACCTCTGCCTCTAAGGCAAGTGCCTCTGAAGGATTTGCAGGTGGAAGGATCTGTTCTCATCTTTGGAAATTTCTTGAAGCTGAGAACCAGTCCCTGGCTTACTACTTCCAGGACCCATTTGTCTGATGTTAAAGATTTCCAGTCCTGGACAAAGTAAGCCAGCCTGCCCCCTACAGGTGGTGGAGAATCAGCCCTGGCAAACCCATCAGGGTGCCTGTTTGGCAGGGGGTTTAGGCTGAAGGGTGGAAGCAGGTCTGCTTGTACCCCTTCTGCCTCTCCCTCTCCCTCTAAAGAAACCCCTCTGAGCATAGGCAGAAGAGGAGGCCTGGGCTTGGTAGAAAGGCCTATGAAAAGGCCTGCCCCTGCCCCTGGGATGCTGCCTCTGAGGAGTGACTTGCCTTTCCTTGGCCTGAGCACTCCTATAGGTGGTCCTGTATTCATCCATTTTCTTCATGCAGTTCTCTGTTTGCTCCCCAAACAGAGAATTACCCACAACAGGAACATCCATGGCCTTAGTCTGGGTATCCTGAGACAGGCTAGTACATCTGAGCCAAGCCATCCTACGAAGGGCCACAGATGTAGCCATGACTCTAGATAAAATATCATTGGAGTCCACTGCAGCATGGAATTGCACCTTGGATGCCTCAATACCATCAGCAGCCACCTGCTCCAGCTCTTTGGCAAGCTGGCCAGGGACCTGTTTAGCTAAAGCTATGACAGTGTCCCATCTAGATTTCTGATATCTAGCTGTATAGGCCATATAATTGGCCTGCCTGAGTCCCAAGGATGCTGCCATGTACTGTTTCTTAGCTATGGCATCAATCCTCCTGGAGTCCTTATCTGGGGGGGTGTGAAGCCAAGGGTATATTAGCCTTATCACAGGCTGCAGCCTGCACTACCCCAACATGGCTGCATTGCTGGGTAAGGAACTCCATATCTGAGCCCGACAAAGTATACCTCTTGTCCATTCTTTTATCCACAGGAGGTATAGAATTAGGAGTCTTTAAAATCTTAAATGTCTGTTTCCCAAAAGACTTGTGTAAGGGAATAGACAGCCTCCTGGACTCTGGGATAGCCATCATTTCCACATAGTCAGGCTCCTCCTGGTCATCCACAGCTTCTTCCATAGGAAGCTGAAGGGTTTCAGCCACTTTCTTGTAAAACATGAAATGGGAGAGGGACTCAGAAAGCCTAGGAGGAGACACTCCTGAAGGTCTGTCTGGGGAGATGTCCGGGTCAATGGGCACATCCAGACTTTCATAATCACATTCACTTTCCTCTACTCTTCCTCCTCCTCCGATTCATAAAATTCTTCCAAATCATAATCCGAACCGTGGAACCGGCCGAACAGCGCCTTCCTGATGGTGCGGTTCGGTCGAACCGGGAAAGCGACTGCACAATTTTATCGCTTTGGCTATTTCATCAGCGGTTGAGAAGAAACTTTGGATCCACTTGCTGATTTTTCCTTCTTGTTCTCTTAACCAGAACTGACTCTGAATCGGTTCTCCTTTTGTCAAGAAGTTTCGCTCCTGGTCAGAGGGTTACCACTTCTGGTTCGGTTTTGAACCGAACTGGCTGGCCACCTCGGGTCAGCGGACTTTTGGCCTCCCTTCCTGAGCCTACCAACTCTCTTTTCTAGGGCAGCTACAGGAAAATTTTTACAAATCTGGCAGTCTGAATTGAGGTGGTCAAACCCCAGACAATAAACACAGGTGGTGTGGGGGTCAGCCTTAGCAAAGACTTCCCCACACACACTACAGTGTTGAAACCCAGTGGGCCCGGTTTTTCTTTTGGGTTTCTCAGACATGGTGCCAGCCCTAACAAAACTTACCCTTTTAATGGCAATCCATAGGCAAGACACTTTATCGGTTCCTGACCGTGTTATGGAGTCATGGAAAAACGGTAATAAAATCGTTTTTTTTAGAACCATTAAGAACCGGTAACCACACTCTAAAAGTAGAAATAAAGATTTTTAAACAACTTGATCGGTTCAAACCGAACCGATGAAACGTTTACAAGTTCCACACAGAATAGAAAATCAAATAACCTATCTAGTACTCACGAATACCACAGACAGAGACTGAACCGACAGGTTGCGGTTTAAATTCGGTTGCAAACCGAGAAAAACGGACTTTAACCGACAAATTGAACTGAGCAAAGGAGAACTCTCTGGAGCGACTGTTCAGTGAGGCGGAGTAAAGAATCTGACGGTTTGAGTTCAAACAGCAACAGACAGAGTCTCAACCAAGCTCGAGCTCAGCGTTCCATGCCTGGCATGGAAAGTTAACTCTTTCATCTCCGGGGCAGTTCGAAGGTTGGGACTCAGTGCTATTGTCAGAATACAGCAAGACTTCATGTTGTTTGAATAATACCTCTCACCCTGCTTGCAAAGGTACTCTTTCTCTCATATTTCCCAAACTCATATAGATCATTGCGCATTTTGTTAATATCCTTTTGCAGTGTAACTACTTTTCCTATCTTGGTGTCATCAGCAAATCTGCCTACCCTTGACATCGTTACCTGACCTTGTTGATCATGGATCAGCTGGCTAGACAAAGAAAGTCCATTGGGGAGGGGGGGTCACAAGTCCAGGTCTTATCCCAGGAAAACCCCCACAGGCAGTTCCTGACATCCCTGATGTATTGGTGGCATCTGAAGGATGAATGTCAAGTGCCCTCTGAAATAGAGGGGAAATCTCCTGCCCATGGACCTGACTTGGTGCTGTACTGATATTGCTAAGTCTGAGACCTTAGGAGTTACAGACCTGTGACCTTGTGGATTATAGACCAGATGATGAGTTAAAGACACACAGAAACATAGACAATGACAGCAGAAAAAGACCAAAGAACCATCTAGTCCACCCAGAGTTCCCTATGTGCTCCAGGGCCTATTGTCTATAAGGGTTTTTTATCCTTCCCGGTCAACCCCCTGCTCCCTCCCTATTGCTACCAACCTGAGCAACCACTAAACATTTCGCTTTGTCCCAGCCATGCTTGAAACCATTTACAGTCTTGGTGCTGGCCACTTCCACTGGCAGACTGTTCTATGACTCCACCACCCTTTCTGTAAACTAGAACTTCCTCATAGCCTTCGTAAAACTTTCACCTGCCAGTCTCTGCTCGTGCCTTTGGGTTTTTGACTCTGTACTCCTGCTAAATAGTTCCCTGCAGTTCACCTTGTTTATTCCCTACATGAACCTGAAGTCTCCATTATATCATCCCTCTCTTGCTCTCCAGTGAGTACATGTTCAGTGCATTGAGATGATTTTTACAAGCTCTGCACTATTGGCCCTGAATTATCTTGGCCACCCAGCATCGCACACTCTCCAGCCTGCCTAGTCCTTCCTTAGATGATGACTCCATAACTAAACACAGTATTCCAGATGCTGCCCCACTATGACCAATATAGAGGTAGTAGTACTAGGGCCAATGATTTTCCATTTTCAATGGAAAACACCAGTAGAAAACTGAATTTGTCATTTTGAAACTAGCACGTGGGAGTTGGTTTTTCATGAAAAAACTCTTTGTGCCACTTTATCATGCAAACCCTCTCATTTTGTACCAGCTTTCTGGGTCCCCTGATAAAGGTCATAGACCAAAGTGCTGGGTCAGTTTACCTGGCAGTATGTTTGTCCGAGTTTTGTTGTTTTTGAACAAGTTTGCAAAACTACTACAGTATCTTAAGCTGGTATCCATGATTCTTCTTGAGTGCACTGTTTCTGGTTTCTGTTTTGAGCGAACTCCTCCATTTCGAGACGAATTTTCAGGAAACAATGGATTTAGAGATTTTGCCAAATAGAACTGACCAACTTTGAAAATGAAAAATCATTAGATCTATAGTACCTCCTTTTTCCTGCTGTCAATACCTCTTCTGATGAACCCCTGCATCTTATTAGCCTTATTATAGGCCTTGTTACACTGGCTTGATTGTTTGACGGAATCACTAATGATGACTCCTAGGTCCCTTTCTTCTGACGTAGTGCTCAATTTAACCCCTCCCATTCAGTACTTTGTCCTGTTCTTTTTTCTCCTAGGTGCATACTCTTGCATGTTTTGGCTTTGAATTTCAATGGTCAAACCTCAGACCACTTCTCTAGCCTCTGTAGATCCCTTTGTATCTCCCTTCATCACTATCTACCCTACTACAGAGTTTTGTCTCATCTGTAAAGAGACACAACTTGCCCCAGATGCCCTCTCCAATGTTGCTGATGAACATATTGAAGAGGACAGGATCCAGGACAGATCACTGCAGCACCCTACTTGAGACCTCCCTGTCTCCCAATTTGATCTCGTTTACCACCACCCTCTGATGTCACTCCTTCAACCAGTTTCTTACCCATCTAACTATGTCCCTAGCCATGCCCAGATCCTCCAGCTTCTTCAACAAAATACAGAAAAACACCTGTAAAAATTACCTGCACTCCAGAGCCAGGTGAGCTACTAACCTTCCAGTGAAGGCAGTAGAAATACCAAAATCGTTGCTTCCTTGCAATATTAGATTTATTGCATGGGGCCAGGAGGGCAGATCCTAATAGGACTGACTAAAGTTTAGTCAGTCCTAATAGAATCTACCCTGCTGGCCCCAAATCACCTTGATCACCTTACACTGTACCTCCTCTAGCCTGTCCCTGTTCTTTTTCAGGTGAGGACTCTAGAACTGGGCACTGTACTCCATGTGTGGCCTCTCCAATGGCCTTTACAGAGGTAGAAGTACCTCCTGTGTCCTACTGTCAACTCTATCCTAATGCACCCTATAATCCTGCTAGCCTTGCTGAAGGCTTTGATACATTGACTGGTTTGTTTAAGGGAGCTACTAATGATGACTCCTAGGTCTGTGTCCTCTGACGTTGTGTGCAGCTGAACCCCTCCCATCCAATACTCTGTTCTGGGGATTTTGTTCCCCAAGTGCATCACTTTGCACTTCTTGGCATTGAAGTTTAGTTGTCATACTTTGGACCAGTTTTACAGCCTTTGTAGTCTCTCTGCAATTCCCTTATCCCCTCCACATTGTCAGCTCTACCACTGAGTTTAATGTCCTCTGCAAACAGAAAAAACCTGCCCTGCATTCCCTCTCCCATGTTGTTGATGAACATATTAAATAGGATTGGTCCAGATTGCACTTGCTGAGTCATGTGACCATGGCACTAATGGACAAGATAGTGAGACAAAGAAAGTTTGTTGGTTAGGAGGGGGCACATGGCAAGGCTTTAACATAGGAAGGACACCACAGGCAGCTCCTGCCACTGTCGTTGTCCTGGTAGCATCTTGGGCATGAATGCTAAGTGCCCCTCTTGGACTGAGGGGTGAAAGTTCCACTTCGGGGCCTGACCTAGTGCTGGATTGGTCTCACTAGATCATGTAACCTTGGACATCATGGACCAGCTGGTGAAATACAGAAAGTCTTTTGGTGAGGGAGTTGGACTGCATGAGAAGCCTCTCCCCAGAAAAGACCTTCTAGGCAGCTATGGGCTTGATCCACCAAATGGCAGGGTTACACATGGATTCTGTCATATCCTTGCGGCCGAGTCCCACACCCAAGGCCTTTCCACACCAGAAAGCATCCACATCCCCTGCCCACTGCTCCCTGTGAGTGTGGAGCTTCACATAGCAGCAGGGGGAATCCCATGGGGGTGAGCTGTGCTGGACACCAGGCATCCAATCAGATGCCCTCGTCAGTAGTGTAGTCCTGGAAGAACAGTGGGACTGGCAACCATGTGATCTGAGCTTACAAAATCTCATGCACTGCAGGCTACTGATGCTCCCACTGCTGCAGCTCTGCTATGATGTCAGCTGCAGGGGACTCTGGGATAACTGGTTACAGCAAATGTCAGCTTGTAAATCAGCAGAATTAGTCTGATATATTCTACCATACTGTAGCAAATGGTAAGTAAAAAAATGTTTTGCACACAAAATGTAAATTGGAAACAGCCCCAGACTTTGTTGTGGGGCTCTTAGTACTAACTGTTCTCCTTTAACAGTGAGATTTAGCACTCAGCTGTGTCTATATTCAGCATTTCACTCTGGCAGTAAACTGTGAATTAGACTTCAATTAGTACTCTTAATCCTTTACCTTTTGGCTCTGTTTAAGGAAAAATAATAACAGCTCATATAGCCTTCTGGAAATTAAAATTGCAGGGTTTGCGTACTTTTAATCAGTTGTGTTTCATAGACCCCTCAGGGTTTAATCATAACCTTTGCTGGGTTTAATGAAAATCAGTTGAACCATAATGGTCTTTTCAGGATGGATGCAGTAACAGTACCAATCGCAACAAAAGACATTGTGAAATTGACTGGCGTTTTGCTTTTTGAGTAACAGAAACAGCTTTACTCCTGAGGTCAGTTCTGTGAAGGCAGCTGTTGTGGGGATTAGCCCAAATAGCAAGCAGACACTGGATTTACATTTTTGTTGCTCGTCTTCAAATCCTGGACCTTTCTGGCAGATGGACTAGGTATAGAGAGATTACAATGAATGCTAATTAAAATGTTTTCCAGTATCCAGGAAGATGTTTTACAATAATATATTTAGATCCAATTTGGTGTATATTTCATTCATTTTCTATATTTACTTCCCCATAGTCTTCATTACTGAGGACAGTTTCATGATATTCCTGAAAATGGGAGCTTTTGCATTCCAGTTAACTTACTTTCTGAAACAAAACATAGATTAACCTACAATGTAAGTGGCCCAGCAGGTTGCACACTTGCCTTTTGAGTCCGGACGATTGGAAGGTTGTGAATTCCAGGAACTTGGGGTAACATCACAATATTAGCACTGTACTGCAGCATGAGGAGGGTGTTGTACTCTTGAATTTCTGTCCTTCAGATGATTCTTTAAACTGAGGTCTCATCTGCCTGATCTGGTGTCTGTTCAGGTGGATTTTAAAGATCCCACGGCACTTCTTGAAAAGAGTAAAGGAATTTGTCTGGTACCCTGGACAAATTTCCCCCATTCGCTAAAAATACCACCAACAGCTTAGTCTGGTACAAATTCAGTTGGTTTCCACTTGTATCTCCCCTTCCCTCAGAAAGAGGCTGAAAACAAGCAGAGTTGGTCAACAAAATTAATTAACTGAAACAGGATATTTGTGCCAGTAACGTCATCTCATCATCATGCTGTTCATCCTGTTGAAGTCATAATGCTCTGCTTGTAAGATCACAATAATTTCCATGGCAACAGATAGTGATGCCATTTATTTATTTGCTTTTGGTAATCGGGTTAGTGCATTAGGCAATGACCCTGCCTATTTTCAGGCACGAACCGGGAGAGTGCAGTGTATAAACTAGAAATGATAACAAACAGATACAGAATTCAGTGATACAATCAGGACAAAGTAATCAGCAGACACAAAGAGCAAAAAAGCATCGACTTATCCATGTAGGAATAAGCAGAAGTAACAAATACAATTGGTGCAGTGGTATAATTAGTGCAATATAGCCAGGTAAACACGTCGAAACAGACTAATAGAGGAGAAACAGACAAGTGGTTCACAATTAAGAGAAGAATACGGAAAATAATCACAGAACTGTCTGGCAGGCAAGCAGAAAGATGAGCATCAAGTTAAGAGCAATCACAGTTACCAAGTGCATTTAGGTGAGAAAACAGTGCATGCTTGAAGGTGAGGTGAGATGAGGAGTTCTTAATATGAGGGGGTAGGGAATTCCAGAACTTGGGGGTGAAATATGAAAAAGTTTGCTCACCCATTTTAGAGGAGCAGCGTGGGACTAAGAGCATGAGCGAGGTGGAGGACCTAAGTGGGTGGGAGTGAGGGGCAGGGCTGAGCATAGCTCCCAGAGAAACACGAAGGGGAGGTCTGGTTAATGAGTCAATGAAACAACCTAAAGTGTAAGAATGAAGGGCTTCGGGAGACAGCCAGTGCAAGACAGAGTAGAGCAAGCAGTGATGGGTTAGATGAGGAGCTGATAAGGCAAATCTACAGATCTTGTTGTATATGACATCCCACTTACGAAGAACACCAGCATTGGTGTGGGGGAGTATGGGGAGCATGTATAACAGTCCTGGGAGCAGGATGCCTCTAGCTACCGAGATCCTGGCAGCAGGTGTGAGAGAGTGACACAGTATACAAGCAGCGCCAATCTTCGATTGACTGAACATCATATCTCGTTGATGTGAGCAGAGAAGTCAAGTGCCGAATCACGCGTAACATCAAGATATTTGAAGGAGTCAGTGTTTAAGACAAGCTAACCATCCCAGCAGAGGACCTGAAGCTTAATGGACTCAGTGTGGACCTTCCTAGAGGACCCAAAGAGCATGGCCTGAGTCTTAGATAAGTTTAGGATTTGATAATTGGTGGAGGACCAGGACTGAAGGTTCTGAAATGCAGATGATAGGTGCTGACTGAGGACGTCTATGGACTTGGAGGCGGTGTAGAGCACCAGGTTGTCTGCATGCATAATGGTCCTACAAGGTGGCGAAGGGTTAGGAATATCATTTATAAAGAGGAAGAAGAGAAGAGCAGAGGACCAAGAATAGAACCCTGAGAAACACCACAGGAGATAGGGGCAGGGGATGAGAGAACTTTATAGAAGAAGACAGCTTGAGAGCGATTGTCAAGGTAACTGCTGATCCAGGATAAGGTAGAGTCTGAAGCACAGAGGAACTGAAGTTTACTTAATAGTAGAGGGTGATTGACCAAGTCAAATGCCTTGGAGGTCGATACACAGCACCAGTAAGCAAGCCTTTGTCATGTTGCTCTTTACGGCACTGGTAAGTGCGTGAGAGTCGAAGTTGCAATGCTCAGTGCAAAGCCATGTTGATTGGGGACCGGTTGAAGTGTAATAAATGTGCAGCTACAGTGGTAGCCACAGACATTGCCAGCTATTTCCAGATATTTCGTGAAATTTCTGAAGAGTTTCTCTCTACTGCCCCTACTGTTTAAATGCAAAAAGCATCAGATATTTCTGGAAATATCACAGAAATGTCAGGAAATAGCTGGCAGTGTCTGTGGCTACTACTGTACCTGGCAATGAATTAGTTTTTCCGGCAACTTACTGAGCATTGGTAAAAACGAAATGGGTCGGTAGTTCAATAGAACCTTGGGGTCACCTTTCTGGCTGTTTTCCAGGCCGAAGGAACCATGGCAGAGCAAATAGACAAGTTAAAGAGCCTGGTTATTGGTGTAGCAAGAAAAGAGGCAACCAGTCTGAGGATCCTAGGTTCAAGACCATCCGGCCCTGTGCTGCCATGAGCAGGAATATTCTTCAATAGCTTAAGGACTTCTTGGCACATGACCAGAGCAAGCACTAGAGAGCGAGAGGCAACAGCTAGTGATGGGGGGAGGAGGCAGGGGATCATAGGATGGAGTGGGGGTGATGTTGGGAAGCATGGTAAAGAGGGAGTTAAAGACATTAGCTATGGTGTGAGGGTTATTACAGTGGTTATCATTTATAAGCATTTCGTTTGGAGTCTGAGGCTTATTGTTCCTGAGGATTTCATTAATCTGATACCAGTATTGCTTTGGGTTGGAGGCAAAGGAGCTAAGCAGATCATGGTAGTATTTACTCTTGGCAGAGCAAATTTCCTTTTTACATGTGTTTCGCAAGGATCGGTAAGCCTCAAAGTCAGTTGGAAGAGAGGATGATTTCCATTTTAACCAGAGTTTATCCCTGCATTTAAGTAACTGTAGTAGGAGCTGCTTGAGCCATTTGGTGGATGTTCCTTTGACCCTTCACATAGTGATCGGAATGTGTCTGTTCTGAAGGGAGAGTAGAGTTGCATTGAGATAGTTAGTTGCAAAGTTGATATCATTGGTTATGTAGAGGGGAGCCAGTCAATGAGTTTCAGGTCATGAAGGAACGCAGCAGAGTTAAGGTTAGAGAAGTTAGAAAAGGATAAAACATTTGCGGGGTAGGAGGGAGGGTGAGTATCCCACACGCAGTAAACTGGGCAGTGATCACTTATGGAGTCAGGCAGGACTCCAGCAACAGGAAACTTCTCCTTCCTATTAGTAAGACTCCAGTCTAAAAGGGTGCAGCTGGAACCTCTCTGAGAGATCTTCGTGGGAGCCAGGACGAGTTGGGCAAGGTTGGCCTTTGTAATAATGGAGGTTAGGAGAAAACAGTTAGGACCATCCCATAACAGAATGATGACTTTGGTGGGGGAAACTGCAGGAGGACAAGATGAAGTTTGGGAGACAAAGATAATATTTTCATGTAGATGTTCTCAGTAATAATGAGGGAACATAATTACAAAAAATTAATTTAATATATGTTGAATTGTGCATGGACATTACAGTATATCTTAAAACATTTTCCTGGATACTGTAACAACACTTTAAAGAGCTCTTTTGATATGCAATATAATGGGGACAAGGTAATGCACTTTAGGGTTGAGTAGACAGTTTAATGTTGAATTCACATTTTTGCACCTTAATAATGTTGCAATCCCTAAACAGATTAGCCTGAAATTTGTCATATGCCAGTTGGTGCCAGGATCTCAGGATCTTTGCTAGCGGTCAGTTCAGCAATTTAAAAGTTCTACAAGGTTGAAAACAGATAAAATAATGAAATGTGACCTTTTTGGCTCTCTGGTAGCAAACACTTGTCTGGGCATTGATAGTTGAAACTTTCAGGTTTGCAAGATGATGGCCCAAGGACGATTCTTTGAGAGGAGGTATTACTGTAAAATGTCTAGATTTTTAATTATTTAGAAAATAAAATGCTGTTTTCTTGCATGAGCAGAATGTTTTTTCAACATTCTATTTATAACTGAATTTTTTTAGACTGACATATGTCAGTTTAGTGACCAGGGCCACCATTTATGTGACTTAAGACTACCAGTTTCATGCAGTTACAAGTCACGAAAATGGCCTCGATTATATTAGATTGTTGGCAGCTGACAGTCCATCTTGGCCACACTGGCACTGAATCCCCCCCAAGCTTGTCCAGTGGTCAGGACCCATCCTACTGCTGGCACCCTCTGCCCATCAGAACTGTATGAGAACTGGCAGTAGCTGCCCACTGACACTGCCAATACCACCTCCCAGCTATCTGCCTGAAGTTGCATTAAACTGCAGTGGGTCCCTAACCCTGCAGCTGGTACCTTCCTCCCAGCTTCTCTGATCTTGAATACAGCTGCTGGTCAGTGCTCAAACCCACCCACTGGTACCCCCTCATCTGAAAAAAGCTGGGCATGGGTGCCAAATCCCACTGCTTTCACCCCCTATACCCTCCCAGAAGTTGAATAAAGCCAGCAGTGGGTGTCCAACATCACTGCCAGCCCCCACCCATTAACCACTCCATCTTGAATATAGCTGCTGGCAGGTGACCAAAACCCACCTGGTCACCCTCTTTTACCCGCCAATCTTGAATTCAGATGGTGGTGGGTGCCCATCCCTGCTGCCAGTACCCCTTCTTATCCACCTGAAAAAAAAGGGGCATGTACCCAACCCTGCTGCAGGTGTCCTCCAGATCCTGCCTAATACAAAATGCTTCCCCCTCCCACTGACTGAGTTTCCCTATCCATCCTCTTCCCCCTACCCAATCCCAAGTCATGAAATAGAAAATGCCTTTGCCTACCCTCTAAAACCCATGCCACCCTGTTTCCCAGATAGGTGATCACATCTCCCTCATCAAGATTTTTCAATGCTCCACAGCATGATCCTCTGCTCCCTCTCTCACTCTCCTCCTTTTTCTGCACATAGGGGGAAAATATTTACAAAATAAAAAAAAAACTAAGCCCCAAAACTGGGACTTAGGTAGGATTTTTATGGAGAAAGGGGATTCAGGGACAATTTGGAAGAGCATTAATTGGGTATTTGTGGGGAGTGGGGATGCCAAAAACCCCAACCCTCAAATTTTGAAGAAAAATATTAAAAATTTAAAAAAATTAAAGGCGTTAACAACCCCCCAAAAAACTAAGTCCCATAAAATGCACTCTGTACATGTGCATGGACATTTTTTTCCAGATTAGGTTTATCATGTGTTTATGTAATACTTATAATTTTTTATTTTTTTTTATATTTTTTCACCCAATATGAGGGAATGGATATTCATTATCCCATCTCATGAGCACCCAGTCAGCCACTTCTAAGTCTGCTCCACAGGTATGCTACTTTGCATGATGCAAGATACAGGTCTGGAGCTAAGCCTGACAGGTGAGCTGCCTTGCATAGGGCCCACAGGGTCCTGTGTGATGCAAGCTACAGGTGCGCCCCCACCTGGTGAGACTACTGCATTGTGTATGGCCATCAGGCCTGTTTATGAAGTAGAGCAACGAAAACAAAGGAAAACCAGCACCACCAATTCAGTAAATATAAAACAAATCTTTATTTACTCACATTTTTCCATTTTGGAAATCACAAAATCCAGAAGACAGTGCAATATTTATATAATACATATACAGTATATATATATATATATATATAGATAGATAGATAGATATATATATATGTAATAGGGGCGCGGTCACGCCCCTACAGTTAGGGTTGAGAAGGCACTCCAATGTTAAACTCAAAATTTTGCACTTTAATAACTTTGTAACTGTTAAACAGATTTGCCTGAAATTTAGTATGCTCTTTCCTGACATGAAAATCTATTGATCTGGCAAGTTTCTTTCCGGTTGGATGGGCAGTCTCCAAGTTACAGAGAGGTGAAAAAACATTTTTTTACCCATTGACTTTGCTGGGATTTTTCTTTGAACTTGCCTACAGCCCAGAGGGTTTGTTTGTTTGGTATGAAATTTTCATGACAGAAAGGGACTACCCCACATATGTGCCTTTTGCTAGTCTGGTGGAAAAAAAATAAACCGTTTTTAAGTTATTGCAATTAAAAAATTTGAAAAAATTGTTTCTGAGCATGCGTAGAAGGCATTTCAGTATAGCTGGTTGATACGAAAGACGAATCCCACATTGTATGAGAAAATTCCTCTTTCATATGGCTACCATCTTGTTTCCAGTCTGCCTGAAATTCAAATTTGGAAACTTCCCCAAATGATATTCTGGGTAGGAATCAACACATGTAGCTTGCTTATTGTGACCCCCTAGGTGCATTCTGTACTTTACTGTTTGGAAAATGCCCTAAAATGTGTGTTATTTAACATTTAAGTTCGTTGTTCGTATTGGCATCATATGACATAGGATCTTAGTTCATATGACGATATGAACTAGGATCTTACGTCATATGACTCTGATACAAACAAAGAATTTAAATGTGGATATCTCAGCCATTTTTTGATATTTTCTCACCAAATTTTTAACATAGGCATTTAGGGACCCCACCTCATGAAGAATGTCACTGTCATCTTATTACTCTGTCCCAAAAGGTGATTTTGTGGTCACTGCATGGAATCACCTTTCGGGATGTGAAATCACCTTTCAGGACTGATTAATGAAATGACAGTCCCAGTGTTCATGTGGGGAGGTCCCAAAAAGCCCATATTGAAAATTTGGTGCAAAAAAAATCACCATAATCACTATGTTACAAGCATGTTGCGCAGTTTCTATGCAAACTTGTAACTTTTCCAATTTTTAATATTTGCACTCCAGATTTTCAACATTGCCATTTTTTCACACCTCCTCATGAACAGTACAGCTGTCATTTCTCACATCCTGTCTGAAATATGTTTTCGCCCCTCTGCTGCAGAAAGGTGCATTGTTGTGCAAAATCAACCTTCAGGATGGATTAACAAAATCACAGTGCTGGTGTTCATGAGGGGATTTCCCAAAAAGCTCATGTTGAAAATTTGGTTAAAAAATTCCCATAAATGGCCACGTTATGAGCGTGCATTGTACAGTTTCTACGTGCGCTCGTAACCGCCAGTTTTTCATATTTTCCCTCCTGGTTTTCAACATTACCCTTTTCCACATCTCCTCATGAACAGTATACAGTGGTCATTTTTCACATCCTGCTCAAAACATGATTTTGCACCTGTGGCGCAGAATGGCACATTCGCTGTGCGAACTCAACTTTTGGGACAGATTAATGAAATGACAGTGACATTGTTCATGAGATTTGGGTCCCCAAAATGCCATGTTGAAATTGGGTGGAAAAAATCCTAAAAATGCCAGAGTTATGTGTGTCCATTGAATTGTGGTACCCACAGTGCCCGAATCTCGAAAATGATGTGAGATCCAGAGTTTGTCGACCGCATCATGCATGGAGGTCTTGCTGTCATGATTACAACGGCACTGAAATTTTTTTCATAGCTGCTACGGTTACTGAGATATTTGCAAATTAGTGTTACAAATGTTTCTTGCCCTATAGGGCTGCTGTATGGCTCTGTATTTAATGTGTAAGTGGGAGTGCAGGGCCCGTGCTCCCACAGACGCATATTGTTATGCACAAATGGGCAGATTGGTGGGAGCACAGGGCCCTTTTGCTAGTTATAGTACACTTTTTCAAAAAGTAAGGAAATTCATGGCAAAAAACTGCATTTAATGCATCAGTTAGGGTTAAAGTGACAAAAGTGGGGAAAAGAGATGTTAGAGTTGATCCCCTAACCCCCCAGCACCCCATCTTCCACAGACTGACAGATGCCGGGGTGTGCCATGGGGTCATCAGTTGAGGAGAGAGAGATCGAGGAGCCTATGGCACATTCATAAGGAAGAAAAAATGAGCAGACTGGATGGGTCTTGTGGTCCTCATCTGCCATCAATGTCTACGTTTCTATGTTTCTATGAGCACAATAATTGACCTGCCTCCTCTATCTGTAGCCCTAAGTAGATCATTATGCACTCTCATTAGAGCAGTTGTCTGACCTGAAAACCCGACTGGAATGGCTCATAAATATCCAAGAACACAAGGCAATCCTCAAGCTGATGTGCCACCAATTTCTCAACAGCCTTGCTCAAAAATGGCAGGTTGGAGATCTGGTGGTAATTCACCAGGACGTCTGGGTTGAGGGATGATTTCTTGAGGGGCTTCACCAGTACTTCTTTCAAAGCAACTGGGAAGACCCCCCTCCACCAATGAGCACCTGGCAATCCTGGCGAACACCAGGCCAACGGCATTGGCACATCCCATTAAGAAATGAGTCGGTGCTGGGTCCAGTTCACAAAAGGTGTGCTTCAGCTCCAAGATCACCTTAGTCATGTCAGACACCTCCACTGGCCTAAACTCCTCCCAGGCAGACTGAGTGCCTCTGAAACTCCCAACTCGATCACTGTGAGGCACAATTCTCCCTGGTGGAATCCCTGACCAGGTGGCTGACACTCTGTTGGAGAAAAACAGAGCAAACTGTTCACATAAAGTGGTTGAAAAAGCTTTTTTTGGCCGGAGATAGGCAGGATGTAAAAGCATGTCCACAGTCCGAAACAGCTGAGATAGTCTGTCCTCCCCACAGCAATTTCTCTGGACAGAAATGCTGCCTTCTTATGGGAAATTGCCCCTTGGTACTCAGCATAGTGAGAACACAGGGCCAGACTGTTGGCCTCCAGCCAGATCTTCTGCCAGCAATGCTCCAACTTCCGACCTCTGATCTTCATCGTCTTGAGATCTCCATCAAACCAATGGGATCTCAAGTGAGAGGATCTGGGTCATATACAGACTGGTGCAATGGCATCTAGAGCTTTAGTATCCACCCTATTATAGGTGGCCACTGCCTTTCCAGTGCCAATTGTACATACTGAGTCAACCCTAGATAGTTCAGCTAACACTAATAGTCCCTCTGGGTCAACGCTCTTTAAGGGGCAGTAGCTGACTTGTGAATATTGTCTTGTGAGTACTGTTCTGGGAGACAAGTTCTCCATTTAGGGTTTTTCTGTTCTGGGGTGTGTGTGCCCATAGATAAGGCTAGATCACACCCATCAGTGCACCTTGTTCACCTAAGTGAGTGAAGCAGAGTATAGTGTTCACCCAAGTGAACGAAGTAAAGTACAGTGTTCACCCAAGTGTGTGAAACATAGAAACATAGAAACATACATAGAAACATAGAAGTTGACGGCAGATAAGGACCGCAAGGCCCATCCAGTCTGCCCATTTCTTTTTCTACCTTATAAATGTGCCATCGGCCTTTGCTCTGTCAGTGGCCTATCTATTCATAGTCATTTGTATTGCTCCCTTATGCCTATCCCATGCCTGTTTGAAGCCCTGCACTGTATTCATAGCCACCACTTCTTGTGGTAAGCCATTCCATGCATCCACCACCCTTTCTGTGAAAAGAATTTCCTCACATTCCCCTTAATCGGCCTCCTCTAATCTCATGCTGTGTCCTCTTGTCCTGCTATTTTCTTATATTTAAACATGTTAGACTCTTTCACCTTGTTTATGCCCTTAAGGTGTTTGAATGCCTCGATCATATCACCTCTCTCCCTCCTTTGCTCAAGGGTATACATATTGAGCTCCGTTAATCTGTCCTCATATGTCTTCTGATGCAGTCCCTGCACCATTTTGTTGCCCTTCTCTGGACTGCCTCAATTTGGTTAATGTCCTTGTGAAGGTGTGGCCTCAATACCGCAGTACTCCAGATGGGGCCTAACCAGTGTCATGTACAGAGGATTACTCCCTCTTACGACTTGTGATACCCCTACTAATACACCCTAACACCCCCTAGCCTTACCTACTGCTTTAGAAGTCTGCTTGGATGATTTTAGGTCATCAGTGATGATGATGCCCAAGTCTATTTCTTCCTTTGTGACTGCTAGCAACTCCCCTCCCAGCCTATAGGTGGCTTTAGGGTTTCTCTTCCCTATGTGCATGATTTTGCACTTCTTTGCATTAAATCCCAGTTGCCACTCTTCTGACCATTCTGCTAGTTTATCCAGATCTCTTCTCATTCTGCCCACCCCATCTGGATCATCTATTCTGTTGCAGATCTTGGTGTCATCTGCAAACAGACAAGCCTTACCCTCTAGTCCATCTGCAAGGTCACTAATGAAGATGTTGAGGACTGGCCCCAGGACTGATCCCTGAGGTACCCCACTTGTGACTTGCATCTCTTCTGACTGTATACCATTTACCATCACTCTCTGTTTTCTGCCCGTCAACCAGTTTGCCACCCAGTTGACCGATTTCTAACCCACCCCGAGCCTACCCAGCTTATTTATCAATCTTCTATGTGGAACAGTGTCAAAAGCTTTGCTGAAGTCAAGGTAGACGACATCAACTGCTCCCCTTTGGTCCACCACTCTGGTTACCCAGTCAAAGAAATCTATGAGATTAGTTTGACAGGACCTTCCTTTGTAAACCCATGCTGTCTTGGATCCTGTGCCCTATGGATTCCAGGTGTTGCACTATCCTTTCCTTAAGGTGCCTCCATAATCTTGCCCACTACTGAGGTAAGACTGACGGTCTGTAGTTCCTGCCTCCTCCCTGCTACCACTCTTGTGCAGCGGGATCACATGAGCCTTCTCCAGTCTTCTGGGACCTCTCCTGTGCTCAGAGACTCACTAAACAATTCTGCTAATGGCTCTGCTAGTTCCTCCTTTAGCTCCTTAAGTACTCTGGGATGTATGCCATCAGGTCCCATTGCCTTATCCACCCTGAGCTTATGGCTCTTGGGACCCTTTTTTTGTGAAGGGAGTAGTGCTCACCTCCCTCCCCGTGTCCATGATGCTGAGCTGTGGGCCCTGCCCTACCTTCTCTTCAGTAAATACTGAGCAAAAGTATCTATTTAGGATAGATGCCTTTACAGGGTCCTCCTCCTCACATGCTCCCTTTTCTCCATTAAGCAGCAATACCCTCTGGACTTTCTCCTTTCACTAATGTATCTATAGAAAGTCTTGTCACCTTCTTTTACTGTTTGTGCTAGTGTTTCCTCAGTTTGGGACTTTGCCTGCCTTACTGCCTTACCTGCTTCCCTTAGGGCAGTTTGGTATGCCTCCCTATCTTCATCCCGCTGTGTTCCCTTATATTTCCTGAAGGCCAGCCTTTGGCTCTGACCTTTCTGCTACTGTATTTGAGAACCAAAGTGGTTTCCTTCTTCTTTGCACTTCCTTTTCTGTCTAACACAATGGGATGTTGCTTCAAGTATTGCATCCTTAATGCTTGCCCACTTTGCCTGTACCCCTCACCTGTGTTTCTTTTTGCCAGGGCTAGCTTAACTCTGTTGGCCATCTTATCAAAGTCAGCTCCTCTGAAGTCCCATATTTTGCCTTGGAATGGGATGATTTAGATGTAGTAGCCAAATTGAACCATACCATGTGATGGTCACTGGCCCCAGGTGACCTTCTACCTGGAGATCTGTGATCCCTTCTTTGTTAGTCAGTACTAGATCTAGGATAGCCCTGTCTCTTGTGGGTTGCTGTACCAGTTGTTTGAGGCCCTCCCTGCAGGGAATCCACTATGAGTCTAGTTCTGGCAGATGTTCCTGCTGGTATTGACCAATCTGTATCCGGCATGTTGAAGTCTCCCATTATCAGAACCTCCCTTTAGCTGTCATGTTTTGTATATCTTCTAACAGTAATGTCTATGTCCTCCCTCTGGTCTGGGGGCCTGTAGACAACCCCAGTTCTTATGGCTGTCCCATTTCCTGTTTCCAGGGTGACCCACAGTTCTTCTGGCTCCTTATGTGTATTCTGAATTTCTGTAGTTTTGATATTTTCATTAACATACAGGGCCTCCTCCCCCTTTGCACCTCGGTCTCTTCTGAACAATACATAGCCAGGTACTGAAGTCTCCCAAGTGTGGTTACTGGTAAACCATGTCTCACTAATTGCTACTATGTCCAGTTTAGCCTCTGACATTATTGCCTGCAGGTCTGGGATCTTATTTCCCAGGCTGTGAGCATTTGTGTACATGATTTTCCATTGGCCAGATTTTGGTGTGTTAGTTGTTGGGTGAGGTTTGGCATTACCCTGTGCGTCGTATGGGGAGACAAACCTTTTTCTTACCTGGTGATGCAAATGAGCGGCAAACATGCTGAATTCCTGTTTGACCATTAGCTGAGGGGGAGGTTTTCCATTCGACGATGTGCTGCACCCCTCTCCCCATTTGCTAGTTTAAATATTCTGCAAAGACGTCAAACTTCTGCCCCAATGCACTGACTCCCTCTTTAGTCAGATGCAGTCCATCAAATTTAGAGAACTTTCACTCCCAGAACTGTTGCCAGTTCCCTACAAATCTGTGTCCTTTTTCCTGGCACCAGTCCTTGAGCCACGTGTTTAGCTCCCCTATCTCCCCTTCTCTGACCTTCTGTCCATCTGCTCCCTCTCCCAGACTGGCAGGATCTCAGAGAAGGAGATGTCAGACTAAATAGATGATAGTTTGTCACCCAGCCTAGTCAGGTGTTCCTTGGTCTCCACAACTGACCGGCTGGCGAGATCATTAGTCCCTATGTGTACTAGGACATCAATGTTTTCTCCTGCTTTGTGAACAATTTTAGCAATGCGGTCAGTATCTCTCCATGCTGATGTACCTGGGAGACATCTGACCATTACCCCTGGCTGGAGATGGGTATCAACTCCCCGAATCATGGAGTCTCCTATGATCAGAAGTTTTTTGGATTTCCTTTGTGCTTTTTTTGTTTTGGTTCCTGATTTGGGTGAGTTTTGTTGTGCTAGCTCCTGTGCTGCAGTGTCCTGCTCTGCAGTGTCTTCTGCCTCTTTATTTGATTTCAGAGATAGAGGCAGATACCTGTTTGTAGTGTTTATATGGTTTTTGGAGGTAATGTGTTGGAGAGCAGAGAGTGATGGGGCACCTGATTTGCTCCTCCTAACCACCTGCCAACCTCCTGGACCAACTACCCTCTGCGGTCGAGGTTTTTCTGTTGGATGCTGGGGAAATGGCGGGTGGTTCTTATAATGTATTTCCTCTTCAATATGAAATTTGAGGAGTGCAATCTCTGCCCATGCTGCCCGGAGCTGAGCCCTAAGATCTCCAAAGGCCCAGCATGTAGGACAGTGTCCTAAATCCTGTAAGACTGTCCTTCTGAAAATTGTTCCACAGTACCTGCAGTTAATGAAAGTACAGAAAATGTGGAGTCTAACATTTCAGTGGGGAATGAAGGCTTCTGTGGTGCAACTTCGGAAGGAATGGCAGAGACTGTCATCTGGGGCAAAGGGTAGGAGGAATGCCATCTGGAAGCTTACAAGGCAGGGCTAACTGATTCATGTAAGGGTGCCAATTTTACCTGAGCAAAGGCCATTGCTGTAGGTTCAAGTGTGTGGCATAGTTCCACAAGTATACACCAATTTGGAAAGAAGATGTTCTGAATGAGTCTCTTAGTTTCACAAAAATACACTCTGGGAGAATGGGACGATGTTAGGGTGTGTGGTACAGTTCCACATTCATACATCATGGGAAGGGAAAGGAATTGTAGTTTCTCTGGAAAAGTGTACCACCTAGCAAGAAGAGTTTTGCAAGAGTACCTGTGTGCCATGATCGACCAGTGGGGACCCTTTGAAGCTTTAGTAACATCTGTTGAATAAAGCCATACTGCAAAATCCCCGTTGCTGCTCTGGACATTCAAATCCATGTTTCTGTGTGGAATTACTGGGGCCCCCTCAGCAGTTTAGGTCTAGCATACTCCTACCATCCTCTACCCTGGACCTGGTTGTAGTTACAAAAGGTCATGTTTTGTTCTTGTACCCCCACCCCTCTCTTCCTTTAGATAATGAGCCTGGTATATATCCTAATGTCAAGGGTGGAACCAATCTTTATTTCTGCTAAAGGTTAATGGTATGCCATATATGGGTACTGGATCTGTTTTTATGGGGGGGTGTCCAACTTACCAAAAGTGGCATTGGGTTACATATTATATATAGGCATGATAGTGCCTCTATGTTAAATCCACAATTGTGCACTTTAATAACTTTGCAACTTTTTGACAGATTTGCATGAAATGTTGCATGTGCCATCAGGGACCAAAGAGCTCTTGATGTGGCAAGTTTTGTTTCGGTTGGATGTGCGGTTGCAGAGATGTGGAATGTCAAAAAATTTGAAAATTACCATTTTTATGCAAATCCTTTGTCATACCATTTCTCAGAAACAGCTTAGGGGTTTGGTCTGAATCTTTTAGGGTATGTCGGACTTGGGTCCCAGATGTGCCTTTTGAAGGTCTGGTGAAAAAACATTAATCCATTCAAAAGTTATTAAAATTTAAAGTTTCCCATTATTTCCTATGGGAAAAATTAGATGTGCTGTGTGAAAGTACTTTTGCTGCCGCAAAAGTGGTGTTTGCTTTTGCAAATGTGGAATGTAATGTTAAGATTCCACCATCTTGTTTTCTGTTAGCATTGTGGAAAAACTTATGATATGAAAAAATACTGCCCCTTGGTAAATACCAACACTTGTGTTTACCTAAATGGGGCCTGAGGAATCAGGTTATGTGCTTACTTTGGCCCAAAAGAGGACAGAAATATATTTTAATCATGCCATTTTTGCTTTCGCAAATTGCAGCACTACTGCCACAATTTGCAAAAGTACTTTAGCGAAACCACTGCAAATTGCATCACTGTTTTGCAAAACATCGAGGGTTATGCCGCAAAGTGTGGTACTGTTTCATGAAACAATTGGGGTATTGGAGGGACTCATTGGCGGGGAGTGACCATGCCATGGTCTGGTTCTGCCTGGACCTAGGAGGGGTAGAAGGCTGCACAAAGATGGAAGTAACCGACTTCAGGGGGGTGGATTTTAAGGAAATGGGAAGGATCCTTAAGGAGCATTTGGATGAGATTGGGTCAGACATGGACGCTGATAGTAGGTGGGAAATCATCAGGAGAGGGGTGCAGGATGCTACCAGCACCTGTGCAAGAGTAAGACGAAAATGCGGTAGGGCCCAAAAACCCTGCTGGTGGACTAGGGAGGTCCAGGAGGTGGTGCAGGGAAAGAAGGCAGCCTGTAAGCAATTCAGGTGCTCAAGCAGTGAAAGGGATCGAGGGGAGTATGAGCTGATGGCTAGGAGGGCCACTAGGGTGGTGAGGGCAGCTAAGGCAAGGAAGGAAGGAACAGAACCTGGCCAGGGAAATTAGGAGAGGGAACAAGGGGTTCTTTAGATACATTGGGGAAAAATGAAGTGTGAAGGGGCAGATTAGCAGGATTAAATCAGGGGAGAGATGGGCACAAGACCCGGGGGAGCAGGCTGAGCTACTAAATGAGTACTTCACCTCAGTTTTCACCAAGGAAAATGGGGGTGCTGCATCATACATGGGAGGAGACAGAGATACTGAGGAGGGGGGACCCTTACCGATCGGCAGGTCTGGGGAGAGGGGGAGGCATCACTGGCAGGTGGGGGGAGGGCTAAGCAGGGAGAAGAGGTACCGGAAGTGGAAATCACAGCAGAGAGAGTGAGGGAAGCCCTCAGCTCCCTTAAGACAGAGAAAGCACCGGGGCCGGATAAATTACATCCCAGAGTGCTGAAGGAACTTGCGGATGTCCTGGCGAAACCCACCCCTGGCGGAGCTTTTCACCATCTCTCTGAGGACAGGGTGGGTGCCCCAAGACTGGAAGGTGGCGCATATAGTGCCTATCCACAAGGGGGGATCAAGGGAGGTGGCAGGGAACTACAGGCCTGTCAGCCTGACATCGGTGGTGGGCAAGGTGATGGAGGGCATTGTCAAGGAGAGGCTAGGGGGGGACCTGGATAAGTCAGGGTGCCTGGACGATAGACAGCATGGATTCATCCCGGGGAAATCATGTCAGACAAACCTGGTGGAGTTCTATGACTGGGTGACTAGTGCCTTCGACCAGGGTAGACCAGTGGACGTCCTCTTTCTAGACTTCAGCAAGGCATTTGACTTTGTTCCTCATGTGGGCCTGTTGGATAAGCTGGGAGAAATGGGGGTGGGGAACCAGATGATCAGATGGATAGGCAATTGGCTCCAGGACCGGACCCAGAGGGTTGTAGTTGGTGGGATAGTCTCGTCCCCAAGGAGAGTCATTAGTGGGGTCCCACAGGGATCAGTCCTTGGGCCCCTTCTGTTCTTCGCCTACGTCTCTGATGTAAGGACAGGAATCAGGAGTGAGATGAGTCTCTTTGCGGATGACTCAAAACTGGGGGCGGTGGTGGATGGGGAGGAGGGGAGGGTGGCCCTACAGGGGGACCTGGAGGCTCTGGAAAGATGGTCTAGAAAGTGGAAGCTGAGGTTCAATGCAGGGAAATGCAAGGTACTCCACTTGGGGGCCAGAAACCCGGGCCAAGTGTACACCCTAGGGGGGGAAATGCTACAAGTCTCAATGGCTGAGAGGGACCTGGGGGTGGTGGTGGATGTCAAGATGAACAACTCTGAGGCTTGTAGGAGGGCAGCAGCCAAGGCCAACAGGATTCTGGGATGCATCGCTAGTGGGATCACCTCCAGAAGGAGGGAAGTGATACTCCCTCTGTATAACTGCTTGGTGAGGCCGTACCTTGAGTACTGCGTGCAGTTTTGGAGGCCACACTTAAAGAGGGACATTAACCTCCTGGAGAGGGTCCAGAGGAGGGCAACCAAAATGATTTGGGGCTTGGGGAACAGGACCTATGAGGAGAGGCTCGAAGAGCTAAATATGTACACATTGGAAGAGAGAAGGGACCGGGGGACATGATAGAGGTCTTCAGGTACATGAAGAGGGTAAATAGGGGAGGAACAGTCAGGGTGCTTCGAAGGAAGGAGGAGGGAGCCACTAGAGGGCATGGGTGGAAGCTGGAGGGGGAAGATTCAGGGGAGAAAGGAGGAGGTGCTACTTCACTGAGAGGGTGGTGGAGCCATGGAATGCACTGCCTAGGGGGCTGGTGGAGGCAGAGACAGTGGAGGGGTTCAAGAGGGGGTGGGACAGGTACAGGGAAAGGGTTCTGGAAGCAAAATCCAATGGCAAGAATATCCGAACTGGGAAGGAGAAGCCAGAGAAGGCAAGGGGGGCAGCAAGGTCAGCACCCAGGGTGGGGGCTGACCAAACGAGCAGACATGAAAGACCGTTAGGCCTATTCTGCTGGCATTTTAGTATGTTAGTATTGCCATAATTTGCGGCACTACTTTTCCATATATGTCTGTTTCTTTGTTACTTCATTTCAAACAAACGGTTTGTACTTCTAGGCTGAAATTTTCAGGGTGCAAAGGGCTAGCCTGACAGATGTGCCTTTTGCAGGTTTGCTGAGAAAATGTTCATGTGCTGCATAGTTATGATAAGTTGAAGTTTTGTAATTTCCCATAGGATAACATTGTAATGGTTGGAGTCCCTTTCGGGAGCTACAGTATATCTCGAAAACGCTTCAAAATACGGACTCGCTGTGACTCACAGCTTAGTATACCTTTAGGTGTACTAAGTTGTTATGCATGTTTTCAGGTCTTATTTACAACTGCAGGGGAATTTTTTTAATGAATGGGGCTACAGTGACTGTGATATGGTGCCATGCATTCACTATGTGACATCTGCACTGCTTTGCCTACATGTAAATGAGGGCCATTTGGGCCCTGTGCTCCCACATGGACATATAACATTATGGACTGATGGTAACGCAGGGCCCAAAAGGCCCTGTGCTCCCACAGGGAAGTGAGGGTTCATTACAATCTCTCTAAACGTATGGCTATATGGGAGCTCAGGGCCATCTTCAGGCCCTGTGCTCCCACACACAAATGAGGGACAATTACAATATGTATGTATGGGAGCACAGGGCCTGGAGGGTACATATGGATACCATTCTGGACTGATGGCAGTGCACTCCCATAGGGAAATGAGAGTTAGTTGCACTCTGTCTACACTTATGGATATATGGGAGCACAGGGCATGGAGGGCCCTGTGTTTCCATAACAAACTAAGGGTATGGTTATACTTTCTCAAAAAGTAGGGAAATTCTATGCAGAAAACGTCACTTATGCACCATTAGGGTTCCAGCATCAAAAGTTGTGAAATGAGATCTTAGGGTTCCCAAGCCTAAGACCCCACCCCCACCCTTGGCTTCCAACCCTAAGAACTCACCCCCACTCTGCATGCAGGAACAGGTATGAGGGATGTGCCTTGGGGTTGTTAACCCTAATGCTCACCACGTTCTCTTATTCTGTACCCATCTTAGCTTACTTGCTCTTGGAATGGGGTGAGCATTAGTGTTCGCAACCCGAAGGCACACTCCTCACACCTGTTCCTGCATGCAGGGTGGGGGGTGGGGTCTGAGGGTTGAAGTCGATTGTGGGGTCTTAGGGTTGGGAACCCTAAGATCTCATTTACCAGCTTTTGATGCTGGAACCCTAATGGCGCATTAACACATTTTTTCGCATAGACGTTCCCTACTTTTTGAGAAAGTATATTCATAAGAAACCCTAATGGTGCATTAATGAAGTTTTTTGCATAGGATATACATATTATACTGGCGCGGTAGCACCAGTATAGTTAGGGTTGAGTGCTGAAGCCAAATTTGTTAACCTTAATAACTTTGCAACTGTCCAACGGATTTGCAAGAAATGTTGCATGCATAATATCTTGGGGTAGGTCTCCTGATATGGTAAATTTCATGTGAATCTGTTGTGTGGTTTCTGAGATACAGAGTGTCACAAATCCCTAAATTTATGTGTTTTTGCTGTTTCTTTATCCGCCTGTATCTCAGAAACTGTTTTAGAGTGTGGTCAGAAATGTTCAGGGTAGAAAGCATTTGCCTTATGGATGTGCCTTTTTAAGGTTTGGTGAAGAAATATTAATCTGTTCCAAAGTTATTACATTTTAAAGTTTTTCCATTATTTCCTATGAGAAAAACTAGATGTTCCACATGAAAATACTTCCGTTTCTTCAGGAGCTACTCTATGTTCGAAAGACAGGGTCATACAGTGTTATAGAGGGCCCCTGTGACCACCACCTTGTTTTTCAGTCAGCGAGAGAAAGAAAATAAAGAAAACACATGAAAATAAATGGAATTGGAAAAGCAAACATCAGAACCTAGCTAAACATTACCTGCATAGCTACATTCTGATGTTTTTTTTTTCAACATTTTGCCAAGAAACACCTTTTCTGGGCACCCATAATTCTGGGTGACCAGCTTAGTGATAGTGCTTCCCCTGTGTTCTCTGTATGAGAAGAACAGCGGGATTTTCTTGACTTGCACAGCTGCAGCTGGAACTTGTGCTGCTTGCTGCACTGTCATCTGTGAGCCACTGTTTCCCTGGTGTCTAGTGGCATCCCCCCTCGATCTTCGTGTTTTATTTGATTTAAAAATTGTCCCCACTGGTGTTAGTGGTACTCTCCGTTATGTATCCATGGTGTTCAGTGGCACCCCCAGCCTCCAATCCCCTTATTTTATTCAATTTTAGGTCTCATTGGTGTTTGTGGTAACCCCCCACACTCTGAGATCTTTCCCTGGTGTCTAGTGGCACTCCCTCCACCCTCCGATCCCTATATTTATTAATGATTTCTTTGCTGGTGGTTAATGGCTGCCCCTTATGTATGTTTTAGGTACTAAAACCAAAAAAATCCCATGATTTTTTTTTGTTTTTAAACCTGTAAAAAAAAGTCCATCTGTGATCTCACCAGCACCTCACACATGACTTCCCACTGTGCACCCACCTCCCCTCACCCCCAGTACACCCTCACTCACCTGAACAGGTCCCAGCTTCAAGATCCACTCTGCAATTGAAGAGATGTCTTGCTGCTAAACCGGCGACTACAATTTGCGATAGTAAAGTAAATACGGTTCAATGTATTTCAATGGGGGGGGGGGGTTCAATCTTTATGCATACCTCATCTGTGTTTTGAGATTGTGTCCTGAAATTTTCAACACAGCCTTTTGGGGACTCCGCCTCATGACCAATATAACTGTCATTCCACAACTCCTGCCCAAAAGGTGATTTTTGCAGTTGCTTGCTGAGTTCACCTTTTGGGCAGGATTTACATAATGATAGTCATATTGTTCATAAGGTGGCATAATAAGAAGGCTATGTTGAAAATTTGGTTCTATGTCATAACAGCAGCTGCCAAAAGGCAATCACTGTTATGGCGAAGTCACAGTGCCGAAAATCAATTTTGGCACTGTGACTCCCCGGTGCACAGCAAAACGGCACCGGGGACTTACATTTTTGAAGTTTTACGTGGGGGGCTGTGCCCCCATAGCCCCCTGCTTAAGGATTCTCAACTCCAATGGGGTGCATGTCAGGCGGGGATGAAAAATAAAAAAAAAAAAAAATTCAGGCTGGACACAACAAAAATGTACCTACGCCTGGACCCAAACCCAGCACCCTGTCCACCCAAGCCACAAATCCACCCACCATGCTACGGGGCCAGCTTAGCAGCCCACGGTGGCACCACCCCTCAAAATCCCTCCTGCCCCTCACTGAGTGTGCTCACTCCCACCCTCTGCGCATACATATGTGTAGTGCATCCTGTCACTACATGCGTGAACCCACCCCATCTGGTTGCCCTACCTCAATGGTAGCCCCCATGACATGCACCATGATTGAGTCAATGTTTTGTGGTTCACTCAATGGCAGTCGTGCATGTCACATGCTACCAATAATTTTGGGTCAAAATCTTTAATAATCGGTAAGTTATGACCATTCATTGGAATCTCGCTGCGCACACTTGTAACTTTGGAAGTTTTCAATATTTTGACCCCAGATTTTCAACATAGCCTTTTTATTATCCCACCTCATGTATGTCACAGCTGTCATTTTTTAAATCATGGCTAAAATGTGTTTTCACACCTGTGATGTGCAATGGCACTACAATTGTACAGAATTACATTTTGGCTAGGATTCAAACATTTTCTGTAAAGGTACATGAGGTGGGGTAATAAGATGGCTATGCTGACATTTTGGTCACTGTTGTCCTCTAAATGGAAATGCAGGACCCGGAGGGTCCTGTGCATCCACAGCTACCTACATATATGCATAAGGACAATCACGGAGCATGGCAGCGCAAGACCTGAAGGGCCCTGCACACCCACTGTGACATAAGGACAGTTATGGAAGGTGGGAGCGCAGTACCCAAAGGATCCTGCACTCCCACAGGCAAATAAGGATACAAGTAAACTATCTGAAAACAGGCGATGGGGTGTGCCTTGGGGTTGTCAGCCCTAAGGATCACTCCATTGTTCTATACTGTACCCATCTCAGCTTATTTACTTATGGTATGGGGTGAGTGTTAGGGCTGATGATCCCAAAGCACACCCCCAATGCCTGCCACTGTCTGCAGGGTGGGAGTGAGGTGTTAGAGTTGAAAACACTAAGGTCATATTTCCCTACTTTTGTTGCTTTAGTAACAACCCTAACTGATGCATTAACAAAGTTTTTGCAATAAATATATATATATATATATATATATATATATATATATACAGTATATATACACACACACACGTATACGTATATGTCTGTCTGTCTATCCAACTATCCAACTATCTATCTATCTATCTATCTATCTATCTATCTATCTATCTATCTATCTATCTATCCATTATACATATGGTGTGACTTTTTGTCATGCTAACATTATTACAGATTCCCTCAGCTTTTTTCTGACTGCTGGCTAAATTTCCATACTCATTTAATTGGCCACATCAGTTTTATTAATATTATTATTGTTATTTTTTTTTTATCACAGTATTCCCCTGAGGGGGGGAAACGTGATAATGAAATCATTAATATAGTGATTTTTTTTTTTAGAAAAATCCAAATTTCCTTCAATGTCTTCTACTGGGCAAAAATTCCCCCTTTAAAATAAATTAGTTTCCTGCTTATGATAAATTTTTTTTGACAGGTTTGATATATTGTATATTTTTGTTGAGTGCTTTCATGCGGCTTTAGTAACCTAATGAGAAATGCTGAAGGGGATTTCTTTTCATTCATTTGCTTTTTCATTGTTGGTGCCCTACAGTGGGTTAATGATGAAAGTAGTTCATACTTGTGATGTTTTATTTAGTACACCCAAATAAATCGGTCAACTACTCCCTTCCAGCTGCCCTCCCAAATGGTAAACCTCTATGTAACCTTCCTCACAAACACTAGTGTAAACATTATTGCACCTTCCTCTTCAGTTTGCACTGCTGCTACTCCTGACCTATCATCCTCTTGACTTGGTCCTGTCGGTCCATTAATGGATCTGAACCACACTTGGATCATATAACAATTAGAGAGTTTACTCAGATTTTTGAAGCTTTCAAGGGTGTAGGAGATCTGGAATGGGGCCGGGGGGTCACTAACCCTAGAAGGAACAGTGTCTGTGGTGGGAAAGAGGAGAGTGAATCAACCATTTTGACTCAGGGGAATTCACAGAGAAGCAGCCTAAACGAGATGCTTGGTGCCTGGGCTCAGGTTTCAGAAGACAACATTAGGGCAGCCTCTGGGTGGAGCTAAGTAAGGGACGCAGCTGTGTTTACAAATAAAGGTTATAACCATCATCTTAAAGTAGTTTACAAGACAAAATATACCTATTTAAAATAATTTTCTCAAGCAGTTAAAACAGTGAGAAATATGTGACAGGCCTAGACACAGAGGCGTGGGGATCTTCAGTAAGGAGTAACTTAGTGTCCCTGGGGCCAATGTGTACCACAAAAATTCAACAGAAATCTCAAACGATCAGCTGTCCAACCATATATGTGTAAAAGTGCTTGGAAGAACTTTTATTACTTTACTATGTTAAAGCACTAGTGTGTGTTTTTTTGCCATTCATGTAAGGGAGAAAAAGGGTGCGGAACCCAAACCCTGGTTCCTTAGGGGCTTTGAACTGAACATTCCATTGTTGCTCATGCTGTGGCACAGTTCTAGAGGAAAATGGAAACTGATTGGTGCTTTGGGAGAGACATGAATTTTAACCTCTCACTGACCAGGATTTAATTTATTCAGAATTTTCAGGAGTTTAAAGGGGATTGCATAGCTATGATTCAAGAATATTGAGCAGGGAGACCAGACTGACCAGACCAGAGGGGAGATCAGTTCAACCTATAGAGGCCTACAGCAAGGGTGGAGCCTAAGGACTTGGCCCCTAGTGAATCATAGATAATTGTATCACCTGAATCCCAGAATGGGGGCAGTAGGAAAATGACTGAGACCAGGAATAGGTTAACTGTTGCTTGCTGCATTGATGTAGCTGTATTCCAGTGAAAGTATTCCAGGAAAAAGATCAGCAACCAGTTTTTGGCAGTCCAGTCCAATAGAAGCTCAATATTGTCCTCATCCAAGGATCATCACCATCAGATGTCCACAGTTCATCTCCAGCTGCATCAGCCAGCATCAGATAAGGACTGTGATATGTATTTGTCTTCCAAAAGAAGGGACATTTGCTTTTTAAAGGGACATTTACTTAACATACATTGGCATAATACTTGGGGAGTGCCTGGGTATTAGAAACATTGTTAGCCTGTAATAGTTAAATACAACAGTTTAACTAAATGCTTTAAGGTGAATGATATTGCTAATGCCTAGAGTGCTAATAATATTGTGATATAGTAATAGATATCCAGATTGGATATCTGGTAGGGGTCATATGGGCTGGCTTAGGTTGGAAATGTACCAAGCAGTCACTGACACCCATAAGGCTTGTGAGCTGAATGCTCTGGACACACCATGGTCAACCATGGTTAACCATGGTTCGGCCATGGTCATATGAGCACAAGATACTTGCAAACAAATTTACATAGTTTATATGTATATCAGAATACAGAATTTGACACTTCAAACTCATAGAAATAATCACAGTCTAAAATTCTTTTCAATTTATGGAAAAAGTAAGATTTACACAAAACAATTATTTATTTGAGCAAAAAAAAAATTACTATGAGAGTGCACCATATCTCAAGAGTTTAGTTATATGGTGGTATAAATTGTTTTTTTTTTCAAACTCTATTTTTTACACCTCTCACCTCCGAACTCTCTCCGGCAACCTCCTGGATCACAGTCTCTACCTCCCAATGTGGCTCGGATGTCACAGGCTCCTCTCTGGCACCGAGCATCCCCCAGGTCTACCCTCCTGGGAAGGGACGCCCCCACCCAGGGTGCTCTTTCTCCAAGTATTGAGACACCGGGCCGAAGAGGAGGGGGATAGCCTGAGAGCTGAGCCTGTATCTGGGATTGTGGTCCGTGAAGGGAGGCAGAGGAGAGTTTTTTTTTTTTCCTTTGTGTGCGCTACGTCCCCTGTGGAGACTGGCTACCAAGGTAGTGCATGCCGTGGCTCCACCCCCTGGCATACGCCGCGATGCTACATTCGGCAACCCCCAGCCTCCGCCAGAGGGCACTCATTGAGCGAATCACTATCCCAACCCTCCCTGGGAAGAGAGAGCAGTCCTCCAGATGCTCAATCTCTTCCTCCCCTGCTGACCCTCAACCACCCATGGCCGTTTCTGAACCCAGGTCGCTGGTGTGGCACGAGGTGTGGCGTCCAATGCCTCAACCCTCAGCCCCACCGGGCCGGCTATATGGTGATATAAATAGCAATTAAGCTGTTCTATCAGTCATGAATGAGGAGAAACTCCATTAAAACAAAGAAAACAGCAACAATGGGTAAGTAAATAAAAGCAATTTCAAATGTATCTGTGGATAATATGTATTTATTGCTGAATGTTAATGTTGTTGAAAAGAAATAACTGGGGCTGTGTATAAAACGGAAGCACCACGTTTGGTCGACAGCGACAATGCTAACCTCCCCACAGTGGCAGCACAATACCGATGCAGGTATTGTGCCGCCTGTTTTAAGGATGCTTTCTGTGGGGGGCTGTGCTGTCCCCATACCCCCCAGACTTTAGGATTCCAACTCCAGGTCGGAGTTGGTCCAGGGAGGGGGGAACACAGGAGGAAGGTGAAACACAGAAAAAGGACAATTAACGCGAATGTCGCCAAAATGGTCTTTTTTCCTTTTTCACTGTCAGGGTGTCGACAAAAAGGGGTGCACCGGTATAAAACTTGTTATAACTAATGGGTCTCCTCTTTTTCTCATAGGGAAACTGTGTCGTAATTTGCCATAATAAAGAAGTGTTTATTATGGCAAACACATGCACAGTTTCCCTCACTCAGTGGATGTGCCCGCTGCAGTTCTTTGCTTCTTGACCACTCCCCGGTTGCCTTCTTGCCAAGCCGCTAACGGAGACTGAACCACCACTCGAACTCAGTGGTAAGTAATAATAAAAAAAAATGTACCACAACAACCTCTCTTTCAGCTGCCCAGAAAATAAAATAAAAAAAAAAACAACAACAAAAAAACAGTTTTTAAATAAATTCAGAAAGGTGACAATGGTCGGCGCCCTGTAACCTAACTGGCCTGTGGCTGCACAGCATTTTCTTTTTATTTTGTATAATTGCTGAGGTGAAAAAGGGGAAACCCAGCAATTATATAAAATAAAATATGGGGTGGTGTGTAAACTCAGAGTTTATACACACCCTTGGTGTTAGATGCTTTAATAAATCTCTCGAGTTTTGCTCTCGGGGTTTACGTATCATCTAACACCTCCAGGGGGTGCAAACTTCTCGTTACACACACCACCTCATACTTTATTCTATTATAATAACCGGCTTCCCCTTTTTCCCATAGGGAAACCGTGGCATCATTTGCCGTTATAAAGGAGTGTTTATAACGGCAAACACGCGCACGGTTTCCCTTGCTGTGTGCATGCTCATGCAGCAGCGCCACCACTCAAGACCGCCAACCGCTTCCATCTCTCCCAAAACAGCACCGGGACTGACAGAAGAACACGGTGGTAAGTTCTTTTTTTTTCCCCCTACACAGTGAAAACCTCACAAACCAGGGCAAAAAAAGGCTTTAAATATACCGATTCAAATCGGCACCTCAAAACCACACAGCGAATGCATCGAGCTTTATTTTATATAATAATTGCTGGTGAAAAGAAACCCAGCAATTATATAAAATAAAATATGGGTCGGGGATGCGTGCCAAACTCGATTTTACACACACCTCATTGTGGGATGCTTTCAAACCGGGCTCGCCCTCGGGGTTTATGTAGCATCCCACAACTCAGGTGTGTGTAAAATCTTGTTACACACCCCGACCCATACTTTATTCTCTATTTTATTATGCAGGATGACCATGGTTATTCAGCCCTGTAAGGTCTTGCACTGACTATTGTTTACCATGAATGACCATGGAGGTTGTCTAACTCTTTGAGGTTTTGTTTTGACTATTGTTGGCAGTGGTTAACCATGGTGTTTGCTAATGGCATGCTCTGGCCATAGATGACCATGGTTTTCTGTGGTGTCAGTTCACAAACATGGTTGACCGTAACCAAACGTGACCACAAGCATAGTCAACAGCACAGCTGACCATGGGTCTTGATCATGGTCAATCTGCAGTTGAAGAATGATTGACCCTGGTTTAACCATGCTATCCTTACCAGGGACCTCAGCTGCGCTCTGTCCCTTTTCTTTCTCAAGAGTTTCCTCGAATTATCTAGTTTTCTCCACACTGCCCTTGATAGGGGTACTCTAGCTGGAGCCATTTTCATCGACCTCTCCAAGGCCTTTGATACGGTCAGTCACTCCCTCTTGCTAGACTCCCTCCTGCAAGTGGGTTTTTCCCAAGGCACCCTAGCTTGGTTCATAAGCTACAGTATCTATCCTCAGGTACAATGCATCAAAATAAATATGACTCTTTCCAGTGCCTGCCCCATCCATTCAGGAATCTCACAGGGTTCCATCCTGGGACCACTTCTTTTCAGTCTGTTCCTCAATGCCCTACCCAATTCTTGTGCCAGCAAGGCTCTCCTCTATGCCAATGCCGCTGTCTTCTATGCCTCCCACCCCAACCCCACCAGCCTCCAGGCCACACTCCAGCACTCTTTCAGTCAGACCAAACGCTAGTTCTTGGACCACAGACTGATCATTAACCTGAAAAAACCAAGACCATGCTATTTGCCCACCACCAAAATAAACTCAAAGACTCCCCCATGCGGATACTCCCCAGCTCCCTCCATCCCCTTGAACAGGTCTCATCCTATGAATACCTGGGCATAACCTTCGACTCAGCCCTCACTTTTCATGCTCACATTAATGCTCTCTCATCAGCGACCAATGCGTGTATTGGCGTCCTCTACCGCCACAAGGACTGCCTGCCACCTGAAGCTCTCTGTCTGGCCATCACCTCATCAGTCCTATCTTTAATCGACTATAGCCTGTTGGTCTATGCAGCTGTGGATGCCACCACCATCGGCAAGATTAAAATGTCTATTAATAAAGCATGCAGGTTCCTGTCCAGTGCCAATTGTCTAACACACACCTGCACACTCTAGTTCCTCACTCAAGTGCTCAACTTCAAGGAAAGACTCCAAAACCAGTCCTGCCTCATGGTCCAAAAAATTCTCCTTGGATTAATGCCCCATGGTGTTGAGTCATCTCTCCATTTCTCAACCCCCTCAGTCTCCACTCACAGTGCCTCCAAATCCTCTCTCACGGTCTCGAGGGTGAGGACCTCACTAACTCAGAGGTCCTTCTCCTACAGGGCCCCATCCTGGTTCAACTCCTTCCCCTTAACGGTCACCAGTTTGTCAAGAATTGGCTTTTTCAAAGTCACCCTTAGGAAACACATTCTCACAACCTGTTGCTGTAGGTGTCCCCAGCAGTGAGCCAAGAGCCACTGGACCGCACACCCACCTACTTTGAACTATAACCAGTTTGTCACCTATGACAAAGTCTCGCATTTAGACCGCCTATGTAAACTGTCCTTCTAGCCATATGTCTGTTGTTATGTAAATAATGCATAGCTAAATCACTGTATAGGCTTCTGTATAGGCTCTCTGCCACTTCTGTAAACAATATTCACTGCCCATTCTCTAATGTGTAACAGACTATATTAATGTACTTAATAAGTTGATTGTTTATTTGCTGTTTGTAACTGTTCTCACTATGTAATATGACGTGGAGCCTTTGAAAATGAGTCTCTGCCTCAAAGGATTGTAATTCCGATCTCTGACGATAAATAAATAAAAATAAAAACAGGTCATCTAGTTGTGGCATCCTAACTGAGCATACCATCACAGGGGCTGAAATAAAGTTTTCACAGTCAGATGCCATGAATAACTCCTGGGTGTCAACAATTTCCAGCTGACCAGGTGCTACTTGGACAAACCTAGCAGCTAAGCAAATGCTGCAATTTCTGTTCACAATCTTAATGGCCATTTGTGTAGACTGACTTAAGATCTGAAATTTGCAGAATGATGTCCCCAAGGACATTAAGCGGACAAATAACCATTCACAAATCCATTTTATGTATCTTTAATTTAGTTGAAAAATTAAAGGTGTCAGGAATCAATTGTTTTTTAAATACCTAGAAAGTCGCATCACCGCTGTATAGATTTGCACTGGCATTTTGTTCTGCACTGCTTAATGTTCTTTGTGTAAATCTAGATTCTAATGCTGATAGTCAACCCATACTTTATTTTCTTTAGGTTTTGCTAACAGTCCACTTGAACATAAAACTATTAGAAGAGCTGACCACCAAACTAAAAATGGCTCACCAACCATATAACTGGGAGCATAATGAATATAGTACCATCCTGACCTGTCATTGCAGGTGTATTTCCTCCCACCGGTGTGTTTGTCAAAACTCCATCCATCTATTCAATTGCCCCCTGCCTTCCCACAGCATTTAGTGAGACAAGCAGCTTTGCACAGTGTCTCCAGGTATGCAGAGTCACAGCTGAACATGCCTATTCACCCATAGTCACAGTTCATGTGCAGCTTTGTGACAGATCCTGGGTAGCCTCTGGATGCTGTAAAACCACACTGACGGAAAACACGTTCACAAGCGAGTCTCATGCAACTGGTAACAGGTGAGCTGAACAGAAAAACACAAGGTATATGCATAGAAAATTGAGGTAAAAGCCAAATGTCTGTATTTAATAACAGCATACAAGAATTATCTGACGTTGTGTTCTTCTGTTCAGTGTGCCATCTCCCCCTGTCCTTCTCATGGTCACTTGCTGTTACTCATTCTGCTCCCCAAATGCCAGTTTCATTGCTCACGGCCATGCTCGGCGCTCACTCCTCAGTTCCGCCATTCTTCTGGACACTGTCACATGTCCATTCTGCTGAACCACCTTTCTCAGACCATTCTGACACAGTCAGTGCTGCTTGGAGCACCACTTATCCTATGCTTTTTAAAGCAGCAGGTGCATATGGTGTTGATGTAGGAGTTAATCAGCACCCAGCACCCCCTTGGTTTGGCCCCTGCATCACATGCCATTGGCGCAGTGGATGTGGAGTGGAGGGGAAAGTAAGAATGCCATTCAGATGCATTAGCAGGAATGCAACCATTTCACAATCAGATGCTGAATCCTTCCAGTGCTGGCTTTTCTTGGCTGCCTGGGTTCAAGAACTGAACCTGGGTCTGCAGCTTCCACTGCACCACCGGGCCACCAGAGCGTCTTATGAGGGAAGAACTTCCATGAAAAACATAAGCAAGTAAGGAAATTTGCTGAAGAATGCCTGTAGTGCAAATTAAGCAATTTAAAAGACTGGTACAGTGTTAATTACTGTGTATTAATTTGCAAAGTCACATATTTTACTGTCCATTCCAAAATAAATTCAGAAACATAAAAAAAAACCTTTAAACAGTAACAGGATCATTATAAATCTATAGTCAGTCGAATTATTCATTTAACAGGTCAGTCTATATTCAGACTGTAACTCCATTAGTAAATAGTTGCAGTCAGTGACACAGAAGAGGTTGCAGGGGCAGTACCTGGCAGACACCAAATTAACTCCATCAGTGTCCTACCTCCAGTGTATATTGAAGTATAGTAGGCCTTGTGTTATATAAATATAAAATCACACATACCCCATAATGCAAGGCATCATGGGCTGTATATGCAAATCACCACAAAATATTATGCTGGTTCAACTTTAAGCAGAAATGCATGGTGCCAAAAGGCCTCTCACACAGTCTGTAAAGGGTGCCAACAGAAGACACAGATATGTGTTATATAAAAGTGGTAAAGCATGATAAGGTGTGCTATTGTGAGATAACTGTATGCCTCGGGAAATGAGGCACGAGGCAACACAGAGGGCATTATGCACCTGAGAAGTACCATTATTCCACATTTATATACACCTGGAAGTGCCTTATTTTAATTATAAAATTATTCCTATTTTTTATTTTAAAAACTGAGTAATGCTGGCTCCATGGCGCTGAGTAAAGAGGCACCCACTTGGCCTCTGGTGACCTGGGTTTAGGACCCACACCCGAGGTGACTGGTGTGAAGACTCTTGGAGAGGGTGCGGAGTGTCCATACAGAGGCTCTGCTTTCCAGGAAGTTGGGTATGACCTGTACTGCACCTTGAGTGGCTCCTGGTGGTGAGCCGGCAGTGTCGCACTTGGCAGCATCGGTGACCACACACTGCCTTGAGTCCTTCCCAGGATGCCACAATGTGCAGCCATGATGGGGGGGGAGAGGGATGGGAGAAAACAGGAAATGGCCCACCCTGGTGGCACCGGATGATAGCCTCTTGCCAGTCCCCTCACACCATCTGACCACCTAGCGTACCGTGCACCCGCCCTGACTGATAACCCAAGTATAAGAGAAACTTCTTCCCTGTGGCAGCGTGGGGACCCCCAGCAGGGATAAACCAGACCACATGAGGCATCAGAGGATCTCGGGGAACCGGAAGGTAAGTGGGCAGTGGGGGTCGAGTCTGATGGGCAGAGGGGACGAGTGTATGAAAGCCTGAAAGCGCAGGGCTTCAGGAGGGCCTGGGATGAGCAGAAAAAAAGCTGATTAATGAGGTTCAGAACATGATGTAAGGGGTTCTGATAGCAGAAAAAAAAAGAAGTAATAATACCTGTTTATAGAACACTGGTGAGACTATCTGGAGTACTGTACCCAGTTCTGGAGTCTTCACTTGAGGAAAGAGAGAGATAGGCTGGAGACAGAGCAGTGTAGAGTAACCAAAATGATTCAGGGCCAACAGGGAGGATCCTATGAGGATCAGCTTAAGGCATTGAACACATACTCACTGGAAGCCAGAAGCGTGTAAGGAGACAAAACAGAGACCTTCAAGGCAAATGAGAGAAACATTTGGCAGGAATGGGGGGGGTCTAAAACTAGGGGAAATTAATGTAAGCTGGAGGCGGGGAGATTTCAGGAGTGATGCGAGAATGTTTTACCTTACCGAGAGAGTGGCTTAGCTGTGGAACAGCCTACTGGCAGAGGTGATGAGTACAAAAAGTGCTTAATAGTTACTCAGGGGGTAGCAGTAAGGCAGGGAGAGAGGGGTAGGCAAGGGTGATAACCTAGTCTAGGCAACAGGTCATGGGGTAGAGTTAGAGTAAAACGGGGCAGATAGAAGGACTCAGTGGTCTTTTTTCTGCCAACATTGTCTGTGTTTCCAAGTATTTCTGAGATGTACTGTTGTACTAGAATAATGTATGGTCATATGGTTACATCTGAAAGTATATCTAGAGGTAGATATTTGTTTAGGGACAGACCATATGCAAGCTATGGCACCATGATCACTGAGATCCTTAAATAAGACACCAGAGTGGGTAAAGAGATGTGGTTTGTTCATGAGAATGAAATCAAGTAACTTGCTATGGGCAGGGTTCTTAGTATTGGGTTCAGTAATGAGTTGAGGAAACCCGAAGGAGTCACAAGGATCTTTTAGTGGTTTGGATGTGGCAGAAAGTCAGTCTAGTTTAAGGTCACCCATGATGATAACCTTGGACAACAGATGATCTAACATCTCACGAAAGTGAGTCAGAACCTTAAGCCCCACGGAAGGGGGCCAGTAGCATCCTTAGATGCATAAGGATACTGATTGCGATATCTGAACCTTTACTATGAGGCACTCAAATTCCTTAGGCATAGTAGTAGAGCTCACTATTGAGGTAGGGAATTTGTCCCTAATATAAATTGCTACCCCACTCCCTATTGTACCTTGGTCAGCCCTGAAGATGTTGTATTTGGGTATATTAATTCCAGGGTCCTGAGTATCTGGTTTCAGCCATGGTTCTGTAACTACCATGACATCTGGCTTAGAGTGACAAGCTCAAACCTGTAGGTCATGGAACTTCTTTGTTACACTACAGATATTTATATGAAGGAGGCTCAGGCCCTTTAAGTGAGGAAAATCTTATGGTTTGACATAATCAGAACCCCTCTGTGGCAGCACAGGTTGGTTATGCATGGTTGCCCAACCATTATTCTCTATACTGTATTAAACAATAACACCAACCCCCAAATCCTAAATGTTTAAGTTCAAAAATTCAGTTAGTGCTGATAAATATGAAAAGGATCTAATAAATAAAATCATAAATGGCTGGGAAAGGCTTGAGTCATTAAAAATCTAATCAATCTGTGCTTAAAAATGTTCAGGGTGGCGGCTTGATGGATGTCTACCAATATATGTAGCGCATACCCCGGGACTGCAACTGAAAAAGTGTGGACCTCAGTCAGCTTCCGATACAAATGAACCCATGGCACTCTGGCCTAGTAAATAGGTGTCTCACCCAGGGGTGTAAGGCGGTCAGGAGCCAACAGAGACGGAGTGGGGGCTCAGGCTATTCATTGCTTTAAAGGAGAGGATCTTGTTGAACTTGTTAATTTTTCACTGTAGAAGCTGTTTATTAAGCACTGGTTCAAGTGCAGTCATTGTTCCATCCTTACTGGCCTTTTAAATAAATCATTGAGTATTTCTTATTCATACAATATTGGTAGGTACCATTTTAAAACCATATGCTGTCATTTATGTCCCTTGAAACTAGAGTTTTATTTAGAACATGGCTTAATTGTAACAACAATGAAGAGCCTAACAAGAACATAAACTCCATCACTGTTCTAAACTGCTTCTTACTAGCAGTGGATGAATCAATAATACTTATGTAATTTACTAACAGAACAGAAAATCTAAAACAATGTCTGACTTGGAACCAGTATTAAATTCTAAGTACCAGCTGTACTGAACAGCACCAAGCAGGGATGTATACTTCTGCCTTAATTAGAGACACAGGCTTGTTTTTTGATTGGAAATATAGTGGTCACTCACATAGTGATGCTAGCCCTGAGTGCCAGTAGTTGCTCCTTCAATACCCTGTTATGTGTGAGGCCAGCTTAGAGAGGGTCATGTACTGTAGTTGGCCAGACTAGATGGGCGGTAATGTTGCAAACGATAATGCAAGATGAGTAAGTATGAGGTGGTCTAGGAGCTGGTCTCATGCTCTGGCATTTCTTGCAGCTAGACTCTCTAATATGAGTTCCACCCTCAGACTGAGTCATTCCTATTTAGTCTGCCAGTAGTCTCTTACTTTACTTTCTGCTTAGCCCACAACCTGCTTGCGGATCTCCATGCCCTCCCCCCTTACAGAATGGGGTGTTGAAGGAGCATCTATCAGAACTCTGGGTATAATGATGGAGCGGGGCACACACTGCTGCACATCTGACATTAAAACAAATTGTGAAGGGGCAAAGGTAACAGATGGAGTTGGGGTAGGAGTTGATTTATCTACCGCACACCCTGGGGCTCATCATAGATACCAGTAGGAAAATTTGTTATTAGTGCCCCCTCCGCCTCCAGTTTGGCATATAGTACAGTATTTCTTAAAAATAATTGTTTTTCCTTTTCATACATAAATCAGCAAAACCATTTAATGAAATACTGGGTGGCTTGTCAATTAACCTTAGGTTTTGTTTTTAGCAACACTACCCACTCTCTGTTGATACATTTGGTGGTGGCCAAATGTTGGCTACTTTCCTTCTTCTGCCTTCTGCCTCCTCCATTTGTCCCTCTAAAATTGATGGGGCCTATGTGAAAGTGGGTAAGTTTTCATTCTGGCTTCTGAAGGACACTGGGAGGGGCCCATGGGCATTCCTGCTCCCGTAGGGACACCATGAAGGGACCTGCTGGGTCAGTGAGTGATGGATTTTTGTTCCTGCTCCTATGGAACACTGGAAAAGGACCTGCCAAGCCAGCAGGTAATGGGTTTTTATTACCGCTCCTGCGGGACACCAGGAAAGGGCCTGGTGAGCCAATGGATTATGGCTCTTTTTTTCCCACTTTAGCTTAGACTGTCTCGGTGGCTGTTACAGTCTCTCTTTTCTAAATATTTAGCTGGAAAACAGCACACCAGAATATTATTTCTGCTACTGGTTTGTCTTCCTCCTCTTGCCCACTGAGATAACATCTGGGTAACACAGGATAAAACAGTCTGGCTGCTGGTAAGCAAGGAATCCACCTCTCTCCCCCCAGAAACTAATGAGGACCCTGCCCGACCATGACTTACACACAGTCTACCAGTGAGGGCGGACCAACAGGAGTGCTCCTCTTCTCTGTGCATGAGTCACTCTGTGTAGAGTGTCTCACATGCAGCTGTCCCAGAAATGGGCATGTCCAGGGAAAGTTTTTAAAAATGTTAGTATACTATTGATTGCTCTCAGTCAATAATATATTAATACCACTGCTGAAACCACTCTTGCTATTGTAAGAGTACTCTTGCATCCTTAGGGTATGAGAACTGCTCACCTTCATTCCATGGTTCTCATACCCTAAGAATGCATCTGGAGCCACGCTTATAACCATAAGAACATACATACGAACATATGAAGAAGTCAGCAGAAGAAGGCCATTTGGTCTACCCATCCTCCCTATCCATGACCCTTACCTTCCCCCTATACCTGTCCCAGCCTCTCTTAAAGCTGCCCACTGTCTCCAAAGAGATTACCTCTTCTGGCAGTGCATTCCAAGTGTCCACCACCCTCTCTGTGAAAAAGTGCATCCTGACCTCCCTCCTAAACCTCCAACTCTCCAGCTTAAGACTGTGCCCCCTGTGCTATGGTTGCTACTCAGCTTAAAGTGACTCTCCTTATCAACCTTACTTATCCCTTTCAAGTACTTGAAGGTCCCAATCATGTCCCCTCTCTCTTCTGTCTTCCAGGGAGTACACGTTCAGTGCCCTCAACCTCTCCTCATATGCCTTACCCTGCTGACCAGCTATCATCTTTGTAGCCCTTCTCTGGAACTTCTCCAGCAGGTTAATGTCCTTTTTGAGGTGTGGACACCAGTACTGAACTCCATACTCTAGATGCGGCCTTACCAGTGACCTGTACAAGGGCAGTATAACCTCCTCTTTCCTACTACTAATCCACCTAGATATGCATCCCAGCATCTTGTTTGCCTTTGTTGCTGCTTTCTTACACTGTTGGGAGTGCTTCAGGTCACTAGCGATCATCACTCCCAGGTCCTTCTCCTCCTCTGATGTAGATACTTGGACTCCACCCAGGTAGTACTCTGTTCTAGGATTCTTGGCTCCAATATGCATAACTTTGCATTTCTTTGCATTGAAGCTAAGCTGCCAGATCCTGGACCACCTACCTAGCTTTTCCAGATCTTCCTGTATCCCTTCAGCTGTGTCCACTCTCCCACAGAGCTTGGTGTTATCCATGAATAGGCATATTTTGCCCTTAATCCCATCTCCAATGTCATTGATGAAGACATTGAACAACGGCCGCAGCACCGAGCCCTGCGAGACCCCACTGATTACCTGTCTTGTGCCAGATGACTCTCTTCCCACAACCACCCTCTGGGTTCTGTCTTTCAGCTGGTTTTCCATCCATCTGGCCATCTTTTCCCCAACCTTGAGATGCACCAACATCCTGATTAACACGTACATGTAAGAGTGGTCTCAGTGTTGGTATTAACATACAGTACAGAGATTAAGGAGATTACACACATGCCCAAATGTATATCTATATCTACAGTATAGATCAATGGGATATGCAATGACCTCACTCAAAATATGCAATTTATCTTCATATGTGAGTGGCAGGACCATAGTTCATGAGTGGCAGAGCCACAAGTTAATTACAAAAGTCCTGCTCCATCACATATGATGATAAACTGTGCATTTTAAGTCAGATCTTTTCACATTCAATTTACATAAAATCAGTTTTACTAATTTAACTTTTTAAATCTGCTGTTTATCTGAAGATTTTATTGCTTCTTTATGATTTCAACTGCTGGCTTTACTGCTGTACTAGGCAATGGTGATGTCATCAGCATTGTGAAAACTGCTCTCTGTTTGGTTCAGTATTCCATTGTGATGATACTAACCTTCAAGAAATCCACTATGGCAACAGTGAAAGCGACATTTGTTACTGTTATCAGCAGCCAAGATATAGAGAATAATGGATGGGGATGGGTTTGATATGATAATTTAATGCACACTCGAGTTGTGGGATGCTACATAAACCCCGAGGGCGAAGCCCGAGGGGTTTATCAAAGCATCCCACAATGAGGGTGTGCATTAAATTCTCATTTGAAAAACCCTACCCATCTTTATTTTTTATAATAACAGACCAGCAATTTTTATCCAGCACTTTGTGAAACTGTTTGGCCCCGCCCACATACAGAATGTTGGCCAATGAGGCAGCAGCATAGTTTGACTGGCATGACTCATGAATGTCATAACAACCAGCTGGTTGTTATGCAAAATATCAACCTGGTCAGTATATTGAGAGAAATTGCTGACCAGTTATTTTGTCACTTTTATGTTGTCAAATTTTTATCTCTACTCCTGTTGCATGGTTTTATTTGATGTGGGTGACCGAGGAAGGACGACCCGCAGAAGAGCGACGTCAGGGCGGTGGAAACAATTTCGCCATCCTGACAACCTTGGCACATGGAAAAATGGCACCAGGGACTAAACATACTTGCTTTCTGTGGGGGGGGACTTGGCCCCCGCACCCCCCTACTTAAGGATTCTCCACTCCAGAGGGGTGCATGTCGGAGAGGGGTGCGAAAGTAAAAAAATAAGATTTTGGGCCAGGTGCAAGAAAAGCACAGTAGCGCCCCGACCCAAACCCAAATCTGTAACCCCAGCACCACAAGCGGAGGCCAACCCCCGACGCCATGACGCAGCTTGGCAGCCAACTGCAGCATCACCCCCTACATCCCCTCCACCCCCTCCCAGGTCACGCTTGCCATGCTCACTCCCCCCCGTGCATGTGTACACATAGTGACATCCTGTCGCTAGGATCGCCCACCCCACTACATCTGGTCACCCTCCTGCCCTTCGCCTTTCGGACTTCCGCTCATACTGTGTCGCCGTTTCGGACGCCACCGTGATTCAGGCGCCCACCTCACATGCTACCCTGTTGTACTATATATATATATATATATATATCTATATATATATATTTATACAATGGGGTGAGCTGATATGCAGTTAGATAAAAACATGTATTTCTTACCCCAGTTGAATAAACAGCCTGATGACGTATGCAAGATGTGTGTAAATGTAAAATCTTACATTTATAGATACACTCCTTACATTAGTAGCTGATATTGTCACTGTGCATATGTCAGAGCCCCATAGTGATACAAAGGTTAAACACCTGCACTACATTCAGCTCCTCAGCATGAAACACCCCCCTGCAAAAGGCTCTGCATCATAGACTCTGACACAGACTCACACTGAAGAATCAAGCAACATGGGAACCACTTCATCTGCAGTATAGCAACAAAACTTACTGAAAGAAGCAGCACTGAAGAAAAAACAGAAGGCTGAAAAGTGAAACACTCCAGTGATTGTAGCCACACCAACGAACACTATCCAGTGAAGTATACCGGAAAAACACATCTCCAAAAAACAAACATTAAGCACTACAAATGCACTGAAAAAATAAAGAATAAATATTAAACAAAGAATAAACATTACCAAAAGAAACGATGTCCCAGGCCTAAAAATATCCGTTCTGCAGTCCTCTGTAAACACTCCTGTTCCGTCAAGCCCTGCACACAAATGACATGCATCCAATAGAAACACACGCTCTACCTCACTTCCCAATCAGTACACAGAACACCACAACCAATACCATACCGTAGCAACCACAACTCCCCACAGCAATACCCAATCAAAACACTCTCATTCACAATGACACCCAATCAGAAACTACAACCCATTCACATATATCACACTGATACCAGAAAAGCAGCCGACTGACACTTTTCAAATACTTCCACCTACAAGAAAAAAACAACATAAAATACACATTTAAAACACCACAATAAATGGACCCTATTGTATAAATCGCACACATGATGCCCAGATCATGTGCTACAGAAAATATTCTCATTCATACATTGTGAGCTTTGGATACTCACTCTGCAGGAGTGAGAATATTTTCCATAGCACATTCCTGGGCATCATGTATCCTATATATATATATATAGCATGTTTACAGTACTCGAGAGTCTAGCAAGTCATGCAATGTACCACACCCTAAATTTTCTAACACTTCATAAATTGTTGCAATTTCTTCATTTTGTTGTTGTAATGTTATCAAAGAGATAGTACCCACAAAATCTCTGTCTGATGAGTCTTTATTTTTCAGTGGCAGCTCCTGAAAAACACCAAAAGTCTGACTTAAAATGCCCTCCATTTTGTGACATAGCTGTAAATCACTTTACAAAGTATATAATTTGTCTATTACAATAATGTTCCCAGCTCTACTGACAGGCTTGATTAATGCAGAGTACATCACTTATTTTCACCACTGCACTAGAAAAAAATTAAATGGACTCATCACTTGTTTTTTAACCCCTTTAAGTCCCCATAATGTGCTGTACATATGGTGTCCATCATGTTCTGTTCATAAACATGGTATAGTTCACTATATTTGCAAATGGTTAATGTTTTTAACAGTTGTTTGCTGTTTTTCTTCATTTTTTCCACCAGAATTTCCAAATTATTTTAGGTGGAGGAATTGCAGGGAATGAGTAATTGCTTCCCAAAATATTGCTGCCTATGTGGTGTCCTATATTATACAATGGCAAGAAAGAATCCTGGGCTCTGATTGGTCAGTTGGCCATCACAGCAGGGATGTTATCCTGGCATAACATCCCTGCTGTTCACAGGTCTACTGTCATCATTATGGCTGCTATGGATGATGAGCCTCACCATCACTTTTTTTCATCTCCTCTTAAGAAACAAAAATATTTTTCCACACTAATAAAAAATTGTTAAACATTATTTTTTTATTTTATATATAACAACAAGCCATTGTATAATAGGAATAATGCCCTCCAGGGTGGGTGTTATGCTGGGATAACATCCGTTCTCGGGTGCTGGACGCCCTCGGCCGGTGGCCTTGGGCCCAACCACTCGAGGCGGGATGTTATCCCAGCATAACACCCACCCTGTCAGGCATTATTCCTTTAGTGATGCACGTTATCTGGGGTTCAGTGAGTGGGCTTCTAGTGCACAAAACTTAGAAGTGTACATTATCTCCTGGTTAGATTGTTTGGCACTGCTGTAAATGTGGGGCATCATGGACATAGAGCCCTTCTGCAGCTTACTGATCCAAGATGAGTTTGTGGTGTCCATGACTGTGTTACATGTCTGAACATTAGGTAAATAGTAAAGACTACCTTTGGGGTGTAGATTATGTTAACATGCAAATGTAGGGACTTATAACAGCTAACATCTGAAATGAATTTAATTAAACTACATTTAGGCAGTAATCTATTCAAAATTTGTCAGTAACTGCAGCTGCAGAAACAAAAGGCATCAAAGTAAACCAAACTGTTTCTAGTCACATGTGCTGCATGTTAGCAGCACATGCTCTTTCCATAAAAAAAAACAGGAAATGTAAATATATTTTATGGGAATTATCCCAGAAAGACACATTGGCCCAGATATTCAAACTGCGCCATTCTGAGGCACAAGCTCTTGCGCTGCTCAAAATAGTTGCGCAGGGGTGTGGCCAGGGCGATATTCAAAGGAGTTGCGTTATTGAGCAATTCCTTTGAATATCACCCCCCAGCCACAGCCACTGTGCATGGCACAGTGGAACTTGCGTCACTGCAAGTTGTCAGAGTGGAGCATTCAACTTGCAGTGGCGCAAGTACAATTGCGCCATGTGCAAATTTCCGATATTCAAAAGGTGACATGCAAATGGGGCCATAATTCATGCAAGGCACAGGGGGGGCCATTTGCATCTGATTATGGCCCCATTTGCATGCCATTAGCATGTAGGTGCGCCGATCCCGAGGACTTACTCCTGGCATCTTGCCAGGCAGCAGCCATCGGGGACCGACAGACTCCCTGCAGCCCAATCGCTGGCAGAATACGAAAACAACCCCAAACATCCCTAATGCCCGATCATGGGCAGAATGTAAAAGACCCCCCAACCCGAATACATCCCTGGTGGTCCAGTGGACGTAATGCCCGATCACGGCAGAATGTATAATGATACCCCAGTGCCCGATCGTGGGCAGGATGTAAAAGACTCCCCAAACATCTCCCTGGTGTCTAGTGTCCCCCACCGCACCCACCCACGAAGCCCACCACCCTGCTCCCCCCGGCGGCGGCAGGCAACATCCACCGCCTGCCACCCGCCTACCACCGACTGACTGTCCGGTAGGGCTGCCGCCCGTTGGTGCAGAGCTAGAGCCAATGGGCATACAGCCCGCACCGTACGCAACAGTCAGGTCTGTCAATGAACACCATTCTGCGTCTGGACTGTCGTAACTGCGGTATGGAAGCATGCCGTGGCTCGCTCTACGCAATGCAGCGGCCACGAAGTCGGCCCAGCAAGCAGACGGCAGGCAGGTGGGATGCTGCTGCCCGCCGGCTGCGGGCGGGAGCGGTGGTGGGGCTTCAAAGGTGAATGAAATGGGGACATAACACCAGAGAGATGTCTGGAGGGCTCACATCCTGCCAACGATCGGGCACTGGGGTTGTCACTACATTCTGCCCGTGATTGGGCATTAGGGAGATGTTTGTGCAGGGGGTGCTTTTCATGTTCTGCCCATGATCGGGCACTGGGGAGGTTGTCATTACATTCTGCCCGCGATCGGGCATTACAGTCCACTGGACCACCAGGGAGATATTTGGGTTGGGGTCTTTTACATTCTGCCCGCGATCAGGCACGGGGGTTGTCACTGTACATTTGCCGCGATCGGGCATTAGGGAGATGTTTGTCGGGGAGGTTCTTTTCACATTCTGCCCATGATCGGGCACTGGGGAGTTGTCACTGTACATTCTGCCCGTGATCGGGCATTACGGTCCACTGGACCACCAGGGGATGTGGAACGGGAGGGGGCTACTTGATGCCCGCAATCGGGCTGGTGGGGGGGCACAGGGACTGAGTTGGGGGACAGCCACGGGTGGCAGCTGCTGTGTTGCACCCTGCAATATAGCAGCTCACCTGTGGGTGGCCCTCAACTTGATCCTTTTTTTTTTGGCTTAAAGTTGTGCAGGCACAGGTTGGGTTGCGCTATATAATCTCCTGCACAACCCGACTGAATATCGGGCTGTGCAGTTTATGCATGGTTCCTCCCCCTCCTGTTGAGCATGCATTCATTTGCATTGCACTGTTGCTCAACCTGTTTTCAGTGGCGCAACTGCCTCCTGCTGAATATCGCAGAATGGCGCAATGTAGGACTTGAGCATGCGCAACCCTGTTGCGCATGGCTCAACCCTTTTGAATATCTGGGCCCTTAAGTTTTTCAGATTGGGTTGTGTAATGTGTTGCTATTATTTCAGTAAGAAGGTTATCATTATGGGACATTTGTTGTACTGTTTGTGCATTACTAAGACACCATAACGGTGGTGTACTTTGTATGGCACGTTATTACTGAGATTACAGTTCCATGTTATTGGTTTATTTCATACTCTATAGCCATCCTGTAAATAAAGTACCAAAACCATAAAAAAAAGATAAGCAAACAGTCCTTATTTGTAAGAAAAATGTATGTTTATGTTTCTTTTGTTTGCTCCTAAATAAGATGCATGCTTGACCTAGTGACCATCTGAGAGGATTAAGTTAAACAAAACATTTTCTTACCCAGGATATTAACTGCTCATCAGTTTATATAACTTTTTTGAGTTTCTGATGTTTCTCTTAACATTTATGCTCGTTTGACCATTTCTGTGATTGTTCACTACAAAGGCACCTTAGTGGTGGTGTCATTCACAATTAGCATAATTCTGGGGAATATTATTGTTTTCATTTGCTTTTTCATATCTGTTGCCCCTAAATGCTAGTTGAAGTTTGAAAGAGATATGCAAAAGTTTCACTTTCAAGTTGAAGTTTTGAGTTTTTGTAAACATTTGTTAGTGGAGGCCTGTGATTTTCTGTGTTTTGTGTCCCATGTGGTGCAAGTTAAGCACAGTATAGGTTTTGGGGAAATACTGATACAAAAAATGTTTTCTTCACCTAGGATTTTGATCACCGTGTCTGCAACAGAGTCTCCCTGGCTTATATTATTTTGGGGGGGGGGCATTTATGGTGTTTCTTTTCAATTTTATGCCTGTTTGACTGTTTCAGTGAATGTTCATCGCAAAGACACTGTAGCAGAGGTGTCCTTTGTAATGAACATTATTCTAGACAATCTTACCTCATTTTTGCTTTGTTTTGCATCAGTATGCCTCAAATACCAGCAGACGTGATAGACCAAATGATCTTCTTCTGCTGGCCATTCCCTATGTTCATATATTTGCATGATGCAGAGATGAGATTCAATCCATGTAAAGCAGCAGAGATTATATATCGACAGAATATTTTTCATGTACATAATATTTATGTCTTGTAGGTACTTTTGTTTGTATGTCATAGTTATGAAATGTGCCCAATTAATTACAGCCACCATTTTATGGTTTGGTATTGTGACATTGTTATACTGGTGTCTGTGTTACACATGATATGTGTCAAAAAAAAGCTGTATAAAAATAAAATATCCTTATTATTTGGGACATTAGTTGATGTCTACCTTAAGCACATATTGGTGCATAGATGTACAGCATAGGTGGTCCAGGAAATCAAATAAGATGTAAGACATAGCTAAATCATAACATGTTTGGGTTAGTGATATAATGGTGTCTTAAGATGGATGGTTCAGTGATGCCCCTGGGTCTAGATTAAAAACAAATGATTAAATGTTGCATACTACAGTACCTAAATAGAAGGCATAGGCATCATGATATCAAATAAACGTTGTTGCTAAAAACAGAAAATATGACATCTTGGACACCACGTTACCCATGTTACATTTTCCATATGATAACTAACAGCTGCAATTCTCAAAACATATAAATGATTAACTATTTTTATATTTGGGATTATACTACTACCATGTGTAATCACTGAAAACAAAGCATACTCAAGAGCACTGAGCAACTTTTTTGGGGGTCACAAATGTCACACTTCCTCTCTCCAGTACTGTATATATGCCTATTATATATATATATATATATGCAAAAAAACTCCATTAATGCATCAGTTACGGTTAATAATACAGCGACAAAAGTTTGTAAATGTGCTGTTAGGGTTCAAAACCTTAACTCCACATCTCCCACACACATATGCAAGATTGTAAGACACTATACCTCTCCGTCACATCTGTAACCACAATAATCACAACACTGTACTTATTTCACATAACACTATGTAATGAAAAAAAAATATAGTATCATCAACTCTATGCTGCCACCACAGTATGATGACACATTATTGCTGACATATCTTCTTCACATCTTCTTCATACAATGAGTCTTAGTCTATACATATTTTCAAAATACTGACTTTTATGTGTCACTATTCACAACTGGGTTGCTGCAGGCTACCACATGGACATGTGGTACCAGAAAAGATAGAGATGACACATACTACTTTTAGGATACTGCTCAAGTATGAAACTAGCACCATCACATGTTGTTACACTGCTGCGTTACCTGGAAATACTCATTAGCAGCATGTTATTGTTAGCTTTGTATGTTACAACTGTTGCTTTCACATGTTACTTGTAAACTATACTACTACTAATAACTTTTATTATTTCTACCATTTGTTATTAGGACTGACTCACTCTATCAGAAAAATAAATGCAAACATCCAATGACTGTTGGTAGGCTTATACTAACCCTCATTTCCAAGAAACTATCTGTGGATAACATACTGTGTGTTACATCACTTCTTCACTACTGAAATATAAGCATCTGCTTAAATCTTGTTATTACTGTTTGTAACATAAACATGCTTACTGTGGGGCATCACCCATGGTTGCCCAGCATGCGTGTCTACCCCAAGGCACTATGATGGTGGCAGAACTCATACAGTTCATGACTCATGATGATGGATGTGTCTTGCAGCACATTTAGAGAGTTGTATGTTACTTCTATTACCTGATGCTGGTTGGCTCTGACTGGTTGTGTTGCCTTGGCCCCTGCCCTGCTTGCATGTGTGTTTGAACCCTAACAGCTCATTTCCAAACTTTTGTCGCTGTACTATTAACCCTAACTGATGCATAAAAGGAGTTTTTTGCAATGAATACATATATAAATAAATATACACACACACACATATAGATAGATAGATAGATCGATAGATAGATCGATAGATAGATCGATAGATATTATAGTGTCACGGTAGTGCTACTATAGTTAGGGTTGAGTATCCCATTTAAGGTTAAGTCTGAAATTTTGGAGCTTAATAACTTTGCCACCATATGATGGATTTGCCTGCAATTTGCAGAGTTCCAAAATAGCAAAATTACTGTGCTCATGCACTCAGAGTAGTTCGCCACCAAGGTGAACCACCTAATAATCTTGAAATCACTCCAAAACAGTAGTGCACTTCCAGAGAACAGATGTAGATGCAAACAGCAATGATCAACTATTGTTGAATTTATTATCACCTCTTGTGGGAGCCCCTAGTGCCACGACAGAGTGCCTTCAAGGGGACGCCCCCTTGAAGGCACTCTGCCTAGGACCTAGGAGCTCCCACAAGAGGTGATAATGAATTCAGCAATAGTTGATCATTGCTGTTTGCATCTCCGTCTGTTCTTTGCCTGCAATTTGGCATGCACAGTCTGGTACCATAGATCTCTGGACCTGCCAAGATTCGTTATGGTGGGATGTACAGTTGCAGAGCTATAGAGCACCAAAATATGCACAAATTATGCATTTTTGGGCATTCTTTGCTAGCGCCTATGGGTCACATGGTTTGCGCGACCAGTCCAAAACCTTTAGGGATCACACAGCCAGGGTCCCCGATGTGCCTTCCGAAGATTTCATAAAAAAAATATTAAATGGTTCAAAAGTTATGCAAAAAACAAACTTCCCATTATATTCAATGGGAAAAGTTAAAATATGCAAGTGTCGCAAATACACTTTTTACTTTCGCAAATGACCCTTGTAGTGTCGCAAATGATCCAACTTGTTTTCAGTTGGTTGTCACAGAAATGCTTGCCATTTAAATGTGGGACCCTATAGGGACACCATTCTTATTGTGTTCACCTAGTTGAGCCCTGAGGATGCTAGCCATGTCTTTTTTTGGGGGGTAAAACACCCCATAAATATGTTTTTTAAATTTTTGTAAAAAGTACTGTCACAAAGTACTTTCACATATGTGACAATTTTGTGATTTAATTTGCGAAAGTGTCGTGATTTGTGACACTACTTTGCGACACTATGGCCAAAACAATACAGAATCTTTGCCACCCTGCTGCAAAAGAATGGTTTGGTCTTTTGAGCTGACATTTGGAGAGAAGAAAGCCAAGATCCCACAGATGTGCCTTTTAGTGGTTTGATAAAATATTACAGGGCTGCAAAGTTATGGCACTCTGAAGTTGACAATTTTTCCCATAGGCTAACATTATGGCATCTGCTGTGCCTTTCGGGGCCCGTATCTCGGAAACGCTTTGAGATACGGACTTTTTGTTGGAAGAATGCTTAGCCACCCACTAGGGAGCTAAGTACAAAACTAGCCTAGAAAGTTATAAATAATATGAGATTTTAAATTTTTTTCTACATCGTTCGGTTATTGAAATATAAGCAGTTTAGTATTCCAAATGCTCATTTTCTGCTCCGAGGGCCATTATTACATTCTTTGTATTCACTGTGTTTCTGAATGCACCTTTTTGGGAAACAAAAGGGTGTGCGTTTATGTTACTGTTGCCGTTAGCATTTCTGCTTATGTTTCCGTAACAGTTTGCATTAGCGTTTCTGTTTATGTCAGCATGTGTGTTACCCTTTGCGTTTGCGTTTCCATTTGTGTTACTGTTACCCTTTGTGTTTCTGTTACTGTTTTTGTTTGTGTTTACTTTTGCGTCTGTGTATACATTACTATTTGCATATGCGCTTGCGTTTGCATTTGTGTTTTCTTTGGCATTATCACTGGTGTTACTGTAAGCGTTTGCATTTCCAATTGCATTTCATTACTGTGTGTGTTTCCACTTGTGTTTCTGTTACCATTTGAATTAGCATTTCCGTTTACAGCAGCGTGTGCATTACCCTTTGCATTTGTGCTTGTGTTTGCATTACTGTTAGCCTTTGCATTTCTGTTACTGTTTTTGTTTGTGTTTACTTTTCTGTCTGTGTGTATGTGTTACCATTTGTGTATGCTCTTGTGTTTCTGTTTGCGTTTTCTTTGGTGTCATCGTTGGTGTTACTGTAAGTGTTTGCATTTCCAATTGCGTTACCCATGACCATGTGCATTTCCATAACCATTTGCGTTAGTGTTTCCGTTTATGTCAGCGTTTGCTTTACCCTTTGTGTTTGCTCTTGCATTTGCGTTGCTGTTACCCTTTGCGTTACCGTTACTGTTTTTGTTTGCATTTACTTTTGCATCTGTGTGTACGATACCATTTGCGTTTGCATTTCCATTTCTGTTTGTGTTTTCTTTGGCATCATCATTGGTGTTACCGTGAGCGTTTGCATTTCCAATTGCGTTACCGTGACCGTGTGCATTTCCATAACCATTTACGTTAGCGTTTCTGTTTACATCAGCGTGTGCGTTACCCTTTGAGTTTACATTTGTGCTTGCATTACTGTTACCCTTTGCGTTTCCGTTACTGTTTTTGTTTGTGTTTACTTTTGCATCTGTGTGTGCATTACCATTTTGGTTTGTGTACACACTTGCATTTCTGTTTATGTTTTATTTGGCGTCATTGTTGGTGTTACTGTAAGTGTTTGCATTTCCAATTGTGTTACTGGGACAGTGTGCATTACCATTTGCATTTGTATACATGCCTGTGTTTTCATTTTCCATTTGCATTACTGTTTCCTTTAGCATAATCATTGGTGTTACCATAACTGTCTGCGTTTCCAATTATGTTACCGTTACAATTTGCAAGTTTGTCACCGTTTGCATTTCCATTGCCATTAGCGTCGGCGATACTGTTTGTGTTTCTGTTGCCGTTAGCATTTACGTTACTGTTTGTGTTATCATTTCTGTTTTCATTTATGTTTGCGCTTGTGTTTCTCTTACCGTTTGTGTTATCGTTTCCATTTGTGTCACTGTGCATTACCATTTGTGCTTGCATTTGCGTTACTGTTAGCATTATTATTTTCTTTTACCTCACTGTTTCCATCACTGTTTGTGTTAACGCTACTGTTTGCATTTTTGTGTTTGCGTAGTGCACAGCCAAACATTTTTGTTTTACTATTTTTCTGCACTGTCTTCTGTGACACATAGTGCAGCCAGTGTGTGGTTGATTGGTCTGAATTTTGCCACGTAGAAAGGCATTTGTTCAAGGAAGATGCCAGTTTTTGTTTGGTGAATAAATGTTGTTCCATTCCAGAGTTATTGCCATTTGAATTTGCCCCGCTTCACAGTTACTGATTTTTTGGCCAGCAGGTCTGCCATTTTAGCACATTTTCAGCTGCAATTTCTGCCATGTTGTGGTGAAAGACTTCTTAAAGAAACAGAAATGTTAAAATTGAATATTTCTGGAATAGTGTGGTCTTTTCACATGAAATTTGGAGGGTTTTGAGTGGATGTCCTGGGGATGTGAATGATGCTGCTTACATGTTGGAAAAATAATTCACTATGGAGCTGCTGAGTGATGCAGTTAACATTTTGCACATAGTGTTCTGCGTGGTGCTGCTGTCTTGAAATTTATAGTGTAGGTAGCCCTAGTTGTACAGAGGTGCCTTGCAGTGGTTTGGTGTGTAAAACATTAACAGGTGCAGAATTATGCCACTCCGACGAATGAAAATTTGGTTCATTACACTTCAATAACTTCTGAATCATGTGTCTGATTTGCCTGGCATTTGGAATGTACAAAAATTTGTAATACTTCTTTGACTGTGAACATTTTCAGGTTGCTGGCACTTATGGTTGCTGAATTGTGCATATTACACTGTTTGCTCTTGGCACTGTGTGACCAGTAAATGGATGTAGACACAATTCTGGACACACGGTGTGCTATGCTACATGTCTTCTTTTAACAAATTTTTGGTCCGTCAGATATATGGTTCTTGTGTAGCGAGGTGGCAAAAATATTATTTGCTGCACTCCTGTACAGTTTCATAGCACAGCCAGTGTGTGGTTGATTGATCTGAAACTTGCCAAGTAGAAAGACCTATGTTCAAGGAACATGACAGTTTTTGTTTGGTGAAAACATGTTGTTCTGTTCCAGAGTTATTGCCATTTGAAGTTGGCCCCCCTTCACAGTTACAGATTTTTCAGTCACCAGGTCCACCATTTTAGTGCATTTTCGACCACAATTTCAGACATTTTGTGGTGTGAGACTTCTTAAAGGTGCAGAAATGTAAAAATTGAATATCTCTGGGATGGTTTGGTCTTTTCACATGAAATTTGGAGGGTGCTTGGTGGATGTCCAGTTGATGTGAATAATGCTATTTAGATGTTGGGAAAATTATTCACTGCAGAGATACTGTGTGATGCATTTAACGTTTTGCACACAGCATTCTGCATGGTGCTACTGGCTTGAAATTTATGGCATAGGTAGCCTTAGTGGTACAGAGGTGCCTTGCAGTGGTTTGGTGTGTAAAAAATTAACAGGTGTGGAATTATACCACTCTGATGAATGAAAATTTGGTTCATTGTGCTTCAATAACTTCTGAACCATGTGTCCAATTTGCCTGGCATTTGGAATGTACAAAGATTTATAATATATCTTTGACTGTGATAATATTTGGGTCACTGACACCTACAGTTGCTGAATTGTGCATGTTACATTATTTGTTCATGGTGCTGTGCGACCGTTGAATGGATGTACACCCAATTCTGGACACACGGTGTGCTGTGGTACATGTCTTCTTTTAACAGTTTTTGGCTCCATCGGATATATGGTTCTTGTGTAGCGAAGTGGTAAAAATTTTATTTTCGGCACTCCTGTGCAGTTTTCCTGGTGTGACGCTGCGCAACTGTTGAACAGATTCAGATAACATTTGTTATACATGTTGTGGTATGGTACATGTCTTCATTTACCAATTTTCATTTCAGTCGGTCATATCAGGCCCCGTGCTCCCACCACCACATTCCATTCACTATTTATAGTGCACATTCTCAAAAAGAAGGGAAATCCATGGCAGAAAACTCAGTTTAATGCATCAGATATGGTTGTCCCACAGTAACAAAAGTGAGGAAATTCGGTGTTAGGGTTGCCACCCCTTGCCCCATACCCACCACCACAGGCATCGTGGTGTGTGTTGGGGTCATTGGCCTAACTCTCAACCCATTCTCCTTTGCACAAGGAATGGGGTAAGAGTTAGGGCCAATGACTGCAATGCACCCGATGCCTGTTGGTGGGGTGGATGGGCAAGTATGCTGGCAACCTTAACACCAAATTCCTTGCTTTGCCTCTGTGGAACAACCCTAACTGATGCATTAAATGGAGTTTTTGCCTCTAATATATATATATATATCAAGGACTGATGACCCCAATGCACACCCTGATGCTGACTGGTGGGGCAGGGTGGGTCCAAGGGGGGGGTTTCAACCCTAACATCGAATTTCCTCACTTTTGCCACTGTGGAACAACCCTTACTGATGCAGTAAATGGATTTTTTTGCCTCTAATTTCCTTTCTTTTTGAGAATCTGCAGTAGAAATAGTGAATGGAATGTGGTGGTGGGAGCGCTCCCACCATGTGATGTTTAGTGACATAGTAACGGTAAGTGCAAGGGAAATGCAACTGCTAATGGTTGCGCACATGGTGACAGAAACGTAAATGGTAAAGCAAACGTTAATGGAAATGCAAGCACAAAGTGACGCCTAAGTGAACAGTGATGCAAAAGGAGATGCAACTGCGTAAGGAAAAGCAAACCATGATGCGCATGGTCACGGAATGGCAATTGGAAACACAAATGGTAATGTTAACAGCATAAATAATGCCAAAGGAAACAGAAACAGAAACATGAACGCAAGCGCATACACAAACGAGAATGCAAAGGGTAACGTACACAGTGACGTACACAGGAACGGAAACGGGTACGGAAATACAAGTGGGAACACTAAGTGTAACAGCAACAGAAGCGCACACCCTGATTTTGCCCAACAGCTGCATAGAGAAACACAGAGTGTACAAAGAATGTATGCATAACAATGGGCCTCAGAGCAGAAAATGAGCAGTTGGAATACTAAATTGCTTATATCTCAGGAACTGTACGACATAGGAAAAAAATTAAAATTTCACGAGTCATGAGTTTCCTGGCTAGTTGCGACAAAAATTCTGTATCTTGCACTGTTTCCAAGATAAGAGCACTGAAAGGCATGGCGTATGCCACCATGTTAGTCTATGGGAAAAAAGTGAACTTTGGAGTACCGTAACTTGGCATCCATGAAATATTTTGTCACCAAACCACCAAAAGACACATATGTTAGATGTTGGCTGCATTCCCTCCAAATTTCAGCCCAAAAGACCAAATCGTTCTTTTGCAGCAGAGTGGCAAAGAACTCCTATCATTTTGGCCATAGTCTGGAAAAGTAGTGTCATGATTTGCGAAAGCTTTCGCAAAAATTTGCGAAAGTGTCGCAAGTGTGACACTACTTTTTCCATAAATTTGAAAAACATATTTCTGGGGTGTTTAACCCCAAAATAAAGACATGCCTAGCATCCTCAGGGCTCAACTAGGTAAACGCAAAAATAATTGTTTCCCTAGATGGTCCCCAATTTTAAATGCCACACATTTTTTCTGATCACCAGCTGAAAAAAAATGGCGGATTTACAACACTACTAGGGCCACTTGCGACACTAAAAAGTGCATTTGCGAAAGTGTCAAATTTTTTGTTAACTTGTCCCATTGACTTATAATGGGAAATTGTTTTTTGAATAGCTTCTGAACCATTTAATATTGTTTCACGAAATCTTCAAAAGGCACATCGGGGGCCCTGGCTACACGTTTTCTGAAGTTTTTGGACTGGTCGCATTAACCATGCGACCTGTAGGCATGAGCAAAGAATTTGCAAAAAACAAATGCGCGCACGAATGTTGCTTAATAACTCTGCAGCCATATATCTGACCGGTACGAAAAGTTGGCAAATCCCAAGATCTATGATTATGCCCTGTACCTGCCAAATTTCAGGCAAATCCATTGAATGATGGTAAAGTCATTAAGGTGCAAAGTTTCACCCTTTAACCTTAAAAGGGCTACTCAACCCTAACTATGGTAGCACTACCGTGCTACCATAATATATCTAAGGGATACACAACCCCCTTACTGGAAATATTGTCGATATTTTTTGTTCAAGTGCCAATTGACCCGATAACATCATGAGTGGTGAAGCCACGAGTGATGTTAATCGGGTCAACTGGCACATGAACAAAAAATATCGACAATATTTCCAGTGGGGGGGGGGTTGCATATTCCATTTATGCCATACCTCAAAAAAAGTGAAAAAAAAAGTACATTCTTGCCATTTTTTGGCAATTGTAAAAAATCTAAAAGAAATCTATAAATGAAACACCACTGATTTTGTAGGTATTTTTGTCCTGATCAACTTTTTTCACAAGGTACCATGTTACTATTTTTCAGTTTAAAGTTATATGCATTTATTTGTTGCAAAAAGTGAAAAAAATGAATTTTCTGCAGTTTCTTTGCTAATTATAAAAAAATTAAAAGGTATATGTCAATGAAACACCACTCATTTTGTAGATATTTTTGTGGTGAACAACTTCCATGCTCATAGTACCATGCTATCGTTTTTCATTTTAAAGTTATTCGCATTTGTTTGTCAAAAAAGTAAATTAAATAGCATTCTCTGCTGTTTTTTTGTTTATTATATAAAAAATAAAGGTCAGTCATAAATTAAACACCACTCATTTTGTAGATATTTTTGGGCTGAATAACTTTCGTGCTCACAGTACCATGCTATCATTTTGCATTTTAAAGTTATTTACATTTCTTCGTCGAAAAAGTGAAAAAAAATGCATGTTTTTTTTCAGCCAATTATATAAAAAAATAAAAGTTACCCATAAATGAAAAACCACTCATTTTGTAGATATTTTTGGCTGAACAACTTTCGTGCACACAGTACCATGGTATCATTTTTCGTTTTTAAGTTATTCACATTTGAACACAGTTACTACTGCTACTGCAGCTAAATATGCAAGTGAGTTCTGAATGAGCCAACCTCTACCTGCTGTGTGGATTGTGGATAAATGTACCTACAGTGAAGATAAATGTGATATCCTCACTGTAGGTCTGACCACCCTGAGAATATCGAAAATATTTGTTATATATACATATATATATATATATATATATATATATAGATATATATATATATATATATATATATTATATATATATATATATATATATATATATATATATATATGGGATACATGATGGGCATGAGTGTCATATGGCAAATATTGTCACTCCTGCAGAGTGAGATATCCAAGCTCATGATGCAGGAGTGACAATATTTGCCATAGCACACGATCTGCCCATCATGTATTCGATATATACAATAGGGCCAAGAGTTTTAGAAGTTTTGTTATGCTCTCTTGTGTTCTGTTTTTCTTAATGTGTTTCCTCATTCTGTGTGTGAGCTTTTCTGAATGGGCTGGCAGTGTTATAAACTTAAGAGACACATGAGTGTGTTTTGCAATGCTAAATGAGTTAGTTTTTAGATAGGAATGAGAAACATACTTTTGTGAAGCTGTATTGTTTAGCAGTCTGGCTGCAGTGAAGTTAAAAGCATCACAGTAATTGTAATGAACTGAGAGGAAGAGTGTCAGAACAGCTGATACTGTTTTCAGTGGTAATTAAGTTAGCTGCAGGCAGAGTGCAGAGTGTTCTGTGAAATTGTGCACTTTAGGATACTGGTTGCAGTGAAGTTGAGATTGTCACAGTACTTGTAATGGGTGAGAATCAGAGTTTGAGGAACAAGTGAGAGTGTGTTTCAGTGGTAGTTGAGTTAGCTGCAGGTGGTAGTTCAGTCTGTTCTGTGAAGCTGTGCTGTTTGGAATTCTGGCTGCATCAAGTTGAGAGCATCACAGTAATGAGCTGGAAGTTGGGGGGGAAGGTGTGTTTTGTAATGCTCACTGAGTTAGCTGTAGGCAGCAGTGAGACCGCTCAGGTAGTTCTGCATTTGTGTCTATGGTAACAGCACAGGTGTTTCTTTCATGCTGAGGGAAAGCTGCCTAGGGTGATGATATCAGTGACCTTTGTGACCTGTGTGTGTAAATGTCTCATATCATCACAGTAGAGCAGAGGGTAAAATATCACACTGCAGTGGATGATATGCTGTTTTATCTCACTCATTTACCACTCACCCCTATTGTGTATATATATATATATATATATATATATATATATATATATATAGGGATACATGATGGGCATGAGTGTGATATGGCAAATATTGTCACTCCTGCAGAGTGAGATATCCAAGCTCATGATGCAGGAGTGACAATATTTGCCATAGCACACGATCTGCCCATCATGTATTTGATATATACAATAGGGCCAAGAGTTTCAGAAGTTTTGTTATGCTGTCTTGTGTTCTGTTCCTGTTAATGTGTTTGCTCATTCTGTGTGTGAGCTTTTCTGAATGGGCTGGCAGTGTTATAAACTTGAGAGACACATGAGTGTGTTTTGCAATGCTAAATGAGTTAGTTTCAGATATGAATGAGAAACATGCTTTTGTGAAGCTGTATTGTTTAGCAGTCTGGCTGCAGTGAAGTTAAAAGCATCACAGTAATTGTAATGAACTGAGAGGCAGAGTGTCAGAACAGCTGATACTGTTTTCAGTGGTAATTAAGCTAGCTGCAGGCAGAGTGCAGAGTGTTATGTGAAATTGTGCTCTTTAGGATTCTGGCTGCAGTGAAGTTGAAATTGTCACAGTAATCTTAATGGGTGAGAATCAGAGTTTGAGGAACAAGTGAGAGTGTGTTTCAGTGGTAGTTGAGTTAGCTGCAGGCAGTAGTTTAGACTGTTCTGTGAAGCTGTGCTGTTTGGAATTCTGGCTGCATCAAGTTGAGAGCATCACAGTAATGAGCTGGAAGTTGGGGGGGGGGAGATAGGTGTGTTTTGTACTGCTCACTGTGTGAGCTGTAGGCAGCAGTGAGACCTCTCAGGTAGTTCTGCATTTGTGTCTGTGGTAATAGCACAGGTGTTTCTTTCATGCTGAGGGGAAAGCTGCCTAGGGTGATGATATCAATGACCTTCTGTGACCTGTGTGTGTAAATGTCTCATATCATCACAGTAGAGCAGAGGGTAAAAATATCACACTGCAGTGGATGATATGCTGTTTTATCTCACTCATTTACCGCTCACCCCTATTGTATGGATATATATATATATATATATATATATATATATGTGTGTATTCATTGCAAACAACTTCTTTTAATGCATCAGTTAGGGTAAAAGTGACAAAAGTGGGAAATTAGATGTTAGGGTTGAGTCACTAACCCCCATCCTACACAGACCGACAGATGCTGGGGTGTGCCATTGGGTCATGAGGCCCAACTCTCACCCCATTTCATGTGTAAACAGGTTGACATGCTACAGTAAAGGAGAATGGGGTGAGAGTTAGGCCTCACGACCCCATGGCACACCCCAGTGGCTACTGCCTCCCATCTTTGCCTCTCCTGACCCACACTGCCACCAGACCTCCACTTGGTGGCAATGATTTGGCAGAGCCAGCAACCCAACCTCCCCAGGAAAGGAATGCAATCCTTCAGATATTCAGTCTTTCGCCCCCCCCAGCTGGCTCCCTGTAACCTGAGATCGCTCCTGATCTAGGGTCACTAGTGTGATGGGCAGTAGCACTACTGCAGTGGCACTGGGATAGCTGTGTGACATCTTCTTCACAGGGCACCTTTCAAGTACCCATTCACTACTTAGGTGACCATTAATGAGGAGTCCAGATCACAATTCAGCAAGGGCTTAGTACATTCACAGGTGCTAATAATGACCATCTACTACTGCCACAGGAAAACAATAACTGCCCTTACACACATGCTGACTGTTCCTACAAAGGGGCTTTAGTGCCACTGAAAGTTAATGGCAAAAATCCGGACATCAAGAAAATGTTCTTTTATATGGGATGTTCTTATATCCAATGAAGTGGGCTGCATCGTATCTAATCCTGCACTGGCTATACAGTCTACCATATGACTGAGGATGTTCCCTGGTTATGTGTGGGATGTTTAAGCAATATGACATGACAGGGTGTGTGTTATCCTCAGGCGTGTTGTGAGGCATGAGGCCTTGCTGAGTGCCTTGAACTACCTGAAAAGTGCCATTATCCTACCACAAAGCAGAAAGCAGGTCGGGATGGTGACTCCCCCACAGCAACCTCGCTAAGTTGTGGTACAGAATGCTGACAGCCGCTGCAGCGAGGTGGAAGTCTGAGCGACATGCCCCTGGAGCATCTGCAGGTGTGCTGACAGAGATGAAAAGTGCCAGCAGCCCCACTGACAACATCTCAGTGAACCTGGGGAGGATGGAGATGAGATATGTCTAGAGCGCGAAGGGAAACAGACGGCTGTTAGTGGGAGGCTTCACCTATCAGTGGAACAGGAGCCGTAGAGACAGAATGTATTGGAAGTGCTGTGACTATGTAGCAACCTGGTGCAAAGGCCGGGCGGTCACTGTCACGGAAGGTGACACCACCATATCGGGTACCCACAACCACGTCCCAGATTCAGCCTTGGTGGGTGTTTGGAGGGTACATGCAGCTGTCAAGAGGCGGGCCAGGGACACCAGTGAGATGTCCCAACTGATCGTAGTCGCCTGCTGCTCAGGCATGAATGAAGCAGTGGAGGGAAGCTTACCATCTGTACCCCTCCTGAAATGAGCTGCCCAACACATGCGGCGCAGTGCACGCTGGGCACCAGTGGACCCCCAGACATTGGTGGAACTTGTGATACCGGAAGAGTTCCACATGACTGAAGGGAGGAGCCTTTCCTGATGTACGATTCTGAGAGCACCAGTGAACATAGGTATCTGTTGTTTAGCACTGCGGGTAACATGGAGTACCTGGCCTGCTGCCGCACCTGGCTTGGAGGTGGCACCTTCAAGTGCTGCCCATGCCTCTTCAAGCAGCTTTACACCCTGCATGGGGTCGATGGCACCACGGTCCTACCCGACGTGTATCTACTGATGACCAAGAAGACCATGGCTGCCTACACCGTGGTATTCACGAAGGTGGCAGAGCTCTGTCCAGCAGGTGGCCCACAGCATATGCTCATAGATTTTGAGATGTTCACCTACAGGGCACTGTGGATGGCATTCACACAGGTGGATGTGCATGGCTGTTTTTTCCATCTCTGCCAGTGTGTGTGGCGGCACATCCAGCAGACGGGGAGCTGGTCCGCCTGTACAGGGATGACAACGTCTGTGCCATGCACCTCCGCATGCTGCCTGCACTGGTCGTTGTGCCCCCCACTGATGTCGTAGCCACCTATGAAGAGCTCCACGGATGGCCCTACTTCACAGAGCATAAGGAGACCCTGGTGCCAGGCCTCAATTATTTTGAGGACACATGATTGTGGCGTCCTGTCCGCAATGACCACCAGCACAAACCACTGTTCCCAATACCCATTTGGAACTGTCATTCCTCTGTTTCCAAGGGGATGCCCCGCATGAACAACTCAATCAAGGGCTGGCACAGAGCCATCAGCACTCTGTTGGGTGCTGCGCACCCAACCCTATGGTGATTCCTGGAGGTCCTGCAGGGGAAGCAGCGGCTGACCGAAGTCAAGAGGCAACAGGCGGTGTCCAGGCAGCCTGTGGGATGGTCCCATAGGTGTTAGAGGGAATGGGCCTGCCAGATCACCGACCTTGTTGTCCAGTACAGAACCCATAGCCACAGGGACTACCTAATAGGGCTGGCACTCAACATTAGCCTCCAGGTCTGACCACTGGGGCAGGGGTTCAGGGCCACTGGCATCACCCACCTGTGTAACACCGCCCAGCCGGCGTCTGCCCCAATGTTAGCACCAGCCCATAGCACCCCATCCCAGCCTGTAGCAGGGTTCACAGCTATGCCAGAAGCATGCATCAGCAGGGATCTGGGTCCTGTGCTCTGTGGCATCCCTGCCATTAGTTTGTATTGCTGTGCCATCGTGCTTGCAGCCACTGCACTGCCAGTGTTTGTTCATTCAGTGGGCAGTGCGGTGTGTTCCCCTGCCATGCTGTGCACCTGTCAACCCTGTGGCATCGCCCTATGGAACTCTGTGCTGCTGTCCACCTGCCTCCATCCCTGTCGGTGTGTTCACTGTCGGGTACCATGCGTCGGGGGGGGTTGCTTGCCTTGCTGTGGCGCTCCTGCTGGCGGCAGTTTGTGGTGCGCCGTAGGACGGCTCATCGTGCAGGTTGCTGTCATGGTGTCTCCGTCGGATGCTATGTCATTGGCCAATCTGTCACTCTTGACTGCGTCGGGGCGGTTTGTTGTGATTCCAAGGTGTCGCTGTGGGGGATGTGGGTCAGGTGGTTGGCGCTGCTCTGTGGTGCTTCCCACAAAGCACAACCTGGAATGTCTTAACTACGATTATAAAATGGGTCCAAGATTTGTCTTTCGGGGGGGGCTCAAATGGAACCAGGGCTTCTGCTGCATCTACAGCAGGTTAAACAGCAGAGATTTCCCTGGTAAGCAGCTAAGGATAGGAGGGAGATTTTTAATGGTCAGCAAAGAAAGACCAGAAATTAAAACTGTAAGTAGTGTTGTACTTCATTTTGAAATGTATTTATGTGAACGTAAGAAAAGGATTATGAGGCCAAATAACATTTAACAATGTTTTTTTTAATTTAAAGCAGTTTATAGGGCCCAGTTGAAGGCTTTAAGCGAGTAAAGGTGGCAGCCATGTTTGTGATGGCAGTCAGGGATGTGTGGTTAGTACTGATTTTATTGTCAAGAGGCTGCTGGATCTTTATCCAATGCTACTGTGCTGCGATGACAGCATGGGTAAAGATGGCCCTCAGCCAATCAGGTTTCATGATTTTTCAAACCTATTTTATAATATGGAATGCTTGATGACTGCTCCATTTGCCTGCATAAAGCTGCTGCACTACTAAGTTCGAGTTCCATTCTATTCTATTCTTTGGCATTCTGAGGCCACAGAGGAGATTAGCATCACATTTCTTTCCTTCCTCTAGGGCCTTACTGCTTTGCCATCAACACAGAAGATTGTGTTTAGAGATATGTTATCTAATATTACAGAGATAAGTTTATTGATTTCTTTTTTCAGGAAGTGGTGGCGATGAATACAGTGCAGGGCTTCAAACAGGCATGGGATAGGCATAAGGGAGCAATACAGATGAGTATGAATAGAGAGGCCATTGACAAAGCAAAGGTCTGTGGCACATTTATAAGGTAGAAAAAGAAATGGGCAGACTGGATGGGCCTTGCGATCCTTATCTGCCATCAACTTCTATGTTTCTATGTTTACTCAATAGGCTGTAGCAAAATGACAATTACAAATGAAACCTTTTTTTAAGAACATGTAAGATAAAAGAAAAAATTGAAAACAATGAAATAATCAAAGCGTTTCTAAGCTTCTAGCTCAGTATAGCAGTTATCTAAAAGATGTATGTTTATTTCCCCTTCTTTTTCTATCTCACAACTGTAAATTAGCATACTATGTACATATCTCTATATTTTTTCCTGGTATATCCATTTAAAATAAATAAATCCATTCACAGAGATCGCCCCTGTCCCCCAACCAGCTTTCAAGAACTGTTTTAAAATCACAATCAAACAAAACAGATCATTCTGTGACACACACGCGCCGAATTTAAATGCAGTCCAAACATATTCAGCACTCAGCTGGTTACATTTTAAAGGCTGAGCTTCCATTTTTGTGGGCTTTAGCCAAAGGCTGCCAAGCCCAGTCAGCTGCAGTGTGAAAACAATACCAGCTTGGTGATACTGTACAGCAAGAGCCACTTAATTTAAATACCCTTAATGAGTCTAGATTGTTTCAGAAGTCCATTTTAGTTGTTCCTCTTTTTATCGATCAGCACTGTATTCAGCCCAGAGAAGTGATTAATCTCTTTATAATGTATGGTAGAATGCTGTTTTGCATGTAAATCCATGCCTGGAATAGCACTATTGTGCTGCACTTAGTGTGTCACAATCTGTTGTGCTGCACTGAGTACATCACCGGTTCAGCACAACAAGATCGAACGCATTCACGGATGCGTGATGTTGGGCCATGGCGGTGAAAATGGATGAGGAACACAGGAAAGAAGCAGTGCTTGAATAAACCGTGCCAATAAGGTACTTCACATACTTTTAAAAACTTGCCTGGACTCACATACACTATAAAAGATTGTCTATGGTGAGCCATTCACAGACAAGGATATTCTCGATCTCGAGGTCTCCATATCAATGTTGACCTCTCAAACTTTGTTCTCACGGTCTAGCATTGCCATGGAGACCTCTCGATTGAGAATATCCTTGTTGTAAATGATTCCCCATAGACAATCCTCTCTTTCCCTCTCAGTATGGAACTGGGAGGTCCACAGAATGACTTAGCTGTTAAGCCTTGCTCTCACTGCCATCTCCACCTCAGTCCCTTGTTACATCCTAGAAACCAGAGATGTGGTGAAATTAAATGTCACTGACGAAGTTCTGCAAAGTGCCACTCTTCACAAAGTTTTCATGAAGTGGACACATTGCACTTCGCAGAACAATTTGCAGTCTGTGGAATAATTTTCTGTGAAATAACCTTTCCATGGAAACATATTCTACAGAATGTGATTCGTTTCCAGTGAACTGCCAACTTTGCAAAGTGAAAGAACTTTGGTTTTTGCACTTCATTGAGTTCTTTCACTTGTGCAAGTTCAGAAAACTTTGTGAATTCGAAATCTGCCACACTTTGCACTTCACTGAGTTCTTTCCCTTGTGCAAGTTCAGAAACCTTTGTGAATTCGACATCTGCCGCACTTTGCACATCTACTAGTAACACACTGTTCTTTTCTCTTTCCATAGGGCTCTAACCATGGCTTACACGTTAAATGGAGAGAGAGAGAGAGCACAGTATTCTGGGCCCCGACCATTGATTTTGGTTACTCCTACTGTTTGATAAGCAGCAGTACTTGTGTTATAATATGAATGTCCTGCTCTGTTTGAATTAAACATATTGTTAAATACATAAATCTATGTACTGCTGTATTTTCTGCTCTCATTATTTAATTTCTGAACAACAGTATGCAGTGTACACAAGGTCTGGGTAACAAATATGAGCGTGCCCACTGTGGAGGGGGGTGGCAAAGCAGCATCAAATGGTTTGGTTTAGAAATTTTGTTTTCCTAGCTACACCACTGCTCCAGCTCAGCTGGGTCACAATGGCACAAGGTCATAATGTTGCATGACACAATGCCACAGCAATATACCACCCTGCCAATACATTGTAATATACTGCCAGCAGCATTTCTCTATGTTTTACCGGGGGGGGGCTGCACCTCAGCCAAACCCCCAACTAAAAATAATCAATTACGGGGAAGGAAGGGCTGTGCCAAGTAAATTGCACAATGTCTGATAAAGAAAAATCCCATGCGTCTGGGGCTGTTCAATACCCAGTCCGCAGACACACTGCCTCCATTGCTGCCTGTGGTTCATCCTATCGAGCCACGGCAGCTGCTTGGCAGAGCCTCCTCCCAGCAAAGGACTTCTCCTCTGCGAGGGAACAGAGACAGGGTGCTCAACGATGCATAGACTATTTAGCAGTTTTGTATCCTGTCACTATTCCTGCCAGCTCTGTCTCTGTTGCTCGGTTCTTATGTGTGCCATTCTACATATGGCGCACTGACCCGGTAGGGGCCACAACACAGTTATTGCTATGGCCTGTGAAGCTTAACCCTGGTTTCACTTCCAGTGTATTTTATGTAAGCAATAAGACACGACAGGGTGTGTGTTGAACAGATATTACCGCACGCCTAGGGGAGTAGTAAGGCACGAGGCCCTGCCGAGTGCCTTCAGCCCTTGGAAGTGCAGTAATATCTGTTCAACACACATACCCTGGAGTGTTTTATTGCACTTATAAAATGGTTCCTTTTTTTTAAAATATTTGTAACCTTAAAAAATATTGCTGAACTGAAGAAAAACTGAAATCATTGTGTTACTTTGAGATTAAATAGTCCTTCCGCCTACTAGGTGATGGCATCATTGTCTTCTGACACATTGGCATTTCTACTGTTGTTGCCCCTCCCCCCAAAACCTCAGGTCCCGATCAAGAGAACAAGTGTGGTTAAGAGAGGAAGTAACAGGTTCTCCCCGACAGGTTGCACCACTTTCGCAATTAAAAAAAAAAAAAGGAATAAGGGATGCAGATTTGTTTTTGTTGTTTTAGTTAAATGTTCTTGGAGGGAAGCGCAGTTTACTATGAGAGGGCACCCTGTTCTGGTTTATTTCCAGTTTCGTGCAGCAGCAAGCTTCAGTCTCGTGGAACTAGAAGAATGCTTTATGCATGATAAAAGCTGGCACGCTGCTGCTTTCCAATTTTTAATTCTAGCGGAGACGAGGTTTGGAGTGGGACTGTCAGTATGACATTCACTCCTTCGCCTACTGAGACTAAAAACAATGGCAGCCGTTAAAAAATTTACATTCCACTGACATATCTGAGCATTGCATTTGGGTGCATTGATTTATTTGCCTGCTCTTTTTCCCCCTATGTCTAATACCTATTTGATACTTCCTTTCTGGCCAATCATGTTGCTTCTTTTGACATGCCCATTTTATAATTATTTATAATAACTGGCGACCCCCTTTATTACACTGATTATCAATGTGATCAAATACCATAATAACTGGATATGACACCATACCCAGTCGTTATGGTGTTTGGAATGCTTGCTCTTCACTTTCCCTGTTGGGAAGCTTAATTTGTGTGTTCATGTCCCTGCACCAGTTATTATAAAAAAAAATAAAACATAAGTGACTGTGTGTTTATGAGGTTTTTTTAAACACTCTCAGTGTTTGATGACCACATAAACCTTTCAGACTTTGCTCTCGAGGTCTACTGGTCAAACAGTGACCGAGAGACCCTCGTGATGGCTCATAACTTGGCCATTTTGACAGCTGTGGATCTCATTGCTCCAGTCCGTGTTTGTCCTCTCTCCCTTCGCCCTCGATCCCCATGGTTTGATGGGACTTTGAGGGAGATGTGGTGACAAGGACGAAAGTTAGAGTGTTGCTGGCAGAAATCCGCCCTTGATGCCGACCACCTTAGATTGGTGGACCATTATCAAGTCTATCAATCTGCAATCACCCATAAGAAGGCAGAGTTCCTGTCCAGGGAGGTTGTGGCTGCTCAGAATCGACCAGCTCAGCTGTTCTGAACTGTGGACAGACTGTGCAACCCAGCTTGTCTACAAGTCCAGAAAGCCTTTTCGCAAGTAGAGTGTGATGAAATTGCTCGATTCTTTGTGACTAAGGTGGCTGACATCAGGGCGGCATTCCAACCGGCACACTCTATGGGCGCTGCTTTGGATCAGCATGAGGCCACGGCTCCTCGGGTTTCCTGGAGTACCTTTTACTGACCGGTGTTCATGGATGTCATGCGGATCATCCAGAGTGTGTGCCCTATGTGTTGTAGTTTGGACCCAGGACCAACTTCCCTGATTTTGGGTTGTATGGATTCCATTGGTCCGGTACTAGCGCAGATAGTCTGGTGCTCCTTGGAAACAGATGAGTTTCCTAGCTCCCTGAAAGAGGCGGTAGTGACACCACTCTTGAAGAAAGCTTCTTTGGACCCAGACTGCCATGCAAACTACAGACCAGTCTCTAACCTTCCCTTTTTAGGGAAGGCGATTGAGAAAGTAGTGGCCACACAGCTGGAGGACCATTTGACCATCCATGACATCTATGAACCCCTCCAGTCCAGATTTTGAAAGAGACATAGTACTGAGACAGCGCTGGTTCAGGAGCTCAATGATATCCTGATGGCTAGAGATCAGAAATGCCATTCCATCTTGGTTCTTCTGGCCCTCTCATCAGCGTTTGACATTGTGGACCATGGGGTGCTACTTGGCTCTCTGAGGTTCATCTGTGGACTGTCAGGTACAGTCCTTGGGTGGTTTACATCGTTCCTCACAGGAAGAACTCAGAGAGTGGTGTCCGGGGTTTATTCCTTGAACCCAGTTTCTCTGTCATGTGGGGTACCTCAGGGCTCAGTGTCCCCCATGTTGTTCGCAGTGTATATGCTACCCCTCGGAGACATTGTAAAAAGGTATGGGCTGAGGTTTCACTGCTATGCTGATGATACCCAGCTCTACCTTTCTTTTGCACCTGACTAGGATGGAGTTCTCGTGGTCTTTAATAGCTGTCTCGCAGAAATCCAGGAGTGGATGGATTCCAGTTGGTTGAAGTTGAACTCGGAAAAGACTGAGGTGCTGGTTGTGGACCCAGGTCGCCGGATAGGGGGGTTGGGGGCTGGTTTGCCCTCTGGACTTTTTCTTGGGGACCTATCACTTCCAACCTCTGTACAGGTGTGAAACCTGGGGGTAATTTTTGATGAAGGGCTGACCCTGCATTCGCAGGTGTCGGCTGTCATCAAATGTTCCTTTTACCATCCAAGTAATATCTCCAGGATTAAACATCTGGTTCCATCCAGTGACCTTCCTACTCTAGTTCATGCCTTTGTGTCCTCGTGCTTAGAGTATTGCAACTCCCTTTACCTAGGGCTACCTGGAGTGGAAATCCATCACCTGCAGCTGGTGCAGAACGCTGCGGCCTGGCTTTTGACGGGATTGTCTCTGTCCTGTCATATTTCGCTGGTGCTACGCAAACTGCACTGGCTGCCAGTACGGTGATGGATTACCTTTAAAGTCAGTCTTCTGACTTTTAAAATCCTACACGGACTGGGTCCGGACTACCTGAAAGAGCTCCTGGTCCCCTACTGCTCTGGGCGATCGCTCCGCTCAGCCAATGAGGGGTTGCTAGAGATTCCAAGGGTGTGTTTGAAATCTTCTGGTGCCAGATCATTCATGTTTGTAGACCCAACCCTTTGGAATTCTCTACCCCGTCGGTTACGGGAGTGCATGACCATGGAGGGATTTAAGCAAGCCCATAAAACTTTTTTATGGCACCAGGCATTCGGTGATTGAAAATATGATGATACTATTGATTTTACATGATTTATGTTGTTGATGTTTGATTTGTGATTTTAAATCTGTTAGGCGCTTTGGTATTTGAAAGGAGCCATAAAAATAAAGTTTATTATTATTATTATTATTAGAGCATTTAGGTACTGACATAAACGTCACATCATTGGATCATAGGGGATAGGCCTGATCAATTTTTTTTTTAACATACAAGCAAGGGCAGCAGGTGTACCTGATCTGACAAATTTGTCAGTTAAACAGCCTAGGGTATAACGTCAATGTGAGGCTGGGGAAAGTCATCCTAAGCTCACGAAAAGAGAACAGTGGTGAGTCAGCCTGAGCACAGAGAAGGCAAAGCAGCAGATGTTGTTGCAGCAGGTATTGCAGTTGTTTCTGTTACATTCGCTTGCCTCAGAGTGAGGTACCAGACCATAAGTGAGGCTTGGCAACAAAACAACCTGAGCTATGGCCCAGCCTGGCAGCAGAAGTCAGAGCATGCCTGACTGTATAAGCAAGTCCTATCTTTGAATTAACAGACTTGCAGGCAATTGAAATATGCAGGCTAAAATCAAGGGCCAGATCCAGGGTTATGCCAAGGTGTCTGAAAGAATCAACTGCAGCAAGGAGAGAGCTATCGGACCAGTAAATAGGGCGGGGGAACAAGCCCTTAGCTTGGGTATTGAACCACAAAGCATAGAGTGGGTTTTGCTAGTGTTCAGGAGAAGCATATTTTGAGTTAGCTAAGACTGAACACTCCCAAAGTCAACATTAAGTCACAAGTTAATTTCAGTTGTTTTCTTAGTGCTTGTGTATAGCACCATATCATCTGCATAAGGCAGGGTGGAGCAGGAGGCAGTGGATCTGGAAAGGTTGCTAATAAATAGGGTAAAAAGCTGTGAACAAAGTATGGAGCCTTGTGGAACACCAATGTTAATCGTGGAGAGAGGTCGGATCTGGCTTGGTTGAATGTAACAAACTGCTGTCGATCACCAAGGTAGCTTGATTAAAAGGAAAATGCAGTAGGCGAAAAACCACGGGTAAACAATTTATATTTAATTAGGGAGTGGTCCACAAGGTCAAAGGCCTTTGGTTAGGTCAAAGAAGACAGCCCCTGTGAGCACTCCTCTGTCCATGGTAACTTGTGACATCATTGGTAAACTGGATGAGGGCAACTGACATGCTACGGGCCTGCCTGAAACCATGCTGAGCTGACTGTGTTTTTGAAGGTGCTCTATAACCTGAGAGGCCACATGTTTCTCCAACAACTTATTGAACACTGACAGGATTGCGATGGGACAGTAGTTTTCAGTGCACTTTGGGTCATCTCTCTGTAGACCAGCACCACTTTGGCAACATCCTATAGCTTGGGCACCACCCCAGAGGAGAGGGCCAGGTTAACGAGTTTAGTTACTGGAGCAGCTAGCGGTGGTGCAGTAATTATAAGCAGCCTAGGTTTAAAGCCATCATAACCAACACTACTGCAGGAAAATAGTGACCTTAAAAGGCATAGAACCTCACCATGGGTGGCAGCCCTGAGGTAGAAAGGAAAGGAAGATGGCTGTTCTACTGGGGAGTTCTGGTCAGTGGCACAGCAGGACACATATGTGTACTTGAAAAGATAAGAGAAGTCAAGTGAGAATTAAAAGCATTAGTAATTGTCACAGCATTGTAAATTATAGGCATATTCCTGATTCACATATTTTCCTTGATTTACCATTCTGCCAGTCCACTGAGGTCAACAGGCTAGTGACCTGCTAGAGACCACTTTGGAATTCAGGACAAACTAGTGGGCACTGGTCCAGCTACTAGGATTTTGATGTGGTGGATAGTTAAACAATAAGGCACTCCAGGGTGTGTGTTATTGTGTAATAACGTCACATCTGGGGTGGGTTGAAGCATGAGGCGAAGCTGAGTGCTTCCACCACCAGAGTGATGTATACACAATAACACACACCTAAACTCTCATCTATTATACAATGCCTCTTTTTTTTTTAAAAGAGAAAAAATGTGAAAACTATGTTTGAAATACTTTTAAAAAAAACATTTTTGTTAGGGCAGGTATAGATATTGAAAAAAGTCCATACTTTGGTCCAGCAGGTGGCGCTGCCCTACATGACTGCTGTGTATTCACTTGGGTTTGTTTGTCTCTGAGCCCCTGTGCCCTATTGTTCTGTTTTCCTTTGCTGTTGCACACAGACAGTATTTTGCTCCGCTCCCCGTCCCCCAAGTGAGGACCTGAAGACTTTTAAGCGATACTGCAGTTTGAATACTGAGACTGGACAGCAGGAAAAGGTGAGCGATTGTAACAGGAATCGGAGCAAGGTTTGTGGCTAAGCAACTGTACAGGACGATGTTACAGTGTGCATGCGCTGTCAATCGCAAAGTGGAATGGGGAATGACAAAGCCGTTTGGAGCAATCTCTTGTGCTGTATGCCAGACTTTTTGGTTTTACTTTAGCTACATGGGTATGACTGTGAGGAGCAGAATAATGTGTGGAAGCATTCTGGGGTGGCGAATTGTACTCGCTCTCTGTGGTCACGTGACTGGCAGTTACATTCCGTATAGTTCACTGCATATCAGCAAAGACACTCTTTTCTGAAAAATAAAAATCTGCAACAACATGCAGCGGTGTGTCATACAGAGTATGACAGATACTGAATATGGGGGAGAAAAGATTTTTTTTGTGTGTGTGTGTATGTGGGAGGGGAGAGACACTGAGTTGCTGGAATTAGCTTAGTGGGGGCTTCATTGGGGAGGAAGGGATTTCATTGACAGTTATGCAGTCATCTCTGTACCTGCCCTAGATACAGTGATGTTATTGTCTAATAACATCACTGTGTCTAGGGGCCAGCAGTCAATCAAGTTACTCTAATTTTTCTTGCCATTGTATAATTAAGCAATAATGCACAACAGGGTGTGGTATATTGTGGGATATCGTCACGCCTCGGGTGGTTGGGCACGAGGCCGCAGGAAGTCATCAACGACCAGTAACGATATCTCATGATATCACACCCTGAGAACATTTTATATTATGAACAGGAGTAATGGTTTTATAAATAAAAGATAAAAAACACCCTTTAAACCTGTTAAAAAAGCTTTTTGGTAGTGTAGGAATACATTTAAAAAAATAGTTCTAGAAGACAGCAGGTGGCACTGTTTTTAGTTGGAGCTGACAGAAAAGGTAATAGTATTGTGATGGTGTGACCTGTGAACTCTGCAACAGTATCTTTGTCTGCCCCCTGATAAATGATCATAGTATCGAGATTTTAAAAATGAAGCCAATGACCAATATCAGTGGTTTAGGAAATTATAATTTTAAACCCTACTGCGTTGGTTAAGCGAGCGACCCCGTGCGTGTGCCTCTAAAAGGCGAGAGCGAGCGAGAGAGAGAAAACTCTCACACAGTAGCACTGTGTTGAAAAGAAGCGCCGGTTAAGTTGTGGCACTAAATTTCGGCAGCAGGATTACAGGGGTGTTGGCAGGGAAATGAGATGGCAAGTGGATTTTTTTTATTTTTTTTAAGACGCACTGGATCGTTGTTTCTGGCAGCAGCTTGCGTTGTAAGTTCAGTGTGGCTGCCCATTGTCATTGGAATGATTTTTTCTGCGGTGAAAAGGCTGGTGACCGGAGGTTTTCTGGAAGCACGTGATGATGCTTGTGACGATATCATCACGGCAGCGTCTCGACCAATCAGCTTACTCCATTATGATCGCGGTTCATAATTAAGCAATAATGCACGACAAGGTGTGGTATATCATGGGATATCGTCACACCTCGGGTGCATCCAATGACCTGAAAAGTGACGATATTCCATGATATACCACACCCTGAAGTGCATTATTGCTATTATGAACTGGTTTAAATGTTTTAGAAGAAAAAAAAAGTTTTAAAACCTTATAAAAATGCAATTTATGGGGTTGTTGGAGGAGTACTTTTTCAGAAAAAAGTTCCTGGAGGGCTGTGGACAGCAGATGGCACTGTTGAAGTTTGTGGAATTGTGTTGCACTGTGGCAGTACTACTCCTGGTTTTAAAGTAAGCTTTTTGTGAGTTTAACCCAGTCCGTTTAGCTGCAGTTATGCCTGTGTGCTGAGAAGCGCGATTTCAATATAAGGGATTTAGGCGGAAACTTGCGTTTCATCTGCGATAGTTGGTAAATACCCCGAGTAGCTGACAGACATTTCAGTTTGTTTTCTGTGGAGAGCGGGTGCTGTACTGTATGCTGTGGCCGGTGGCACATTATTTGTTCAGCACATTGTCGGGACTGTGTTTATTTGGTAGTTTAATTGTTTTATTTTCATAGCGGTCATCTCATTGATCTGCAGCAGGCTTTCTTGTGGTGTTGTGTGCTGTGCAATGAGGGATGTGGAGACGCTGCAGTAGGAGGTTTGTCATTGGTGGGAGCGGCTGTTTCAATAGGAAGCTGCCTGCTGAAAAAAAAAGACACAGACGCTCATGGTGTGGCCAGTCGGGGGTCTTTTCTGTTTTTTTCCTTTTTCTTTTTTCAGTATGAAGAGCCGCCCGAGAGGAACATTAAGTGAGATATCGGGGGCTGCTGCAGTTGGCAAGCAGAAGAAGTTGTGGCAATGACAAGGCTGGTGGGTGGAAGCTTTTTGAAGCCATGATGATGTAGCTAGATGTCATCACGGCTTCAAAGAGCTCTCAGCCAATCAGATTCGTGTATTTACGATCGCCAGTTCATAATGACTATTATAGGTCACAGGCATTGCTCATTTTGGGTTCATAACTGGCATATTTATCGACCTATAATTATGAGTGTGCTTCTTAACCATTTTGCAGTGTCACACTGGGCTTTAAGCCTGATCTGATTCACCACAGCAATTTAAGTGAAGATATATCTGAGAGGCACAGACACACTCAAACCCCAGGATCCTGTTCCGAGATCTCTTCACTTCAGCAGTGGGAGTAGAAACATAGAAACATAGATACACTGTATGCGCAGCTTTGATCTCACCCAGGATATCTGATTTCACTCTTCATCATTGGTTGTAACCATCAAGGCCTCCCATAAGCACCTCAAGATGTCATGTTTCCTTGGTGGTGCTGCGTACACAAATGTAATGCACTATGGAGATTAAATCGTACTGTGGAGCTTCAGAACAAACTCCCAGGGCCACCTATACCACATGTCTTCCAACAGTCACCTGTCCTATGTCCTTTCCCTGTCTTGTTGAACCCCTCCTCCATTTGAAAACAAATTCTAGCTACAGCCAATATGGCTGCAAAATAATGGTACTGTGGGCAGTGAGAAATGTGTAAACTAGCAATTTTTGCACTAACCACCGAGCCACGTAACTGCACCATCTAATTGTTGCCACACACACACACACACACACACACAGAGTCTAATACATATACATACATATATGCATATATATATTGCAGTGCACTCTCTGCACAGAGCTTTACAGATTAAAAAAAAAGACATGGAGGGACCATTTTCTTCTTTTCAAGTTCTGAACGAGGGACATTGGGGGGTGTCACTAGACACCTCATTTAAATCAGCAATGATATGCATAAGGCTGAAACTGATCTAGATAGTGGCGGAATGTAGACTAGCAATTTTTGTACTAACCACTGAGCCACCTAACTATACTTTCTAATTGTTGTGATATACAAACACACTGACTAATACATACATAGTATGCATATATATTGCAGTATAACATAGCACTGCACTATCTACACACACAGAACATTGCCATACACACACTAACACACATGCACTGCCTTATATGGCATTTATTTCTTATACATCTAACACTAACTTTTACTGTACTTAGGGTAAGCACTGTGTTTTGCACTAACTCACTGTTCTAATCTATGGCATGATTGGGTAACTAAGGTAGTGGATCAGGGAGGTGGGGTGGATGTGGCCTATCTGGACTTCAGAAAGGCCTTCAACACCATCCCCATAAAAGGCTGATTAACAAACTGCGCAGCCTAGGGGTGGATCCTAAAATAGTTCTATGGATGGAGAACTGGCTGAATGGCAGGAGTCAGAGGGTTGTTTTTATTATTACTCTTTTTCTCCCCTGTCCCAGTCTGCCCACGTTCTCACTGGTCCTCCCAGCCCTGTTACCCCAACATTCCCCAGGTCTTACCTCTATCCTGGAGTCCCCCACTGTGCCCTTCAATGGCAGGGATGGCGGGGAGTCCCCTTCTACCTTTCAGGACTTCAATTGCAGCATCGAGGGGCACCTGAGTCATCGGGTGTGGGCCTGTAGAGGCTGGCAGTCACCCAGCATGACCCTGACCATTGTTTTATCACAGCTCTTATTTTTGCTCCCTGCTGCAGCGTTCTCTGGCTGAGGCATCCAGCCACTGGCTCTGCCTGCATGGAGAGCTGGGCGGCTCATACATCACCCAGGAGGGTCTAGGATGGCCATCTTGCCATCCTGCTGGTGGGCCCCCTATGCCCTGCCAGCCAGGACAGCCCCGAACCCTCCCCGACAGGACTCCACACCAGTCCTTCGGGGCATCGCAGAGTGCGGCTATCAAGCTGCATGGTTGCGCTCAGCTATTTTTCCTTCTGTTAATCCCCACAGGAGCATGGACGTGCAATGACGTGTAGGCACAACGTGCCTACATGTGCCGAACTTCTCCCTACATACCAACACCAGCGGTACTTCCGGGCATCCCCAGAGGTCACTGCAGTGCGGTGATTCCTTCCCATCCCACCCCAGGACTAGGAGAGCAGTCTGCGGATGCTCAAGCCTAGTCCTCTCCAGCCAACCCCTAACGACCCGGGCTCATTCCCGAACCCAGATCGCCAGTGTGACACGAGGTGTGGTGTCCAGTGCCTAAACTCTCAGTGCTCCTGGGCCAGCTTGACCTGGACCATTTTTTACAGTTTTCCTCTCTTTGGGGGATGTGGCGTGTGCTGACATCAAGGCTTGTGTGCCGACGTCTGCCACGTCCCCCCCCCCTTTTGGGCTCAGACTGTCTTTCTCCTTGTTTTCACCAGGGGTCACTACAGTGACACACTCATCCCCCCCTTCCCGGAGGAGAACAGCAGTTCTTGGGCCACTTGATCCTCTTCCCTCCTGGCTGACCCTCCGACTCCCAAGGTCACTCCTGACCCTGGGTTGTCAGCGCTGCAACCGGTAGCACTACCATTGAGTCAGAGGATTGTAGTAAACAGGGAGTACTCTGGAAAGGGAGAGGTGATGAGCAGGGTACTGCAGGATCAGTGTTGAGGCCGGTCCTCTTCAATGTCTTTATTGGGGACATTGCAGAGGGACTGGAGGAGAAGATATGCCTCTTCATAGACAATAGAAAGTATGCAATTGGGTGGACATGCCAGGGGGTGTTGAAAGAATGAAGGAAGATGATAAAAAACTGAAGAAATGGTCTGAAAAATGGCAGCTGGGATTCAATGCAAAGAAGTGCAGGATCATGTATATAGGGAAGAAGAACCCAGGGGCAAAGTACAAACTAGATGGGGAGGTACTGACAGTCACAAGCAGGAAAGGGACCTGGTAGTTATCATCTGGGAGGACCTAAGAGAAACTAGGCAGTGTGATGAGGCAGCTGGAAAGACTAGCCAGATGCTTGGATGCATAGGAAGAGGTATCAGGAATAAAAAAAGAGGGAGGTCATCTTGCCCCAGTATAAGACACTGATGAGAGACTGCACCTGGAATACTGCATCCAGTTCTGGAGGCCCCATCTGAGAAAGAACATAGACAGAGTGGAGGCGGTGCAGTGGAGGACAGCTAAAACGGTGCAGGGCCTGCGGGATTAGACCCATGAGGAAAGACTAAAGGAGTTAAATATGTATACACTGGAGGAAAGGGGTGGGGGGGACATGACTGAGGCACACAAATACATCACCGGTACAAACAGAGTACAGGAAGGAAACATCTTCCAAAGTGAGAGATGCTCCAAGTCAAGGGGGCACAAAATGAAGTTGGGGGGGGGAGGCTTACAGGAAACATGAGAAAATATTTTTTGACGGAGAGGGTGGTGGACACCTGGAATAGCCTACCAGAGGGGGTGGTAGTGTCTCAAAGGGTCATAGAATCAAATCAATCTAGAAGGTAATTTTTTTGTATTCAAAACAAAAATTCAGTTTGTCTCCAGCAATATTTTATTTTGCTTTTATGAATAATCTAATACTATGTCGCTTAGTTCAGTGAACAATATGCAAGTCTTATTTTTTGCTTAGTACTTTTTATGTTTGCACGCATGCACAAGAAACATTATGTGACAGCTTAGGAGAGAAGCGGGTTCGGGAGGCACAGCAGTGTGGCAGCAAATGGAGGCATTGCATTTTGGGGCTTGGCCTTGGTGCACCAATGGAGGCACAGTGTGCTGATGACACTGGCTTCCAGAAGTGCCACCAACTTGTAATGTTTTCGCCGCAGCAATCACAGGCCACCTCGTCACTGCAGCGTCAGTGATTCACTGCAATGAAGGAGCAACCCATCATTGCTGGGCGGAACGTTGCTACTGTAATATTGTTTGTGAACATGGCAGCGCCTTGCCGTTGTGTTCACAAACAATATTAATCCGGCCCCAGTGCCAAGGGTGTGCCCAATCCCCCTCAGCAGAATGTGCCCCTCCCCACAGCAGCATGTTTTTGCTGATGGGGGTCCCTATCCCCGTCGGCTTCCATCCCCAGTGCTAGTTGACTTGCCGATGGGGGAGCCCAATCCACGTCGGCATTATTTCCCCCCCTCCCTGTTTGATGTGCCAATGGGGAACCACTCCCTAATGGCATCAAGTCCCCCGAAAGAATAGCGGGAGAGTTTTGCTGAGGGTGCCCAATCCCCTCGGCTCTTGCCCCCTCGCTTTTTGGCTGCCGGGGGTGCCCCAATCCCGTCGGCTACCTCCCCAAAAATTCCGGTGGCATGCTGGGAGTCCACCCCAGCGTGCCCAATCTCCTAAAGAAAAATTGCCCATAATGTTTTTTTTAAACCTGTAAAAAACACGGTCCCTCGTGATCTCCCTGCCCCCCACAACCCGCTCCCACCCACTGCAAACCTTGCCTCCCCGCACCCCCCCACACCCCATACTTACCTCCAGAGTCTGGTGTGAAGATCTTCAGTGGACCGGGAACACGTCTGCACTCTTCAAAGCCGACCGCGAACTGAGAAAATGCCGGCAAGCTGTATAATGGCATAAATAGGACTTTTTCAACCTTTTTGCATATCTCAGGCATTTTTTGGAATTTTGGCACCAAATTTTCCACATGGGGTTTTTGGGACCCCTCCTCATAAATTTAGTCACTGTCATGATGTTACTCGGTCCTGAAAGGTGATTTTGCGGTCACTGCAAGGAATCACCTTTCGGGACTGATTAATGAAACAACAGTGCCAGTGTTCATGAGGTGGGCTCTCAAAAAGTGTATGTTGCAAATTTGGTGGAAAAATTAAAAAAAATGACTGTTTTACGAGTGTACGTTATGCAGTTGCTACGTACGCTCATAACTTCGTGAATTTGCAATATTTTCAGTCCAGATTTTCAACACTGCAATTTTTCTGCACCTCCTTATGAACAGTACAGCTGTCATTTTTCACATCCTGGGCAAAATGTGTTTTCGCACTGCCGGCGCAGAATAGTGCGGTTGCTGTGGGAAATCTGTGTTCAGGACACATTGCGAAAATGACAGTGACACTGTTCATTAGCAGAGATCCAAAAATGCCTATGTTGAAAATTTGGTGACAAAAGTCTATAAAATAACTGTGTTATGAGCATGCGTTGCACAGTTTCCACATGCTTGTAACCCGCACATTGCAATATTTTCACTCCAGATTTTCAGCATTGCCATTTTCCACATCTCCTTATGAACAGTACTGCTGTCATTTTTCACATCCTGGCCGAAATGTGTTTTCGCACTTCTGGCGCAGAATAGTGTGGTCACTGTGGGAAATTAGTGTTCGGGGTGCATGAAGAAAATCACAGTGACACTGTTCATTAGCAGAGGTCCTAAAATGCCTATGTTGAAAATTTGGTGATGAAAGTCCATAAAATGACTGTGTAATGAGCGTGCATTGCACAGTTTCCATGCATGCTCATAACTTCGCATATCTGTAATATATTCACTCCAGATTTTCAACATTGCCATTTTTCCGGCCCTCCTTATGAACAGTACAGCTATCATTTTTCACATCCTGGCCGAAATGTGTTTTTGCTCTTCTGGTGCAGAAAATTTGGTCCTGAACGTCCATAAAATTACTGTGTAATGTGCATGAGGTGCACAGTTTCCACGTACCATATGCTCGGATGTGCAAGCATTTTTAATATTCCCAGTACAGAACTTCCGGTGCGATGGCTGCTTGTTGAGACACTCTCTCGTATGGCTCCCCTGCCTTCCCTTCAGTGCTATTATATAGCAGCAGCTAATTTTATCTGGTGGTGGCAATACTGCATATAACAATTTACTGGTGGTCTGGGGAAAGAAACAATACTGCTTACCCGTGCATAGTCCGTGGAAATGGACGAGGAGAGGAAGGCGCCAATGCTCAGACATACACCCCCGCCGACTCTGACCAAGGACAAGGCCACAAAACAGTCTAAAGTGAGCAGACCTGAATCCTCCTCAGCACCCAAACAAGGTGTAGCTTTAACGGAGAACAGATTTTTGGAGGAGTTAGCGCTGATGAAGGAAACCCTAATAGCACTGGCTTCTGAGTTCAAAGGGATGAAAACTTCCATAGATCAACTTAATGTTAGAACCAGAGATAATGAGGCCTGTATATCCTCCCTAGATGATTGGAGAGGAAGGGTGGACCCAGATTTGGTCGCTTTGTGCCTCAGACTGAAGAGAAATGAGGATTGGCCGGAAGATCTAGAGGGGTGCTCGAAGCACAACAATTTGGTGGTACTAGGCCTCCCCAAAGGTGAAGAGGGTCATAAATCTGTGGCATTTGCTCAAAAACTTTGTGACAAGCCAGTGGGGCCTTCTCCTAATGGCCCCACCCATATCACTGAACGGGCATAGATCCCTTCACCCGATGCCACCCTCAGGTTCGCCCCCTCACCCTTTCATTTTTCGGATGTTAAACTTCTTAGACAAGCAGCAAGTTTTGACTCGCCTGAAGGAGATAGTTGAAATCCAATGGGCAGGCAGGAAAATTTGTGGGTGGGCAGAGGGGGACAGTGAAAAAGCAGGAATACTGAATGAATATTTCTGCTCAGTATTCACAAAAGAGGAGGGGGAAGTGCCTAATCCAATTAACAGAAGCACTCTTGATAGGGGGGTCGATCCCAGTCCTTTCACGGAAGAAAGGGTTCTGCAAGAACTCCTAAAACTGAAGGTGGACAAAGCAATGGGTCCTGATGGAATTCACCCCAGAATTCTAAAAGAATTAAGGGAGGAACTAGTGAAACCACTGGCTACTCTTTTAATAAATCATGGGAGGTTGGTGTGGTACCAGTACTGGAGGAAGGCGGATGTGATTCCCTTCACAAAAGTGGGACCAAGACAGAGGCAGGAAACTACAGACCTGTCAGTCTGACCTCTGTGGTAGGGAAAGTGATGGAGTCACTTCTGAAGGAAAGAATAGTTGAGTACCTAGAGGCCAGTGGAGCACAGGACGCAGGCAGCATGAGTTCTGGCGGAAGGTCATGTCAGGCAGAATCTAATAGATTTCTTTGACTGGGTGACCAAAGTAGTAGACCAGGGAGGGGCTGTGACATGGCCTACCTAGACTTTAGCAAGGCATTTGACACAGTCCCACACAAAGATTAATAGTCAAATTAACCAGCCTGGGAGTGGGACCCAGGGTGGTAGCCTGGGTAAAACATTGGCTGGACAACAGGACACAGAAGGTAATTGTAAATGGGTCCACTCTGAAGAAAGGGGGTTACTAGTGGGGTACCGCAGGAGTTCAGTATTGGGTCCAGTCCTTTTTTATGTCTTCATCAGTGACATTACAGAGGGACTGGAAGGAAAAGTATGCCTTTTTGCAGATGACACAAAGATCTGCAACAGGGCTGATACACAAGGAGGCGTGGAAAGGATGAAAAGGGACTTGGCAAGGTTGGAGGTATGGTCACAAGTATGGCAGCTAGGATTCAATGCAAAGAAGTGCAAAATAATGCACCTGGGAAACAAGAACCCAGGGGAAGAATACACAATGGGTGGGGAGGTAGTAACAACAACAAAAAAGGAAAGGGACCTGGGGGTAATCATATCAGATGACCTTAAGGTTAGCAAGCAGTGTGAAAAGGCAGTAGGGAGGGCTGGGGGTATACTGGGATGTATAGGGAGAGGCATCATCAGCAGAAAACAGGAAGTTGTTATCCCTCTGTACAGACAGTTGGTGAGACCCCATCTGGAGTACTGTGTCCAGTTCTGGAGACCCCATCTCCACAAGGGCATAGACAGGATAGAGGCAGTCAGAGGAGAGCATAAAATGGTGCAGGGTCTGCAAGAGAAGCCGTATGAGGAGAGACTAAAGGAGCTTAATATGTATACCCTTGAGGAAAGAAGGAGAGGGGACATGATAGAAACTTTTAAGTACCTCAGTGGAATCAACAAAGTCCAAGAGGTAGCATCTTTCAGAAAAAGACTTGCAAGAACAAGGGGACTCAATTTAAAGATAGAAGGACGGCGGTTCAGGGGCAATGTGAGGAAGTATTATTTCACAGAGAGGGTAGTGGATGCATGGAACAGCCTTCCTGAGGAGGTTGTGGGGTCTAAAACTGTGGGAGAATTCAAGAATGCATGGGACAGACATAAAGCAATTCTTGTGGGGGGTAGGAAGAAATAGGCTGTTGGTTAACTAGGATCTGCGGCCTATCCTGTAGGTAGGGAAATGGGCAGACTAGATGGGCCTAGCGGTCCTTATCTGCCGTCAAAGTCTATGTTTCTATGTTTCTATGTATTTTGCAGGATTTACCATTTTCAGTTCGCCAGAAATGGTCGGCTCTTCATACCCTGGTATCCAAACTGGTTTCTGCTGGCATCAAATTCAGAGTCCGTTACCCTGCAACCTTACAGATAAATAGGGATGGACTGTGGCACCCATTTGATTCACTGGAATCAGCCAAAGAAGCTTGCAAGAAATGGTACCCTGACTTAATTAAATGACACTGCAGCGGCTTTATTTCATTTCATGGCGAAGAGCGACCTGTAGTGGTCGTTTTTGGTACTGCAAATTATCATGTCTAATGTACATTCACCATAGAGAGAGTATTGGCTTTTCTAGAGATCCACATAAGCTGCAACAATTGAATGGATCTAATTTTGGAGTTACAGTTGATGGTTGACTCTGATATTCCTAGGAGCTCTGCTTGCCTGTTGTCCTGTTTCTTATGAGACTATACTTGGTATTTGGGACTTTTCCTGACTTGCTGTTTTCAATGGACATATATAACCATAATAGCTGTTTTTGGTTTAGTAGTACCTCGGCTTATTACTTGAGCCAACCAGTTCTAGGGTATTAGGGTAATATGGCTAGTCTTGGCCAGTCTCTCTTCTGATTTCCCTATGGCATAAATCTAAAGATGTATAGTTACCTCCTTCACCTTAGCTTGGTGGGAGGTACCTAATTTATCACATAATTTGGGATCATCGCCCTTGAAAGCGTTGCTATTATAATATAGTAGTAAGTCAGATTTCTATAGATGGATAGGGTCCTATGACCGTTTAAAATCTGTTTGGTCTATGTTGATGTTTGGTGCTGTAACGGGAGGGCGGGGGATAATCAGGAGCAACATGATACTCATTGCACCGATTGTAATTAAGCTTGGTCAGTCATTAGGACTGGGGTTTTGTACTTATTGTTCAACTATTGGGGCATACTTAGGTTAAAATTATATATGCCCAATTGGGGATTAGGGTTATGGGTGGGATATGTACTTCAGATATTATATATTTACTTTGATTTCACTTGAGACTGCAGGGAAGGGAAGGGGTGGAGCCAGTCATTGGGCTATTATGATTATTCGCTACTTGAAGGATCATATCCAGCCCTAATAAACTTGGGTCTGTTACTATGTTCTACCTATGAGCCATATAATGAGAATTACTTCATGGAATATTAAAGGGGCCCGTGCCAGGGTGAAACGCCATCAAATTCTTAAGCACTTGGCCCTAATGCACTCAGGTGTCTCTCTGCTACAGGAGACACACCTCTTGGCCAAGGAGCATGTCCTTTTTCGAACAGAGCAAGTTGGGAGTGTATACACTGCTGGCAACTCCATAGCACAAAGAGGGGTAGCGATTTTAATTAATCGAGGGACCCAATTTCAGATGCTGCAAGAAATAGATGACCCGCTGGATGGATCCACTCATAGAGGTCATAGTCCATCCCCTGCACAGATATCACTATATGAAATGATGGAAGTTTTGGGGTTATGTGCTCCCTGGCACCTTCTTTATCCCAGTGAGAGGGAATTCACCTTCTATTCTGCTTATCATAAATCCCATTCCTGTATTGACTTTTTTTGGTAAATTAGGCCATGTTGACAGGCACCGTAGGCTGTGGTATTTCTCCTAGAGTTCTATCAGATCATTCACTGATTTGGCTTGATGGTGCTATACCCCAAGGAACACTTAAGGTTACCCTGTGGAAACTAAATGTTCATTTCCGTTCTCATGATGATACGGTAGGCAGGATTAAAATGCTGATCACTCAGTTTATGGAGCAAAATGAGGGCTCTATCCCAGCATATGATCAAATCTGGAGTTCCCTTAAGTGTTTTTGAAGGGGGGGGATTTATTAGGCAGCAGCTACTCGGAAGAGGAAGAGGGAGGCCACTGCAAAGTCCCTGTTAGAATCTATCCAGCAGCTCAAGTCATTGGTTGCCACCTGTCCCTCTGAGAGAGATTTGCACAAGCTTGAGCTCCTCAAGGATAAATACGCAGATACCCTCAGAGAAAAGGCTGAATATGCCCTCTTTAAGATGCATGCTTTATATCTAGACCAAGAAGACAAGGCCTGCCACCTTTTGGCTCTCAAGCTGAGACAGCAAGAGGAATCTAGATTGGTCACATTTATCTCTCCCACAGTAGGCGGGCGACTACTAGGGGAACCCTTAGGGGTTCTAAGGCAATAGTAAAGGAATTTGAAGTATTCTATAGACAGCTTTATAGGCTTCCTGACAATAGTTCTACACAGACTGAAATACAAGAGTATTTATCTAAAATTTCTCTTCCTACTCTCAGTCCTCTCCAGCAAGCCCAGTTAATCTCTCCCATTACAGTGTTAGAAGTGACTACGGCCATCCTCTCACTCCCCCTTAATAAAGCCCCTGGGCCGGATGGTTATCCATCAAACTTTTATAGAACTTTTGAAATGGAGCTGGTCCCCATTTTCCAGAACCTATATAAAGACATCTGTGCCCATGGGATTACAGACCCCATGCTATTAGAGGCAACTATCATAGTCCTGCCAAAGCCGGGTAAACCAAAAGATAAACTATCCAATTATAGGCCAATTTCATTGATGAATTACAACATCAAGATTCTAGCCAAAATTTTGGCTTCCCAGATTGTCAAGATCTGGAAAAATTTAATTAGCCCCAAACAGATTGGGTTCATTAGTGGCAGGAACCCTTCTGATAATTTTCGTAAGTTGGCCCACATTTTCTCCGTATCTAGGTAGGTAGACCTGCCGATGGCCCTTATCTTCCTGGATGCAGAGAAAGCTTTTGATAAGGTCAAGTTTGCTCTTCCTCTTTGAAACCATGGCCCATTTTAGTTTTCCCCATGAGTTTATTTCTTGAATTAGTCACTTGTATTCCCAACCTAGTGCTAAAATATACTATAATGGAATCTTTTCCCAAAGATTCCCATTTCATTCGGGTACGCGGCAGGGGTGCCCTATGTCACCCCTACTGTTTAACCTATATTTGGAACCCTTACTTCGGAGTTACAGATATCACCATACTTAACCAGAATTTCTGTAGGCCCGATAGAACTCAAGTTATCGGCATATGCCGATGACATCCTGTTGCATGTGACTGACCCGACTAAAGCTATACCATCAATTTTGGACATAATTGCAGAGTTTAGTCTGCTTTCTAATTACAAACTGAACATTAGTAAAACCGAGGTTATGCCCCTCAACTCCCATGTTTATAAAACAGACATAGTTGCACTCAATATGACTTGGACCACCAAACTTAAATATCTTGGAATTACTCTGGCGCCCTCTAATTATCTCTTGAAGAATCTTAATCTGGACAATCTCCTTGTACTGTAACTATTTAACAAGATTTAATTAGATGTCTCCCTGTACCTTTCCCTCCAAGGAAGGATCAATGTTATTAAAATGAATGTCTTGCCCAGATTATTCTACCCCCTCAATATGCTGAATATTTACTTCCCCTTGACTTGGTTCCGTAAAGTCCAGAACTTGATTACTAAGTTTTTATGGCATAGTAAACCTCCACGAAGATTTTACCTTAGTCTTTGTGCCCCGAAATCCATAGGAGGATTACAGCTTCCAAATTTTTATTATTACTACCTTGTGAGTCACATGGCTAAGTACATGCGATGGGTAGACCCTCATCTGAATTATGCTTAACCCCAGTATACTCCTTTATGGCTGCAAATTGAAAGGAATATTATTAAAAGCTCTAAGATTCTGCCGTCTAGCCTTTGGTACATACTCCCTCAAAAACTACCAGTTTCCATGTGGTGTACGGCTATATACACGTCAGTCAAGGTCCATAATCAGCTATGCTGGACCCATAGGATTACACATACTAAAGATATTTCGCAACCATTGTTTGGTAATCCTAACCTTATAATAGGCAAAAATGTACTCCTATCACATAGGCTGATTTTACCTCTACATACCAAGGTTATTGACCTAATATCCCAGGGAAGGGTGAATTCAGTCCCAGATATATTGGAGAGATTTCAATTGTCGCTGAAACACTCCTTTTTTGCATATCAAATCAAACATATGATAATCACATGGTTTGGACAGATCCTGTTGTTAATCAACCAAGGAGACACATTCTTGGTCTTCCTTACCCTTGCTTGGCAACCACATGCTGTCTCCAGTTTGGTTGCAGCTTTATACTTAAAATTTTACCCTGATCAGGTGGAACAATCCCATTATTGGATAGAGACCTTTCCTGATAACTGTATTAACTGGGAATCCTTATGGCGTGGAATTTATACCTGTAGTGCTAACGATAAGATTCGATTAACACAATTTTACATATTGCACACCATGCACTTGACTCCCACCAAACTATATAGAATGGGGGAGCTCTCTGAAGACACATGTTTCAGGTGTGGTCAGATGCAGCGTTCCCTGTTACATATATTTGGGGACTGCCCTGTGGTTGCCCCTTTATGGTCCCTAATTAAATCTAAGGCTGACCCCTTACTAGGGCCACAAAACCTTTTTACCCCGCAAATATGTATATTAGGTGACTTCTCAACAGTCGAGGTGAAAGAAAGGAGGTATTATATTAATCTAATATCACTCTCTGTGAAACAGCTAGTAACAAAGCACTGGAAGGACCAGCAGGTCCTTACCTATCAGGAATGGATTAATTATCTGCTATATAACCTAAGGGTGGAGAAAACTATTGCTAGTTTTAGGAATGTAATTTCCAGATACAACACAAGGTGGGAGAAATTCCACGTTATGGTTCATTGCTCCCACACATTAATTTAAATGGCGAGGATCTCTTACCCTTATTAAGGTTTGTGCACGACCCCATGACTTTAGAGGCACTATCTGAATATTACTTCTTTTTAGGTCAATCTCTAATTTAAGGCTAATACACCCTTATGATCTGGCTGTTGGGTGGGTGGGTATTGTGGGGTTGGGGGGGGTTTAGTGCAGAGGAGCTTGGGAGGGCGAGTAGGGAGGGGATTAGTTGTAGTTGTTAACATCCTCTACATTGTATATGTATATCAATACAAGGTGTTATCCTTTGAAAGTGTTAACTTTTGTATGTATATGTTAAAGCTGAATAAAGTATATTTAATTAAAAAAAAATATTCTCAGTACAGATTTTCAACATTGCCATATCTTCACACCTCCCTGTGGATGGTACCGCTGTCATTCTTCACATCCTGCCCGATGTGTGTTTTCGTTCATGTGGTGCAGAATGACACTGTCGCTGTTGGAAGTCAATATTCAGGACACATTGACACAATCACACTGCCACTCTTCATGAGAAGAGGTCCCACATGCTTTCATGAGGTAGGGTCACAAAAAGGCCATGTTGAAAATTTATAGTGTAAATACCAACAAACGCCCGAGGCATTAGGGTTTCCAACCATAATGTCCTACCCTGTACAGACTGACAGGCATCGGAGTGTGCCTTTGGATTGCTGACTGTACTGCTCATGCCATCCCACCCCCATCTCCAGCCACTGACAAGCATTGAGGTGCACTTTGGACTTTTTGGCCCCAGACTTCACCCCATTCTCCTATGCTGCACCCATTTTAGTGTATGTCCTTATGGAATGCAGTAAGTGTAAAGCCAAACACCCTAAGGCACACCTCAACATGTGTCGCTGTCTGCAGAATAGGGTGACGTGACATGACTGTCCGTCATGGGCGACGACCCAAACACTTACCCCAATGCCTGTCCATCTCTACAGGATGGAGGTGGGGCTGGCTGAACTTCAATACTTCACTGCCATTCCTATTCTGCATCTGTTTAACTCCTGCATTTCCAATGCTAATACCAGCAAGCAAACATTCGGCATTGACAAATGCTTGTTCTTTTTCTTAGTTTCTTTAGTTTGTTTTTCTGGAAGAAAAAAAAAAACACACCAAAGTTCAATGCTACTGTTTTGATAGCAAATATTACCTTATTAAATAGCCATGTTATATCTGAGTATATAGTGCTGTCATAAGTCTAATGAGCTTACCCCACATCTTCTATGTATTTGTGGACCTTTTATTCATTGCCCTTCATCTGGAAGTACATTGAAATCAGGAGTTTAGTATCACTCATGTTAAGAGAACTAGAACATCATTTCCTATAATATTAGAGAGAATGGAGATTACTCTGTCTTAGATGATTTTATTTTCTTTGCTTTACACAATCTGATGGACAGTTTCATGGCTAGAAAAGTTTTTTTTATAAAAAATGTACTTTCTAGATTGATTTAATTTAGAAATATTTAACAGTGACCTATTAGAATTAGCATGCATCCTTGAATGTAGGTTGATTCCACTTAGACAATAAAAATAAAATATATAAAAACTTTAATTAGTTATCCACAGAAAAAATTAATTAGTTAGCCAGCCCGGTGGTGCTGAGGGCTGTGGCGCTGGATGTCTTACCTCACGCTATGCTGGTGACCTGGGTTCGGGAACAACCTCAGGTCATCAGGCTGCTGGTACGGGGAAGCAGGGGAGTGGGATTGAGCAAGCCAGTAGACTGTTCTCCTTTCCTGGGGGTGGTAGGGGTGGGCTGTCATCCCCCTCCTAGTTCCACCCCAGAGGTCTGGTGGGGCAGTGTAGGTGAGGAGGGGGTGGCAGTATGGGTGGATGGATGGGGCGCAGCTTGCTTATGGTGTGCATGCGTGTCTCCACACGTACATTCAGCCATGTGCCGGGGACCTCGGGTGGGGACGAGCGGGAGAAAAATCCTACTGAAAAATGCACCATAAAAATCTTTATAACAAAAAAAAATCATTAGTTAACAACTTATTTCTAATTTTTTTAAATCAAGGTACTGCACCTGGGGGCCAGAAACCTGGGACAGGTGTACACCCTGGGGGGGGAATGCTACAAGTCTTGATGGCTGAGAGGGACCTGGGGGTGGTGGTGGATGTCAAGATGAACAACTCGGAGACTTGTAGGAGGGCAGCAGCCAAGGCCAACAGGATGCTGGGATGTATCGCTAAGGGGGACACCTCCAGAAGGAGGGGAAGTGATACTCCCTCTGTATAACTGCTTGGTGAGGCAGCACCTCGAGTACTGTGTGCAGTTTTGGAGGCCACACTTAAAGAGGGACATTAAACTCTTGGAGAGGGTTCAGAGGAGGGCAACCAAAATTATTTGGGGCTTGGGGGACAGGACCTATGAGGAGAGTCTCGAAGAGCTAAATATGTACACATTGGAAGAGAGAAGGGACAGGGGGGACATGATAGAGGTCTTCAGGTACATAAAGGGGGTAAATGGGGAGGAACAGTCAGGGTGCTTCGAAGGAAGGAGGAGGGGTCCACTAGAGGGCATGGGTGGAAGCTGGAGGGGGGGAAGATTCAGGGGAGAAAGGGAGAAAGGAGGAGGTGCTACTTCACTGAGAGGGTGGTGGAGCCGTGGAATGCACTGCCTAGAGGGCTGGTGGAGGCAGAGACAGTGGAGAGGTTCAAGAGCGGGTGGGACAGGTACAGGGGAAGGGTTCTGGAAGCAAAATTCAATGCAGCAAGAATATCCAGAACTGGGAAGGGAGAAGCCAGAGAAGGCGAGGGGGGCAGCAAGGTCAGCTCCCAGGGTGGGGGCTGACCAAACGAGCAGACGCGAAAGACCATTAGACCTATTCTGCTGACATTTTAGTATGTTAGTAAATCTGTTTTTATAGACTACCCTTTGGGAAAGGTACAGGGAAAGCACCGAAATGTCAGCATCAAGAATCATTCCTACACAGAAATGGTGGCATGTTAAAAGTATTCATCATTTGGAATGAAATATCAACAATATGAATAAAACATGTATGGCTGAACACACAGTTTCTATTATACATGACTCTGGACATGCAGTCTCACAGGAAGTATAAGATACATGGTTTTATTCTGGCATCCTGCCCCCCCCCCAGAAATTTAGAAACAATTGAAAGGAACAGGGGACAGGATTCCTTTGGACTACTAAAATGTTTTACTCCTACACAGGGCTAAGCTCTGGAACAAACCCTAAATGCAATCAGCTGGGCTTGTGTCACACCCAAGAATCAAAGTTATTGCCACCCCTTGAGCCTGGCATACCCTGGGCAGTCAGTACCAATTGATGCCAACAATAGGACACTTCCTTAAAAAATCCAGGCTCCATGTTTTGATTGGTAACCCTGGCATTAATTAAATCTTGCTACTGGATGTCCTTGAAGTGATGGACTGACAGAAAGTTGCTGCTTTCTACATTCCACTGGCTTTCATACCTCATGGAATGAAGTTGTTTACAGGAACTGAAATGGGTACAGAACATAGGAACATATAATTGTTTGCAGAAAAGGTCAGCTTGGCCCACCCAGTCTACCCAGATGGCCCCTGCCCAGTCTGCCTCCATAGACCATAGCTGGTCTTTGTTGATCCTTCTTCCTCCCTGCCTATTCACTAGTATTCGCTTATGTATATCTCATGCATGCTGGAAGCTCCCTGCTGTCTTCACGTCCACCATCTCCACTGACAGTCTGTTCCAGGTATCTACCACTCTTTCAGTGAAGCAGTACTTCCTCACATCCCTCTTTAATTCCCTTCCCTAGCTTCACTGCATGCTGTCTGGTCCTGGTGCTCTTCCTCCTTTGAAAGAAATCTGCACCCTGTTCAACCTGTGAGGTACTTGTAGGTCTCTGTCATATCCTGTCTTGCTCTACTCTCTTCCAGGGTGTACATGCTGCGATCCCTCAGTATCTCCTCGTAGGGTGTCTTGTGCAACCACAGTACCATTCTAGTTGACTTCCTCTAGACTGCCTCAATCCTGTCTGTGTCCTTGTTGAGGTGTGACCTCCAGAACTGGGCACAGTACTCTGGGTGGTGTCTCACCAGTGAGCAATATAGTGACAACACCGCCTCCCTCCCTCCTCCTGCTGAAGATACCTCTCCCAATGCATCCCAGCATCATACTGGCCCTATTCATTGTTTTGTCACACTGCCCTGCCACTTTGAGGTCAGCATATATGATAACCCCAAGGTCTGTTTCCTGCTTAGTGACTGACAGTAACACCCCCCCTCCCACCACCACCACCATCCTATACTCAGTTCCTGGGATCCTGTGCCCTAGGTGCATAATTTTGTAATTTAATGGGCATGCAAATAGCCTATAGCACCTTGCATGCCTAATGGGCTTATCAGCCTGATAGAGCCGAATATGGCACACAGGAGTGCTAACACTATCCCGTTTCAGACAATCTATCTCCATAGGGCTCCGGTGGGCCATTTCATGTCAGAGCTTGTGACAGCACAGTGCATAGTCACTATGTCCTGCACCAGGACAGCCCCATATTCAGGCAGTCAGCACGCTCCAGTCAGTGTGCGCTAGCTGTCTGAATATTGCTCCTGAGCTGACTGTGCACTATTTGCTGCACATCACTACTATCTGCATGGTGTACACAGCTAGTTTTGAATACAGGGGTCCCTTTCTTTGGACCCTTTGACCCTTATGGGCAAGTAAATGTCCCAATAGGGAGCTTCTTCATGAGATAATAATATTTAAGGAAACATTGCTCAGTACGGAGAGTGCAGGCTTCAAGTTAAAAATATCCAGTGCAGACCTGCCTCGTCTGTTTATAAATGTCCATGGTACTTTTCCTGGCTGGCAGAGCAACAAAATGAAAGTTCAGGCTCCATTTCTTGACTGGTAACCCTGGCAGTGATTAGAGTTTGTTATCTGATGCAGCTTTCAGCTGTCCCCTGAAAGGGTGGACTCACAGAAGGGCCTAGGCAACTCAGGGGCTGCACCACCCCCCAGACCCCCCCCCCACTAAAGTTTCTCAGCTCCGGGGTAGGGGGCAACTCGGGGAGCGCACAAGTCGGAAAAAAATAAAATGTTTCTGGGACCAGGAATCAAACCTGGTCCCAGATGCAGCACCTGGGTTCCTACTGCTGTGGCTCAGTCCTGTGATCCTCGGCAGCTGCTCATCAAAACCTGCTCCCAGTAGAGGTCTTATCTTCTGCTTTGGAAAGCACTACTGGTGTAATACCACGAACAGCAGTATACGTGGTATTGCACCAGTAGCAGAAGCATACTGCTCTGTACGGGGTTAGCCATAATGTTGTACGCTATTAAGCGTGCGGCATTATGACCCGGTAGGTACAAGCACTCCCTCTCTAGATTGCCTCAGATTTTATACCTCAGGTAATCAGGTTGTTTACAGGAACTGAAAAGAGTGCAGAATGTTCTGACATGATTGACAGTGGCACATTTCCCCAAGTACAGCGTAATATCATTCCTGTCTACAGAGACACTAGTAATCATACCCCCTACTGTCCATTGTGGGGGAGGTTACACATAAATAACAGTATTTTGTTTCTAGTGCAAATGTATTTTAACCTAAGAAGTTCTAACACCTTTGTTTCTGTTAAAACTAGAACTTTTTTGTTATCAGGTTTAAAACTAGACACACATGGTAAGGTAACCCTTATGATTAATCTGCCCCCTCTGGAGACACTGTTGTTCTAGGGGCCTGCTTTAACATTCTGTATTTCGTCTAATGCATAAAATATGTCCAAAGATTACTATTTTCCCTCTTAGTCAGATAATCAGATATATTTCTACCTTTCAATAACAGACAGCAACAGTTAGAACAGTTTTAGCAGGTTTAAATGAGAAAGAGCACCAGAACCAGGGGGCATGCGATGAAGCTGGGAGAGGTAGTTTAAGTGAGAGAGAGAGATGAAGAAATATCTCTACACTGAAAGGGTGGTAGATGCCTGGAAGAGACTGCCAGCAAAAGTGGTGGATGGGAAACCAGTGGTGGAGGTGAAAACAGTGGGGAGCTTCAAGCATGCATGGGATAGACATAGGGGAACATTACAAAATGAGCAGGGAGGAGGGAGGGTCACTGGAGGCCAGTTAGGGTCTGCAAAGAAATATTAGGCAGGGAACATCTTGGCAGACTAGGCGAACCAAGCTGTCCTTTTCTACTGACAACTTCTGTGCTTACAGATTTAAGTGGGGATAGGAGAACCGATTTGAATAATTCAGAACCACACAGAACCTAATCCATTTTCTGTAAAAGAACCTTATCAAAACTTTTTTCATGTTCTGATATGCTTCAGATTCTTTTCAAAATATTGATTTTTGAGTCCATTAGTAGGTCTTTGGCTAGTATTATTTAGTAAAAAGGGCAGATGGTGGTGGTAGAAAGCCCAGAGGGGGTGGATGTTATGTAGTACCACTACAAGTTGTTTTTAGATTCCTTTCCCCTCACTGACAATAGCTTAAGGATGGACAATAGAACATAGAAACATAGAAGTTGACGGCAGATAAGGACCGCAAGGCCCATCCAGTCTGCCCATTTCTTTTTCTACCTTATAAATGTGCCATCGGCCTTTGCTCTGTCTGTGACCTATCTATTCATAGTTATTTGTATTGCTCCCTTATGCCTATCCCATGCCTGTTTGAAGCCCTGCACTGTATTCATAGCCACCACTTCTTGTGGTAAGCCATTCCATGCATCTACCACCCTTTCTGTGAAAAAGAATTTCCTCACATTCCCCCTTAATCGGCCTCCCTCTAATCTCATGCTGTGTCCTCTTGTCCTGCTATTTTCTTATATTTAAACATGTTAGACTCTTTCACCTTGTTTATGCCCTTAAGGTGTTTGAATGCCTCGATCATATCACCTCTCTCCTCCTTTGCTCAAGGGTATACATATTGAGCTCCGTTAATCTGTCCTCATATGTCTTCTGATGCAGTCCCTGCACCATTTTGGTTGCCCTTCTCTGGACTGCCTCAATTTGGTTAATGTCCTTGTGAAGGTGTGGCCTCCAATACTGCACGCAGTACTCCAGATGGGGCCTAACCAATGTCTTGTACAGAGGGATTATTACCTCCCTCTTACGACTTGTGATGCCCCTGCTAATACACCCTAACACCCCCCTAGCCTTACCTACTGCTTTAGAGGTCTGCTTGGATGATTTTAGGTCATCAGTGATGATGATGCCCAAGTCTCTTCCTTTGTGACTGCTAGCAACTCCCCTCCCAGCCTATAAGTGGCTTCAGGGTTTCTCTTCCCTATGTGCATGATTTTGCACTTCTTTGCATTAAATCCCAGTTGCCACTCTTCTGACCATTCTGCTAGTTTATCCAGATCTCTTCTCATTCTGCCCACCGCATCTGGATCATCTACCCTGTTGCAGATCTTGGTGTCATCTGCAAACAGACAAGCCTTACCCTCTAGTCCATCTGCAAGGTCACTAATGAAGATGTTGAATAGGACTGGCCCCAGGACTGATCCCTGAGTACCCCTTGTGACTTGCATCTCTTCTGACATACCATTTACCACCACTCTCTGTTTTCTGCCAGTCAACCAGTTTGCCACCCAGTTGACCAACCTGACCCACCGAGCCTACCCAGCTTATTTATCAATCTTCTATGTGGAACAGTGTCAAAAGCTTTGCTGAAGTCAAGGTAGGCGACATCAACTGCTCCCCTTGGTCCACCACTCTGGTTACCCAGTCAAAGAAATCTATGAGATTAGTTTGACAGGACCTTCTTTTGTAAACCCATGCTGTCTTGGATCCTGTGCCCCTATGGATTCCAGGTGTTGCACTATCCTTTTCTTAAGAGTGCCTCCATAATCTTACCCACTACTGAGGTAAGACTGACTGGTCTGTAGTTCCCCGCCTCCTCCTGCCACTCTTGTGGAGTGGGATCACATGAGCCCTTCTCCAGTCTTCTGGGACCTCTCTGTGCTCAGAGACTCACTAAACAATTCTGCTAATGGCTCTGCTAGTTCCTCCTTTAGCTCCTTAAGTACCTGGGATGTATGCCATCAGGTCCCATTGCCTTATCCACCCTGAGCTTAGCAAGCTCTTGTAGGACCCTTTCTTTTGTGAAGGGAGTAGTGCTCACCTCCCTCCCCTGTGTCCATGATGCTGAGCTGTGGGCCCTGCCTACCTTCTCTTCAGTAAATACTGAGCAAAGTATCTATTTAGGATAGATGCCTTTACAGGGGTCCTCCTCCTCAGCACGCTCCCTTTTCTCCATTAAACTTAGCAATACCCCTCTGGACTTTCTCCTTTCACTAATGTATCTATAGAAAGTCTTGTCACCTTCTTTACTGTTTGTGCTAGTGTTTCCTCAGTTTGGGACTTTGCCTGCCTTACTGCCTTACCTGCTTCCCTTAGGGCAGTTTGGTATGCCTCCCTATCTTCATCCCGCTGTGTTCCCTTATATTTCCTGAAAGGCAGCCTTTTGGCTCTGACCTTTTCTGCTACTGTATTTGAGAACCAAAGTGGTTTCCTTCTTCTTTTGCACTTCCTTTTCTGTCTAACACAATGGGATGTTGCTTCAAGTATTGCATCCTTAATGCTTGCCCACTTTGCCTGTACCCCCTCACCTGTGTTTCTTTTTGCCAGGGCTAGCTTAACTCTGTTGGCCATCTTATCAAAGTCAGCTCCTCTGAAGTCCCATATTTTTGCCTTGGAATGGGATGATTTAGATGTAGTAGCCAAATTGAACCATACCATGTGATGGTCACTGGCCCCAGGTGACCTTCTACCTGGAGATCTGTGATCCCTTCTTTGTTAGTCAGTACTAGATCTAGGATAGCCCTGTCTCTTGTGGGTTGCTGTACCAGTTGTTTGAGGCCCTCCCCCTGCAGGGAATCCACTATGAGTCTAGTTCTGGCAGATGTTCCTGCTGGTATTGACCAATCTGTATCCGGCATGTTGAAGTCTCCCATTATCAGAACCTCCCCTTTAGTTGTCATGTTTTGTATATCTTCTAACAGTAATGTGTCTATGTCCTCCCTCTGGTCTGGGGGCCTGTAGACAACCCCAGTTCTTATGGCTGTCCCATTTCCTGTTTCCAGGGTGACCCACAGTTCTTCTGGCTCCTTATGTGTATTCTGAATTTCTGTAGCTTTGATATTTTCATTGACATACAGGGCCACTCCTCCCCTTTTGCACCTTGGTCTCTTCTGAACAATACATAGCCAGGTACTGAAGTCTCCCAAGTGTGGTTACTGGTAAACCACGTCTCACTAATTGCTACTATGTCAGTTTAGCCTCTGACATTGTTGCCTGCAGGTCTGGGATCTTATTTCGGCTGTGAGCATTGTGTACATGATTTTCCATTGGCCAGATTTTGGTGTGTTAGTTGTTGGGTGAAGTTTGGCATTACCCTGTGCATCATATGGGGAGACAAACCTTTTCTTACCTGGTGATGCAAATGAACAGCAAACACGCTGAATTCCTGTTTGACCACTAGCTGAGGGGGGAGGGGTGTTCTTCCCATTCGACATATGGGGTGCTGCACCCCTCTCCCAATTTGCTAGTTTAAATATTCTGCAAAGACGTCAAACTTCTGCCCCAATGCACTGACTCCCTGTTTAGTCAGATGCAGTCCATCAAAATTAAGAACTTTCGCTCCCAGAACTGTTGCCAGTTCCTACAAATCTGTTGTCCTTTCCTGGCACCAGTCCTTGAGCCACGTGTTTAGCTCCCTATCTCCCCTTCTCTGACCTTCCGTCCATCTGCTCCCTCTCCCAGACTGGCAGGATCTCAGAGAAGGAGATGCCGGACGAAATAGATGATAGTTTGTCACCCAGCCTAGTCAGGTGTTCCTTGGTCTCCACAACTGACCAGCTGGCGAGATCATTAGTCCCTATGTGTACTAGGACATCAATGTTTTCTCCTGCTTTGTGAATAATTTTAGCAATGCGGTCAGTGTCTCTCCATGCTGATGTACCTGGGAGACATCTGACCATCACCCCTGGCTGGAGATGGGTATCAACTCCCCGAATCATGGAGTCTCCTATGATCAGAAGTTTTTTGGATTTCCTTAGTGTTTGTTTAGTTTTGGTTCCTGATTTGGGTGAGTTTTGTTGTGCTAGCTCCTGTGCATGATGTCCTGCTCTGCAGTGTCTTCTGCCTCTTTATTTGATTTCAGAGATAGAGGCAGATACCTGTTTGTAAGTGTTTATATGGTTTTGGAGGCAATGTGTTGGAGAGCAGAGGTGATGGGGCTCTTGATTTGCTCCTCTAACCACCTGCCAACCTCCTGGACCAACTACCCTCTCTGCGGTCGAGGTTTTTCTGTTGGATGCTGGGGAAATGGCGGGTGGTTCTTATAATGTATTTCCTCTTCAATATGAAATTTGAGGTGTGCAATCTCTGCCCATGCTGCCGGAGCTGAGCCCTAAGATCTCAAAGGCCCAGCATGTAGGACAGTGTCCTAAATCCTGTAAGACTGTCCTTCTGAAAATTGTTCCACAGTACCTGCAGTTAATGAAATCCATTCCAAATAAGTTGCTGGGTTTGTAACCTAGTCAGAGTAATTAGAAGGAAAAAAAAAGGAAAAAAATAGCAAGTAATGGTTTAATTGTGCTTTGTTTAACTTGTTATAACAAGTTAAATTACTAAATGCCCCTGTAAATGAGATCACCTTGTGGAGGCCCCACTGATCCGCCCCTTCCTGCTCTGCCACAGGAAATGTCACAACTGTGGTACCCTATAAAAGGAGTGTAGCGTGGGGTGGTTGGGGATGGGGGTGGGTGGCTGGGCCCTTCCCCTGCCTAAAAAGAAGAACCACGGACGAAAGAACAAGGAGGTAAGAGCAGAAACAATCAGTCAACAACAAATGCAGTAACCCTGAAAGCTTATCCTAATGTTAGATAAAACTGTAAAACCTGTAAAGCACCACCTGTAATAATTTCAGAGAAGATATACCCTGTAAGAAACACTTTGCTCCAGAGAAAAATAAAGCAGTAACAGAAGATATACCTTGCAAAAGACAGTTTGAATCAGAAGATTACAGCAGTAATCTGTTAGCACCTGTAGGCACACCTTGTAATAATGCAGAAGAAGGTATACCAGCAACAACAATTTGAATCAGAGAAAAATAAAGCAATGAAATGTTAGCAACAAACAGTAGCAATCCCTGTGAGTAAAAAATAAAAACACCACCACGCAGTAAATCTGCTTAGCCAAACTAAGTCTTAATCCTTCTCCCTTGCTCTGGTAAGTTTCTCTACACTGCCTTTCAAGCAGTCTTAGAAGGAAAGAGCTCAGGTGAAGCTAGGTGCCTTGGCCAGCAAACCAAGTCTTCTACCCTTCTACCCTTCTACCCTTCTACAATGATGATTAAACAGATTTTAGATTTTAAAGCAGCAGTGTTTGTCAGCAAAAAATGTCAACGTATAGTTTTTTTTAGCAAAAAATGTATTTCTGACATCCTTTGATTCATCCTCAGTGTATTTTTAGTTTTCTCAGATAGCGAAAGGAAAGCTGTCCTGAATGTACCCTCCTGCCCTAGCCAAGCTTACCCGCTGGTTAAGCTTTTAATGTATGTTGCACCATTTTTCTTGCGCCGCAACATACATTGTTTTAACTTTTAAAAAGTTGGAACCCGGATGTATAGCACGTGTCACGGGCTCATTATCTGTAAAGTGCGGTGACGCACTGCTGCACACTATACATAATGAAGCCTCCTCGCGACTCATACTTCTGGGTTCGACTTTTGTGCTAAATAATGCATGTTGCGGTGCAAGAAAACACCACAACATACATTAAAAGCTTAAGTGGGAGGGTAAGCTGGCTAAAGTGGGAGGGTACAATCAGACAGCTTTCCTTTAAAGCAGCTTTTACTGCGAATTTTGCCACCACTCACGATTTTTACAGCTCTCTTCCACTGACGTTACTTGTTAAATGTAAATTCTAGATTCATACTGTAGATGTATTTGTATGGTGCTACCACATGTTACTGATGGAAAACAGCACAACATTGTACCAAGATATCTGACTTTTTTGACTGGCGTGGCATGGGAGTAGGTACTTTCAAAAACTTCTAAATCCCATATCTTGCTACAGGACTGAAAGAAAACAAAAAGACAAGTGTGTATCTTGATATTTTTACCAGACAAAAAACATTACTGCTGAAAAAGAAATATGATTACTAACAAATATATCATACATACACACACAGGTGTATATATATATATATATATATATATATATATATATATATATATATATATATATTATTTATTTATCTAATGTTATTATAAATTATTTGTATTTCTTGTCCTTGCTAGGTTGTACAGTGCCTAGAGCCTCTGAGATTGGTGGCTAAATACATACAATTACTATCACTACTAAATACTGCTGCTTTAAACTGAAAAGTTCTGAAAGTTCTTATAAGGCTCAGATAACTATTAGAACCTTTTATGGCTTATCAGAGCATTTTAGAACTTCAGAACATTTTGTAGCTCTCCCATCCTTATCTCTAAGCCTGTCTGTGCAGCTGCCTCTGCATACAATCTCCTAGCAGCCTTCTGTCTCTTCCTCCCAAGAGAGACTACAGTACCATTCCCAGAATGCCATGTGCCTTTTTGTAGTTCTTTTTACAGGGATGACAAACTTCCATCAACTTTGCACAGCTTCTGAGTGCCAGTTACAACTGAATGTCATGTCTGAAGCTTCATCAGTGGAAGGCTGAACAGCCAATAGTTTATTTTCTAGGTATTTATTTATTTTAATTTTTATTTAAACATGTTTTACCAGGTAAAGCAGAGCCCAGGAGGCTCATTTCCAGCTGCGACTTGGGGCGGAGATGGTCATAAGGAAGAATACAGTCACATACAATAAGACACCCCCCCCCATTTCACTACAGGGCAAAGTGAATGCAGAAAAGTACAATGCAAGTAGCCTTGAGATACAGTAGCATAGAAATAGGCAGTAAAATTATTTCAAGTCCCTTGGCTGGGACACATACAAGCTGCATGGTGCCTGTAGCCCTGAAATAAAGTAGCAGCTCTATGTCAGATTCAAGTGAAGGAAATATGTCGGGGGCAGCTGGGGCAAGACACTGCAGATGAGTGATGAACCTTGATTAATCTCTTGCATGAGAAATAGGTAGGCAATGTGTTGATATTGGCAGGGAGGCTGTGCCACTCTTCCGACCATTTTGCTAGTTTATCCAGCTCTCTTCTCATTCTGCCCACCCCATCTGGATCACCTACTCTGTTGCAGATCTTGTCATCTGCAAACAGACAAATCTTACCCTCCAGTCCATCTGATACATAGATACATAGACAGTGTTGGCAGATAAGGGCCTATGGCCCATCCAGTCTGCCCATTTGAGCTTGTAAGTTCAGTTTATGTTTTCCTAGAAGTCTGTTGCCCCTTACCCTTGACCTCCAGAATTCCTTTATGTCTATCCCATGCATTCTTAAATCCTGTGATTGTTTCAGCCCCCACCACTTCCTCTGGCAGGGTGTTCCACTTGTCCACCATCTGTTCTGTGAAGAAATTCTTCCTCATGTTTCCTCTGAATCATCCTCCTTCCAACTTCATCCCATGCCCTCTAGGCCTGGTACATCTTTTTCGCTTAAAAATAGCGTATGCCTGCACCCTGTTCCTCCCTGTGAGATACTTGTATGTCTCTATCATATCCCCTCTCTCCCTCCTCTCCTTCAGGGAGTACATGTTCAGTTCCTTCAACCTGTCTTCATAGGACTTGTGATGCAATCCATGCACCATCTTTGTTGCCCTCCTCTGAACCTTCTCTACCCCTGCCTATGTCCTTACGTGAGTATGGTCTCCAGAACTGTACACTGTACTCCAGGTGGGGCCTCACCAGTGTCGTGTATGGTGGAATTATGACCTCCCATTTCCTGCTGGTGATGCCCCTGCCTATACATCCCAGCATCCTATTTGCTTTACCTGCTGCCTTGTCACACTGTTTCCCTACCTTGGGGTCATCAGAGATGATAACCCCAAGATCCCTTTCCTGTTTGGTGCATGCTATATCCTCACCCCCAACTGATATATTGTGCCAGGGTTTTGTGCCCCATATGCATTATCTTGCACTTCTTTGCATTGAATTTCAACTGCAAACCCCTGACCATTCTTCAAGTTTCTGCAGGTCCCTTCTCATTCTGTCTACACTCTCTGGTGTGTCTACTCTGTTACAGAGCTTTGTGTCATCAGCGAACAGTGAAATTCTGCCTTCTAGGTCCTCTGCGATGTCACTGATGAAGATGTTGAATAGGACCGGTCCCAGCACTGATCCCTGTGGTACCCCACTGGTCACTTTTCCCTCTGTGGGTGACAGCCATTTACCACCATCCTCTGTGTCCTGCCACCCAGCCAGTTACATACCCACCACACTACTGTCCTGCCCACACCCATATTCCCCAGTTTGTGTAGTAGTCTTCTATGTGCACAGTGTCAAAGGCCTTGCTGAGTCCAGATGAGGCCATGTCACTGCCCTCCCTGATCCACCTCCTAGTCACCCAGTCAAAAATTCACGGGTTGGTCTGACATGACCTCCCCTGGTGAAACTATGCTGCCTTGGGTCCTGTAGTCCATTGACAACCAGATGCTACCAATCTCCTTCAGTAGTGCTTCCATGATCTTCCCCACTATCGAGGTGAGGCTGACTGGTCTGTGATTCCTGCTTCCTCTTTGTTCCGCTTTTGTATAAAGGGACTACATCTATCCTCAGTCTTTGGGTACCTCCCTGTTTCCAGTGATCTGCTAAACAGGATAGCCAGAGGTTCAGCCACCACCTCTCTTGATTCTTTAAGGACTCTGGGTGCACCATCTGGCCTCATTGCTTTATCAACTCTTATTACTTCCAGTTCCTTCTGGACCCTTTCTTGTGTAAAGGGACTTGTGTCCATTTCTGCACATTCTCACCCTTTGTACTCCCTTCAGACCCATTATCCTCCTCTTCCTCAGTAAAGACTGAGGCAGAAATACCTGTTCAATATGTCAGCTTTACTGTTGTCATCCTCCATGGCCCCATCCTCCCCTTCAGTCTCACTATCCCTCCCTTTGTCTTTCTTTTTCCTTATGTACCTGTAAAAGGTTTTGTCCCCTTTACCCACTGATTTTGCAATGTGTCCTTCTGTCTGAGCTTTGGCTTACCTTACTGACCTCCCTGCCTCCCTTTGCGTCTCCTGGTACTTATCCCTATCCCTTCTGCCTGTGTCTTTTGTTATTGCCTAGAATGCAATCTTTTGGCTTTCACTTTCTTTGCTACCTCTTTGGAAAACCATAATGGTCTCCTCTTCCTTTTCCTCTTGCTAACCTGTAATGCATAATTCTGTTGTTCTTGTAATCCCCATTTTAAATACCTACTGTTCCTCAACCCTGATTCCTGTCCCATTCCCCTTAACGCCTCTTTCAAGTATCTCCCCATTTTCCCAAAGTCTGCCCCCCTAAAATCCAGGATACGTGTTTTTGTGTGGTTTGGTTCTGCTCTTTATGTGATTTCAAACCACAATGACAGGTGGTCACTGTTCCCCAGGTGCTCCCCACTGTTACCCCATCACACTGTCCCTGTTTGTGAGCACAAGGTCCAGTATTGCCTTCTGCCGAGTTGGTTCCATGACCAGTTGCTTGAGGAAGGCACCCTGAAGGGAGTCCAGGATAAATCTGCTCCTAGTTGATGCTGCTGCTGGGATGCTCCAGTCCACTTCTGGAATATTGAAGTCTCCAACCAGTACTACCTCACCCTTGTCTGCCATCCTTTGGATGGCTAGCATCAACTCCTATCTGTTTCTTCCTCCTGGGCTGGTGGTCTAGAGCCACACCTGTGCAGATGGCTGTCCCCATTTTCCTTTCCAGCTTAACCCACAGTATCTCTCCCCATTTGTTCCTCCTGGATCTCTGTGGCCCTTATGTCATTTTCACATACAGTGCCACTCCTCCTCCCTTCCTGCCTGCTCTGTCTCTTCTGAATATGTTGTAGCCAGGTATGGCCATCTCCCAGTCATGGTTATCATTACACCAGGTTTCAGTGATGGCCACAATGTCCAGGTCTGACTGTACCATGACAGCCTCCAGATCTTCCATCTTGTTGCTAAGGCTCTTGGCATTTGCACATGGCTTTTCATGATTTGACCTCCCTAGACTGTTTTGCTGTTCTACTCAGCCCCTTCCTTGGTTGTTCTTTATCCCTGGTTCTCCTTGCTGTCTGCCCTTCTGCTGAATTTTGCCCTTTTCTGCCTATCCACCTCTTGGGCACTAATCTCCATCTTTGCATACTGCTTTGAAGGATAGTCACTCCTCTGGTTCACTGGTTCCACTGCTAGCTGTGGGGAGTGAGCAAGTAGGTACCCTCCTTGTTGGCCTGCCACCCCTTTGCTAGTTTAAATGTCTTGTCAATGTAGCATTTAAACTTATCATTGAGTCTTGGATTCCCCTCCAGGATGGATGCAGGCCATCAGGCTTGAACAAACTTCCATCCCGCCAGGTGGGTCCCCAGTCACCAATGAATCCAAACCCTTCCTCACAGCACCAGTTCTTCAACCATGAGTTAAATTTCCTGGTGCATGCAATCCTATGCTCTCCCTTGCCTCTCACAGGTAGTACCTCTGAGAAAGTGACAGAATTAGCTACTTGCTTGAGACCCCTCTCCAATTTCCTAAACTCTTCCTGAACTTTCTTTGGCTCCCCATTTGCCAGGTCATTAGTACCTAGGTGGATAATGACATCCAGCTCACCCTCCCGTCTTGCCTTCCCAGTGATCCCCAGGATCTTTCTTCCATCCCTCCATGCCGTGGTACCTGGTAGGCACCTCACCTCCCTGTCCTCCCCCTCCTGTGTTCCTAGCTGGATCCCTCTTACGATGGAGTCCCCCACCAGGATTCGCTTCCTCCTCCTCCTCTGGGGTCCACTGCTTTCCCCGCTGAGGTCACCTCCTTGGCTAACCTCCATATCCTTTCCTTCCACTTCTCCGGGTACCTCTATTTGGTTGTCCTCGTTTGCCAGTGTGGCATATGAGTTCTTGAGTGGAATAGGATCTGGGATGTGCCTCTGCCTGACCACTCTAACCCTCCCTGAGCCCACTGTCATCCAAGTGCTCCTCGTTCTCGGCATCCTTTGAGGCAGTTGTATTGGACTGGGTGGTCTCTGGATAGGGGTCCTGGTACTCCTGACCCAGTTTACTTCCGCTCTGAGTCTGGCTGCCTCATCCTGGTCCAGAGGATGCATGCAGATAGGGCAGCACCTCAGTGTCCAGAAGGTCTGCCTGAATATGGCTGCCCCACAGCCACTGCATTGCAACACTCCCACATTATACTGCAATTATACTGCTATTCCACTACTTGTCTGCTCTGAGCTCTCCTAGTTCCTTTTATTAATTTACTGTCCTAAAAATCCTGCTACTGATCCTCAGATAATTTTCTTTAAAAAAACAAAACAATAAATAAATAAATGAGTCAAAACACTTGTCGTGCTGAGGGTGGGCTTCTTCCCCCTTATGCCCCTCCTACTTCACACCCCTTACTATACCCTGTGTTTAGCTCCTGTCAATCAGATTTAACAGGGCATATAATTAAGAGTTGGGGGAAGGGAGGGAGGAGGAGCAATTAAAGACAACACAGAATTACACCACCAACTCTACTTGCTACCTCAACTCTGACTAAGCCCCACCTCCAGTTATCACGTAGCTGAGGTCAGAGGCCAGACAATTAACACCCTTCACCCAACTACAGGGGCAGTCAGACAAGCCAAGATAAAATTTGCAGCAATTAAAGACAGCACAGAATTGCACCACCACTACGTTTTAAATTTTCAACAGCCCAAAAACAATTCTAAGTAGAGACAACAAAGAAAGTACAGTGTCACTAAAAGCCCACAATCTAAGTTTAAAAGAAAAATAGCAATTACCAGTTACTCTAAAGCACTGAATTGAATATGTTTCCTTCCTTCCCCTTCTGGCTGCAATGTCACTGATGAAGATATTGAAGAAGACTGGCCCCAGGATTGATCCCTGAGGTACCCCACTTGTGACTTGCATCTCTTCTGACTGTATACCATTTACCACCACTCTCTGTTTTCTGCCCGCCAACCAGTTTGCCACCCAGTTAACCAACCTCTGACCCACCCTGAGCCTACCCAGCTTATTAATCAATCTTCTATGTGGAACAGCATCAAACGTTTTGCTGAAGTCAAAGTAAGTGACATCAATGGCTCCCCCTTGGTCCACCACTCTGGTTACCCAGTCAAAGAAATCTATGAGATTAGTTTGACAGGACCTTCCTGTTGTAAACGCATGCTGTCTTGGATCCTGTGCTCCTATGGATTCCAGGTGTTGCACTATCCTTTCCTTAAGGAGTGCCTCATAATCTTGCCCACTACTGAGGTAAGACTGACTGGTCTGTAGTTCCCTGCCTCCTCCCTGCTACTACTCTTGTTGAGTGGGATCACATGAGCCCTTCTCCAGTCTTCTGGGACCTCTCCTGTGCTCAGAGACTCACTAAACAGTTCTGATAATGGCTCTGCTAGTTCTACCCTTAGCTCTAGTACCCTGGAATGTATGCCATCAGGTCCCATTGCCTTGTCCACCCTGAGTTTATCGAGCTCTTGTAGGACCCTTTCTTTTGTGAAGGGACTAGTGCACACCTCCCTCTCCTGTGTCCTTGGTGCTGAGCTGTGGGGCCTGCCCTACCTTCTCCTCAGTAAATACTGAGCAGAAGTATCTGTTTAGGACAGATGCTTTTCCTTGGTCCTCCTCCACACACTCCCCTTTATCCCCTTTGATCTTAGCAATACTCCCTCTGGACTTTCTCCTTTCAGTAATGTATCTATGGAAAGTCTTGTCCCCTTCTTTTACTGTTGGTGATAGTGTTTCCTCTGTTTGGACCATCTCTGCCTTATTGCCTTCCCTGCTTCCCTTAGGGAAGTTTGGTATGCCTCCCTATCTTCATCCTGCTGCATTCCCTTACATTTCCTGAAGGCCAGCCTTTTGGCTCCAACCTTTTCTGCTACTGTTTTTGAGAACCAAAGTGGTTTCCTCCTTCTTTAGCTCTTGCTTTTCTCTCTAACACAATGGGATGTTGATTCAAATATTGCATCCTTAATGCTTGCCCACTTTGCCTGTAACCCCTCACCTGTATTTCTTCTTGCCTCTGTATCTGCTAGTGTGGTGGAAGGCCAACTTGGACTTCCTCATTTGAATATGTGCATCTATCAGCAATTGATCTGCTCCCCCCACCCTTGCTAGTTTAAAAGTGCTTCAATGAGCTCTGTAAACTTGTACCCTTATACCCTGGTGCTTTCCTTAGAGTGGTGTAGGCGATCCCACTTGTATAGCCTTTTATCCCGCTTGGAGTGTCCCAATGTCCTACATTCCCAAGCCCTCCTCTCTGCATCACTCCTTTAGCCATGACTTGAACCAAGTGATCAGAAACAGCTTCCCCTCTCCCATAAACCAAACTGGCAGGACCTCTGAAAAGGATACTGAGGTCGCAGTTGTTTATGCTTCCCTTCCAGCTTAATAAACCTATCATTCACCTCCCATAAGGGTCTGCTAGCCAGGTTATAATCCCTAGGTGGACAATGACATTGAGCACTTCCTACCTCCCCTTCCACTAACAAGCCTCTCTACCCTGTGTGCATCCCTCCGAACCAAAGCCCCTGGAAGGCACCTTAGCATCCTGCTTCCCCAGTCCCCTACACCCACTAGTACCCCCTCTATCCCCTAATGATGGAGTCCCCTACCACAAGTACCTTCTTAGACATTATCTTCCTTTTGCACTTCGAGCTTATTGCAGGTGTCACCTTAAGGGCAGACCTGGCATCCTGAGAGGTAACAGGTTCTGGTCCCCTGATTAGGAAGACCAGATCTACTGAGTTGTACAGGGGAGCAAACTGGTGCACTGTTAACACCCCAGGGCCTCCACCCCTGCCCTGGTTGACCCTTTATGCCCCACCCCATTTTCCAACTACAGTACACCCCCAGCGTGGCCCCTAGGTATCTTTTGGTAAAAAAGAGGAGTAGTGACTGCCTGCACCAACCCACATTTGGACCTGCTCTGGAGAAAGCTAAGTTCAACCTTTACCCTGGCTAGAACTGCCACGATTGGTATAAAGTTACTGCACACCAGGCAGCACCACCTTCTTCAGAGGACCACAGCGAAAATGGCTGCCCACAAGTGTTGCATCTTACTATGTCCCCTCCTCGCCATAACCTGTTCCTGCATCCTCCACCCTGGCTCCCTCACAGTCCTGTCTCTCTTATTGCACTGGCCGCCACTCAGCCATCAGCTAGAGGTAATGAAACTGTGTTCTTAACAAGGACCTGTTTATCAGTGTACCAAGACAGTATTTTCTAGGGCTCCTGAAATACCTTGTAATAGCACCCACGCTGCTTGCCTCTAAGGTATCCCACACTTACTTGATCCTGATCCTTCCTACCAAGCTTCCCCAGAAAGTATCCTGCTGTTACCTGCTACAAAAAGAAAGAAACCAAAACCAGGAACAGCACATGCTACCCCTGCAGTTATACCAAGCAATTATAGTATGACTCTCTTGGTGGGAGGAACCAGTGCCTTCCCTACAGCATGGCGTTACCTTGTCTGGAGTCCCCTGCGGTATTGTAGAATCCCTACAGGTGTCCCTGCAGACAGCATCCTCCTTCAAGTTATCTTCACTCTAGGAGTTGCTTAGGCCCTGTGGGGAAGTAGTGGACTGCTAATGCCTGGTTGGTGTTGGGAAGTTATGTTACCTTGGCCCCCTACAAGAATGATGGCAAAGTGGGCCAGCAATACTCCCGCCTCCAAGCCTCATATAAGTCCCTCCCACCTCCCTGCCATTATTTCTCCATCACACACAACTGATCAGCACAGTATTGTAGGAAAAAAGCAAAATGGGATCTCTACCGTATCACCACTTTTCCCTGCTCTGGCTCCACTATTGTGGTACTGGAAGTCAGAATTTTGAGCATTTTAAAGTTTGGACTGCTAGTGCCTGATTGGCACTAGACAGTCTCTTAACCCAGCACACAATGGCGCCAAAGTCAGTCACTGATACTCGGCCCCTTTAGCATTCCACCAAGTTCCTCCTGCCTCATGGACACACTTTCCTCCTCACACACAGCAATCAGCAATATGTTGTAGAAAAAAATGGTATCTCTGCTCCCTCACTGCTGCTTCTGCTGCATGACAGCCACCTGGTGGAGACTAGGTTGGAGCTCAGCTGGGAGCACCAGAAGAGGGAGGGGTTGCTGACAGATGCCCAGCATGCATGTGTGCATGCGTCACTGCATGTCAGTGAAATAGGAGGATGGAGGAAAAACTCTGATCTGCTCCATGCCAGTGTAACCACCCTACCAATTTAGGGGCTTATTTTATGCCTGTAGCTCCCGTTTGCTCTCCTCCTCCATAGCACTAGGAATGCCTGCTATTTTTTATTTTGGTTCCTCAGTCCTTTTGTGCCCTTGTAGCTCCAATAGCAGCCCCAGTATTATTTCAGCCCATAACGGGCTCCAACATTTAAACCGCGATCTCCCGCTCAGCCAATGCACCAAGGTGCAGAGGGGATCGCGCAGGTGCAAGTGGCACCTTTGATTGCGACTGCTCATCTTTGCGGTCAACCAAAAGAGTGTCCAGTGGTTCCAGTGTCCCCATCTTCCCAAGTGGGACCCAGTGACCATGGCCAGAGTCATGAGAGATCATTTTTCTAAATAAATAAAGAAATCCACAGAGTGCTTAAGATGAATATTAATGAGCCAGAGCCCCAATTGCAATAAATACTTAGGAGGGTGCTTCTGCCCTCAAGGAAGTGGTGTTTCAGCTGCTGTCGAGAAAACGTAAATGTTAATAAATAAATGTAACTTCTGTGTGGGTTTTGGGACCAAATGTCTGTGGGAGGGGAATGGTTAAATAAACACTTTAAACTGACTGCACCAGAGAATGTTGGGACTCAGAGAATGACAGCCTGTCTGCTGCAAACAAGGGGTCTAAAATATTGGCAGAAGCGACAGGCAAACTGACTGAGAAAATTACAAAAGCTGGGCAGCAACTTAAAGGACATGGCAGTGGATATTAAACTGTGGGGCATTTGGGCAAATATAATAATAATTCTGGCAGCACCAGGACTTTATTTAGGACTATATTAATTCTGCTTAAGGGACTGTGTGTTCAGCAGCCCTTACAGAGCAGCAACAGCCAATTGGAAAGCTGGATTGTTAAGCTCAGACTTGTGGAATCTTTTGCCAAAGCTCATGGGAAACCTCCTAATGCTCATGGGGAAACTGTAGGGACTTAATTCAGGTGCCCAAACAGTAATCCAACTGTGCCTCGAGGAGGCTTAATGAATAATTTGTTTTACTGATTGACAAACCTTCCAGCCAGTCAGAGGCAAAGCAACCAATAGCTTCAGCCAATAAGGAGCTTCAAGAAAGCCCCATAAAAGACTGTGTTTCAGCAGATTTTTGAGATTTGAGTGGGAGTCCCTCATGAAGGTGGGGGCTCAGGTCTCCACCAATGCAACTGGGCCCAGTGATCCTGTGTAAGCCCATCCACCCAGGAGGTTGTTTTTTTTGCCTTCTTTGCCAATAAAGTTAAAGTAATTTCATTAAAGCAGAACCTGCTAGCCTTGGGGTTTCCAGAAGAATGTCCTCCATATGCTAGCCTTCCCTTCCACGTTGGGGGAAAAATGTGGACCTGCAAGTTGATGTCAAGTCAGCAGTGACAGCGCTGAATCTGCCTCAGTGGTGAGAGAACTGATGACTTCAGGAGCCTTTATGATAGAGACCATATCGTGAGGAGGCTGATCGAGTAATCTTGTGCCCAGCGATGCAAGAAAAAGAGAAATGCTTCTTGGGACTGCCATGTCTTAGAGATTGGTTACTGTTGAAACTGTTCATTTGGTCAGCACTCTGTATCTACTGCACCTAATCCTTGCCCAGTGCGGGTGGACCTACATCAGTTAGGGGGCCCAGCGTAGTCCAGTTTAAATATAAATGTGTTGATATATCTTTATTTGCTAAGAGCCTACAGGACTGAAAGGGGAGCACTCAAATCTGGGGCTCATCCTAACTTTGCCTTGGAGATCCACTATTTTTTTTTATTTTCTTATTGTATGCCCCTGCATCTCAGCCTGCCATACCTCCAGCCACCATCCTCTCTTCTGAGCAGCCCACAGGCTCACTCACATCTGGCTGGCATGCAGTGTGCCCACGGAAGGGTTCCCACTTCTTCACACCAGGCTAGGAACCACTACCGGAGTGCAATTTCACGACAGGCCCCCCTGGATTGAGAGTCGACCATCCGGCTGCTCAACCGACTGCTCCCTTTTCCTCATGTTTTTGTATGCCCGAGAAGTAGGATGTGCAATGAAATCATGGCACAATGTGCTGGCGTCGCGTGCCCACCCTTAAGTACCACTTCTGCAGTACCCTTGGTTTCCATTGGGGGCCACTGCAGAGTGATGGAAACTCAGAACAATACCCAGGGAAAGGAGAGCAATCCATCGGATGCTCCATCCTTTCCCTCCCCAGCCAACCCCCGACGGCCTGTGCGCATTCCCGAACCCTGGTCGTCAGCATGGTGCGAGGTGTGGAGTCCAGCACCTCAACCCTCAGGGCCACTGGGCCAGCCTTAGGGGGGTACAGTATTTAATTAATAATTAGTCAAGCTGTCCTGTGGAGCTGTGAACCTCAGCCATTTGCCACATGGAACTGAGACATCAAGTCTGAGTTTGCAAGATTGCTTAAATTACTCAATTTGCTAAAGTTGAAGAAATAGTAATGAAAACAGTTATTTCGTTGGATATGGATGTAAAGAAACTGGGTCACCCTAGCCCTAGGGAATAATCACCCAATAGGAAGCTCAAGTTGGAAAGGACCATGGTAGCCAGGGTGACTCATGGTTGAGGAATTTGCAGCATTAAATGTGCTGAATGTGTTCAGATTATAAATGTGCTGAATGTATCAGGAATCACAAAGGTGCTAGATATTCAGAAAATGATAATTGGATTAAAACAAATGTAACAGGCTGGTTACTCTACATGTGTTCAGCCTGCAAAATGTAGGGCCACCCTTCACACTTTCAAAAGACTGTACATAGTTCAAGTGCTTAATGCTTTCCAGTTAAAGTAACCAATCTTTCTTAATTTAGCCGGCCAACGTACAGCTGCACCATCCATCAGGCCTGCACCCTAAATGGACTTTGATAACTGGGTACCCAGATTTAAGGATGGGATTTTGGGGTCTCATATCTAATGTGGGGACTGGTACCAGTGTGGGCAAGAGTAATATTTGTATCATCTGATTTTATGCAGTTTAGATAGCCAGGGCTCTGGTCATCTTAAAGTTAATACAAGGTGCGATTACATTTTGATTTGAAAAAGCAGCGTATCCTCCCAGCTGGAGGGTTTCACCAGCATGAACCTAAACTTCTAATCTGCCTATAAATATTGTAAATATTAATACTGCATCACCTTTACTCCCCCCCAATTCCTAAGCCCTGTCCCCCTGTAAATAAACTGTTCATTGTTGTTTTTGCAGATACCTGTGTCATGAGCATATTATTAGGATCAAGTCTCTAAATGGTAGCTGTATTGAAATGTGGGGAAATGTTATCGGGTAATATTTTAGGGTGGCTTATGGTTACAGTGGGGGGGGGTACAGCATCCTAGGGGGTTGTACCAGGTTCCATTCCAGCCCACTTAAAGCTAAACTCTGGGTGGAGGCACCATGTCAATGTAATATATTGGAAAAGAACCATTTTAAAGAAATCTTGGGAACCCAGGCCCCTCAACCTTGTTGTAGCCAGGCAAGGCAGTGGTAGTAACTCTGGGATAGCACTGCCTAGGGGTTACACCAGCACCCCACACAGGCTCTCACAAGACCGTGTCAACTAGTCAGTCAGCTATATAGGTCCTTGGTAAGTGGTGATTAGCCTGTAAGTCAATGAGAAGGTTGGTAACAGGGCTGGGGGTGCCGTCGAGAGGAACTGGAAAGAAAGAGCTGTATGAAAAAAAAAAGAAAAAGGTCAGACATGACGCATGAGGAGTTGAGAGTGTCCCATTATTAAGGTTCTTTGTATATATGTGACCCTTCACCCCATGACCCCCTGATCACTGACTACCCTAATGAGAGCACCAGCACAGGTGGGTGGGCTCACCATTAGTCCTTGGGTGATGCCCCATATTCTCCACATCCAGGAGTTGCTCCCAATGGGAAGCATTTCTCACTCTGAAACTTTTTTTTGTTCCTGGATCCTAGCTTTAAATGTGGGGCTAGAATGTCTGCATCTTGGGGCCCAAAAAACTGCATTTGGGACAGGAGTGCAGCATGCAACTGACTTCACTTAAACTATGAAAGTTCATCCACATATTTACAGCTCAGTCCAGGGGCTCAGTTTATTCTGTATAGCAGTTCGTGAAATAAGTCACATCGCATCTGCTTTAATGAGGATGACGGAATCATTATATCACAGATGTAAGGCTCCATCAGCCATAGAAATATTAATCTTTAGGGCACCTCACAGAGGCAAGTGAGACTTAGAGAAGAAAAAGAAGACAAACATTCCTGTCTCATCTTCAAACCCGTACACATCATCAGTTCTACTACATCCTATTTGGCAATCAACATTATTGCTGTCACTCGACCAGTGACTTTTGGACTATCTCTCTGTTCTCTGAGCCTGTATCTAAGGTTACAGAGACCTACTTGTCTACAAGTTATCCTCTTGCCCTGTCCCAGCCCCTCTTGAAGCAGTCCACTGTTCTACTCAATACCACTTCCGCTGGTAACGCATTCCACCCAGGTACCACCCTCTCCATAAAAAAGTGTCTCCTCATCTCCCTCCTGAACCTTCCTCCCTCCAGTCTCATATCATGACCCCGGGTGTCCCTCCCCTGCCTTACTTTGAACAGCCCCTCCGTACCTGTCTTGCTCATTCCTTTCATATACTTGAAAGTTTCAATCATTCCTTTCTAAGAAATGACAGCTCTAGCTGCCAGTGACACATTCCATGGTACAGAACATGAAACGTCCCAAGGCTGCACTGCTAACGCCACAACACTCTGCTTGAAAAAAAAAATTAAAAATCCACAAAAAGGTTATTGTGTCATTAGACTTCTAATCGCAATAACAATCTCTGAGACTCTTATTTCCAAAGATTAATGACTAGCTGGTAAGAGGTGGCCCTCTACTCAACCACCAACCCCAACCTGGTTGTTAATCCCCAGGAAATGATCCGTTCCTCTGTTGTTACTGCTTAAGTAATAAATCTCAGAGCAAGCCCCCTCTCCCCATAAAACAGACTCATATGCAGCAGGTTGTGGTTTGTATTAGTGATGCTGAGATAGTGCTCTTGACTATTCTAATGGGATCCAATAGATAGCCCATATATCCAACACAGGATCTGAGATCTTATCCAACTGTTTTAGGATTTTGGATCCCAGGTCACATAGTGAGATCCAAGTTCAGATAGTGGGATCCAAGGTCAGATATCTCCCTTGGATCCAAGACCAGATAGTGGGATCTGAGGTCAGATGTCTGCCTCAGATCCCCCAGATACAAGGTCAGAAAGTGCGATCCAAGTTCAGATGGTGGATCCAAGGTCAGATGTTTGCATCGGATCCCTTGGATACAAGGCCAGATAGTGGAATCTGAGGTCGGATAGTTGGATCCGAGTTCAGATGTCTGCATCAGATCCCTCTGATCCAAGGTCGGATAGTGGGATCCAAGGTTGGATAGTGAGATCTGAGGTCAATGTCTGGCTCGGATCCCTCAGGTCCTGGGTAGTCACATCAGATCATTAGTATCCTATTGGATCTTAGTTGGCAGGATCCAGTAGTCAGTTACTAACAGAATCTGATGCCATGCAATATCAGAGAAATTGGCGGTATTCACTGATATCTGATTCTGTCAAATACTGTCTAGGAAACACTAATTTGTATGCAGATATAATTCAGATCTTGATCAAAAGGAACTGATAGCTAAATCAGTAAGGGTTCCCTGGTAACTTTTTTAACTACCCTGACTCACAAGGTAAGTGATGCTGATGGCCTTTGATTAGATGGTGCCTAGATTCAAGGTGGTAAAGTGATTTGGCATGCCATGCTGCCTCCACCTATGGGGATCATTTTGACAAATCTAAGCTGCCAGGGTGCTGCCCTTGAGGAAAATATACAGATATCCTACCCTTCTCCCCCACAATAACAGAGGACCTGGCTCCATCCAACACAATACACCACAAACCAAATGCAATAATATTGTACAGTAAAACACACAATGCAGTGATAAGGATGGAGACAGTAAATGCTATGAAACAAGCATTTGTCAATGCCGAATGTTTGCTTGCTGGCATTGGCATTGGTAGTGTAGAAGTTACAGAGCTGCATAATAGAAATGGCAGTGAAGTACTGAACTGAAGCCAACCCCACCACCACCCTGCAGAGAGTGACAGGCATTGGGGTGTGCCTTTGGGTCTTTAGGCATAATGGCCATGCCATTTCACCACACCCTACCCTGCAGACACTGACAAGTGTCACGGTGTGCCCTTATGCGCACCCCATTCCATCAGGAAATATGGTGAGATGGAGTGCGGTATAGGAGAATGGGGTGAACTTTGGGGCCGAAAGAGTCAAGGCATACCTCAATGCCTCTCACTGGCTGCGGGGTGTGGAAATATTATGAGCATTACAGGCGAGAATCCCAAGTCACACCCTGATGCCCTGTCATTCTCTACAGGGTGGGCGCTATGGTTGGAAACCCTAACACCTCAGGCATTCTTGGTATTTTCACTCCAAATTTTCAACATGTTTTTTTTGTGACCGCCACCTCATGAACAGTGGCAATATCAGTTTGTTAGCGGAAAGCTGCTTATGCACAGTGACTACTGCATTTAGCACCACAGGTGCAAAAACACATTCCGAACAGGATGTGAAAAATGACAGCTGTACTGTTCATGGGGAGGTTTAAAAAATGGCAATGTTGCAAATCTGCAGTAAAAATATTAAAAAAACTGGTGAAGTCACGAGCGTGCATAGAAACTGTGCAACGCACACCCGTAATGTAATTAGTTTGGGGATTTTTTACAGCAGATTGTCAACACAGGCATTTTGGGACCTCCGATCATGAACAGTGTCACTGTGATTTTCTTTATCTGTCCCGAACAATGATTTCTCACAGCGTCCACGCATCTCTGCGCTGAAAGTGTGAAAACATATTGTGGCCATGTTGTGAAAAATGACAGCTGTACTGTTCATAAGGAAGTGTGGAAAAATGCCACTGGTGAAAATCTGGACTGAAAATATTACAAAGTCATGAACTTACGAGGGTGCGTGGAAACTGTGCAATTCTCACTCGTAACACAGTCATTTTATGGACTTTTGTCACCAAATTTTCAACATAGCCATTTTAAGACCTCTGCTCATGAACAGTGTAACTGTGATTTTCTTAATCTGTCCCAAACATTGCTTTCGCACGACTGCACCATTATGCGCTACATGTTCGAAACACATTTAGGGCAACATGTGAAAAATGGCAGCTGTACTGTTCATAAGGAAGTGTAATAAAATGGCAATGTGGAAAATCTGAGTGAAAATATAGAAAATTCGCAAACTTATGAGCGACGTAGAACTGTAACACATGCTCAATAAAACAGTCATTTTAGGAATTTTCACAAAATTTTCAACATAGCCATTTAAGACCTCTGCTCATTAACAGTGTCACTGTGATTTTCTTAATGTGTCCCATACATTGATTTCGTACACCAACTAAGCCATTGCATACGCTACATAGAGGAACACGTTTTGGGTAAGATGTGAAAAATGACAGCTGTACTGGTCATAAGGAGGTGTGGTAAAATGGCAATGTTGAAAATCTAGGGTGAAAATATTGAAAATTTGCGAACTTACGAGCTTGCGTAAGAACTGTGCAATGCACGCTCATAAAACAGTCATTTTTAGGAATTTTTCCACCAAATTCTCAACATAGACTTTTTGAGAGCCCACCTTATAAACAGTGGCAGTGTCATTTTGTTACTCAGTCCTGAAAGGTTATTTTGCGCAGTGACTGCGAAATCACCCTTCGGGCCCGATTAACGCCATGACAGTGAGAACATTCATGAGAAGGGGTCCCAAAAACCCCATGTTGAAAATTTGGTGCAAAAATTCCAAAAAATGCCTGAGATATGCAGCAAAGTTGAAAAAACCCTATCTATCCCATTATACAGCTTACTGGCATTTCCTCAGTTCGCGGTCGGCTTTGAAGAGTGCAGACGTGTTCCCGGTCCACCGAAGATCGTCGTGCTGGAGTCCGGAGGCAAGTATGAGGTGGGGACGTGGGGAGGCGGGGTGCACAGTGGGTGGGCGCGGGTGGGGCAGAGACAGTGAGGACTGTTTTCAGTTTCAGGTTGTTTGTTTTTAAAATGACGGGACGTTTGCCACGCTGGGTGGGCTCCCAGCGTGGCACAAGGATGGCTGGTGGGGGCATGGAGCCTACAGGGACTGGGTACCCCATTGGTGATACATCTGTTGCCACGCTGGGGTGGACTCCCAGAGTGGCACCCTGTACTGGGGACCAGTGGAGCCGATGGGGATTGGGCACCCCCGTCGGCTATCGATGTGTATGCGCTGGGGTGGGCACCCAGCGTTGCATATGGAACTCTGTTTTGGGGCGCAGCACAGCCGACGGGGATTGGGCACCGGCCGGCCACACAGTGTGTGCGTAGTGAGCACGCAGTATGCGTGCATGTGAGTGTGTGTGTGTGGTGTGTAGGGGACGCGCATGAGCAGGCGATCTCTTATCGCTGCTCACTGAAGTGTAGCTCCCCCTTTCAACTGTACTCCACTGCAGCTTGGACTGCTGTCATAGACAGCTCCATCAGGCATTGAAGAACTGCGGCCGTGCCTGCAAACACACTGACTGAATTGGAAGAGGGCTGCCACACCTTCGAAAACTCGGATGATGGCACTATGTTTCTTGCACATGTGTGCAAGCAAGCATAACAAGGATGAACTTTATTAAAGGAGAATAGAAACACAGGAACAGGAAGGGAAACTGAGTGTGGAAAGAAATGAAAAAATGACAATAAGCGGGGGGATGAATTCCACCACTCTCCATGCATTATAACTCCCCCAAGTTCCTACAACCCTCCCCCGGTTCACCAGATACCCAAAATCCATTACTGGAGCTTCCGCACTCTATGCAAGGCCCCTGGAATTTTGCAGTTAAATAGAACTTGCATCATGCTGCAGAATATATGTGGTGCCACAGAATCCATTGCTCTTGGTGAATTTTCTTTTAAATATACAGTCTTTCCATAGTGCCTGCCTGACTCCCTTTGCCTCCTTGTTTAATGTGAAGCCCATTGGATCAGCAGCCCTTTTCAGTTGTGGAAGACACTGGCTTTGGAAGATATGTGCAGCAGTTTCAGTTACAGTACCAGATCCCATCACATTCCACATCTGCGTGGACTGTAGTGCCAAAGATATATGAGAGCGTGAGAATGTCAAGTGGAACACTACTCTTGGAAGCTGTGGGGGAGAGTTTCCCACTGCACCTCAGACATCTGGAGCAGTACCAACTCCATGCATGAGCAGCTCTTCATGACCAAACACTGATGTGTGCAAAAGCCTATGTCTCTTGGTGCCCATTCATCCTTCTCCTACCATGTCACTGACTCTCCCTTCATTTCTCCACAATCTGGCAGTCATTCAAGGTCTGCTCTTCTCAATATGGGGCTAATGGAGAAAGATCACACATCACTGAATAGCCTGACATTCATACAAGAGAGATGCTGCTGTCTTGGGCAATTAGTACCAATCTACACATTGTTTTTTTCATCACCGGTAACAGGGTTAATACAGTAAAATTAGCTGGAGATGGGAATTTCATCAGCATTCGTTGCTTTGCTTTGCTCACACCTTGAATCTAGTGGTCACTTCTGTGCTACTTTACAATTCTGAGGCTAGCAAGTCTGTCTCCACAGCATGTTCCATCCATGCTAATTTTCATCACTCTGAAAAGGCAACTAACCAACTAAGAGACATGCAACAATGCACTGGTCTTTAAAAAACATCACTTGATACAAGATGTGATTGCCAGATGGCATTTATCCTACATGATGCTGTCTAGACTGCCAGAACAGAAAGGGGCACTTAAGGATGTTCAGTGGAGCATGACACTGGGGGGTCCTAGGCCATTATGAATGGTCACTGATTGATGCCATGGTAAGAGTACTCGGGGCCATTTGAGAGGTGCATCTGTGATCTAAGTGCATCTACTGCCATGCTGAGTCAGATGCTCTCAACAGTGCATATCCTGAACACATCTATGGAGGGATATGTACAGTGACATGGGGCGATTCCAGATGGGCAGCTGTGCTTGTTAAGCACCTGCAAGTTGAACTGGATGTAAGGTTTGCGTTAGTGCTGGATAGTCACAGCCACATTTTTGTGACCATGCTGGATCCCTGGTTGCAATGTGAGATCCTTCACATGGCTATGGATAGCCACAGAGTGACTCGCTTACACCAAGAGCTGTGTGATGAGCTGACTGGTTGTGTGTGGAGACTCGTGCAACTGTCTGGAGAAGAAGCTCATGAAAGACAGGAATGTCATGATAGGATGGCCTCTGGCGCATAGACTGGATTGTTTCTAGGGTCTGTGCCATTGAAGGCCTCCTCTAGGGTACGCAATCTTGATATTATCCTCGACAGTGGATTGACACTTGAATCACAGGTGTCGTCCATTGTCCAGACCAGCTTTTACCATCTAAGGAATATCACCAGGATTAAACATCTAGTTCCGTCCATGGACCTCCCCACCTTAGTACACGCCTTTGTGACATCAAGGCTTGACTACTGTAATGCAGTCTACATCAGGGTCTCTGGAGGTACCCTCAGCTGATTGCAGCCAGTACAGAATCCAGCTGCCAGGTTGTTGACTGGGCAGCCAAAATACTGTCACATCACCACAATGCTGCGTGAACTGCACTGGCTGCTGGTTCGGTGGAGGGTTCTCTTTAAGGTGGGCTTGCTCACCTTTAAGGCTGTACACGGACTGGACCCTGGCTACCTGTTGGACCTTCTAACACCTGCTGCCTCTGTCCATTCCCTCTTGTCCACATCTAGGGGCATTTGAGATTCCCAGGATGAGGTTAAAAACTGCAGGTGACAGAGCTTTCAGTGTCGCCGGCCCTGTCTTGTGGAATTTGCTTTCTCCATCAGTAAGGGAGGACCCTTCAGTTGAGGTATTCAAAGCCTGCCTCAAGATCTTTTTATTCAGCCAGGCATTCCTAGACACTGTTGTTTAGATAGTATTTTCTAGATATTCTGAAAGAATGGTCCCATCTATCTGCTGCTAGGTCAGGCCTCCTGTTTTGGGTGGTCTGTTTTTAAATATGCTTAAAAGATTTGTTTTGTATTTTAATTATTGTATTTTAACTGTTTTCTGATGTATTATGACTGTACGCTGCCCAGAGCTTCCAGGACTGGGCGCCTGAAAAATAAAATATGCCTTTCCTTGCCATCTGGCAAGTCTGGTTCTGGTTCCACTGGTGGAGATAAGGAAGAAATGCCTGGTACTGGTGGCAGTACTCATGAGAGCGAGTGGCACTACTCAGTGCATCCTTACATGAAGAGCAACAGAAGACACAGTTTCGGACTTTTCTTCAGAAAATATCTTAAACAACTATTTTACAGTCTCTTGAGCCATTTCAAATTGATCCATTACGCTACCAGGCACAGAAGATACATCCATCCCTTCAGTTTGTGCAACTGACTGTGAGCTACATCAGTTGCCCCCATTATGAGTGTGTCTGAGAGGATGTTTAGCACAGCTGGTGATATTGCTGAGCCTCATTGTTCAACACTAGACCCTGAACACATCCAACAGTTTGTTTTCATCCCTACTGGGTCATAATGTCGCACGCTTAATAGTGTACCACATTATGGCTAAACGGCTATAGCGTAGTCTGTAACCCCTGATGGTGTAATACCGTGTATACTGCTGTATGTGGTACTGCACCAGTAGCGCTTTCCCAGGCAGAGGATATGACCTCTGCTGGGAGTGGGTTCTACCGAGCAGCTGCTGTGGCTCACAGGACTAAGCCACAGCAGCAGGAACCCAGGCGCTGCATCTGGGACCAGATTTGATTCCCGGTCCCAGAATCTTTTATTTTTTACTAATTTGTGCACTCCCCGAGTTGAACCACCCCCCGGAGTTGAGAATCTTTAGTGGGGGGTTCAGGGGTGCAGCTGCCCCCCACAGAAAAAAGACATACCTCATGTCAGAAATCATGCTGTATTGACAGTGCGATTTTGCCATGCGGCATAATGTCTTGTGACATTATGACCCCGTGCCGTTTTCATCAAGCTTAACTTGCCATTACTTGGGTAAAAATATGAGTTACCCCCATGAAATAGAAACAGCCTGCTTTTGCTAACTGTTTTTCTCTATAAGTTCAGCTATATACTGTATTTCCCCTTTTGCTTCCTTCCTGCAGTGTTGCACATTTATTATAATATAAATACAATAACCTTTTCTAAACCAGATATAACTTCTCTTCTTGGTTTAATATGTTATTATTATTTATGTTAGAAACAGCAAGGATGCTGAACAAAACAAAGCTGTAACAGCCCCAAGGTAAAGTCAAAATTGCTGGCAGTAAAGCCTAGAGGTTAACGTAATGAGCTGTAAATGAGCAGGGTACATCCAGCAGACCTGAGTTTGATTCCCACAAACTGCTTGGATACTGTGTGACTCTAAACAAGTCACTTAGCCTCCTCAGTGCTCCAAGGTGGCCCTTAAAAATAGGCACTTGTGCCTAGTGGGCCTTACCTAGTTACAAAAAAAAAAAAAAAATCACTGGGTGCTTGCTTCTCACATTATGGCTTCCTAATAATGATGCTATGAAACTGGCTGTGCTCACCACTCCACTTTTGCATAAAGTCTACAAAAACAACATTCCCAAAATTGTATTGTTTTAATTAAAGACCCATATACTGTAGCCCCAGTGTTTCGCCAACAGGGTTTTTTTAGAGGATTGTTTTTACTGCTTTCATCATTTTGCTACCCCTTCCTTGCTTGCAGTTATTTATCTCAGAAATAAAAAAGGATGCCTGCTTTCATTCTATAAGGCCCACGGTAGTCCTGTGGTGTACAAATAAAGACACATTTCAGCAAAATTTCACTTACTGCATAATGTCATCAATATGTTTTCCTTTATTTCAATGTGCCTATGCAACTGGTTTTGTGCTTGTGTAATGTAAATAATTTTTGTCTGTTCACCTCTCTATCTGTGGGATATAGCACCCTATAGGGGTATGAAAGGAAGGAACCATAGAGGAGGGTTCCACCCCTTGAGGTGCTGTGGGAGTGATTCCCTTGGCTAAAGGTACTATAGGAAGAAGTCCATGGGAGAGAGAGGCATGCCGCAGGAGGAGGAGGGGTGGATGGAGGGGCAAAGAAAAAATGCTTGTGTGTGGCGTGAGGAGAGCAGCCCTTAAATGGGCCAAATGACGGGTTGGCCAGTTGCACCTTCCCCTTGAACTATAGGCTATAGCCTTCCAATTCAGTGTGCCTGTGCAACTGGTTTCATGCATGTGTAATGTAGGTAATCTTTGACTTCGCCTCTCTATCTGTAGGATATAACTACCCTGTAGGGGTACGAAGGCAAGGAACCCCAGAGGAGGGTTCCACCCCTTGAGGTGCTGCGGGAGTGATTCCCTGGGCTAAAGGTACCTTAGGAAGAAGCCCAAAAAGTGTGTCGTGCAAAGCATACAAGTTGGTAAACACTTATCGGGGTGGAAGACCTGTACGTAGATCGATTGGTAATATGGTTCAGTTCGTAGCATGGGTCAGTTGGTCGTATTGTTTGAGTAGAGTAGAGTAGACAGAAAACAACAGGTGAATAATGACCTGATTGTAGGTCTGACTGTAAGGCATGGAAGTCTGGCTTCCTAAAGAGAGAGAGAGAGAGAGAGAGAGAGAGAACAGCCAAAGGGGGAGAAGGGAAATTATGGGGCAGCCACCCAACTCCATCCAACAGTGGAAACCTAAGTGATCTAGGGACTACAACTACACCTATCTAGTATTATGACCATTAGCATGGAGGAGAGGAAAAAAGCCCTTTGAGGAGGAAACCTTTGGGGATCCAAGGCCTAGGTCACCTTCCCTCCAGGCTTTGGGACAGTTTTGAATAGTGATGACTCTGATACTGCAATTTAGTAGACCAATCCAGGGGAACTGCAATTTTGGGGAACACTCTTGTTTTATCCCTCTAATGAGAACGCAGTGGAGGGTTGCAAGTGAACTCTACAACACCAGGGCATTTGGTGCCAACCTCCAAGGTGGGAGGAGGAGAGAAATGACCACCAAGGCGCTCAGCCAGCCTACTAATCTAAGAACAAACCAGGTGAACCAGAGGCTGTTGTAGAGAGAATAGCTTTAAAGGGCACCTCGGAACCTGCTTAGGCAGCTAAAGGGGCCCTTACCATGAGAGCCCCACCCCTTCACTGCTGAAGTCTTCAATACTACATTGAGAGGTACAGTTGATGACTGAAGGTCCACCTGGAGCAAGGACATTCCCATCTATGGGCTACATGAGAAGGACCCTGCCCCAAGCTTTGTATGCTTAAGATGCGGACTTTGGGGTGCAGAGCGAGACCGCTGGCCACAGGGCTAGCCCTGAGACCTGGAAGTAATGGATATGGTCAGCATGTCTCCAAAATGTGGAGGAGTGAGTTGTAATGAGCGTGGAACCCACACGTGGGTCGTGATGGATGATAGCAGACATGGGGAGACCTGTACTTTGGTCAGACTGAGCACTGTGGACCCTCTCATGGGTCTTGACTGGATGAGAGCTGGCAGGAAGAGACCTATACCTAGGTCAGACTGAGCAATATGGACCCTCTCATGGGTCTAGGTAAGGCAAATAGCATTTGTCAACCACAGGAATGCATGCTGACCAAGTCGATTAGGAAGCCAAATTGAGAGTGAACTGAATTGTATGTTATGAGTAAGAGAAAAGGAGAGGCCGGGCGAGGCCGGGTGAAGCCTGGGGCTAACTGCTGGAGAGGAGGAGGCTGTGAAGCTGGTTAGGTAGGAGGAGGCTGCAAAGCCAGTATGGTAGGAGGTGCAGTTTGAAGCAAGTAAACATAATATGTTGCCAGACTTGGAAGGGGATGAGCACTGCTGGTAGTGCAAGGGACAGGAAGGCTGGGATGACTGTGTAAACCAGGTGCATAATATTAGGTACAGGATGGTAGAAGGCTGGCTAGAGCCAGAAGCTCTTAGGTAGAGAGTTGTCTGGAATAGCTGGTTGTGTAGTGCCATAAAGGCTATGCAGAACAGCAGGAGGAGGCCAGGTGAGCCAGAGGCTTATACAATACATGACAAATAGGAAGCTCCTCCCACTGCCTGGGGCCACGATGCCCACTGTGACTCCTCAGTCCCCCACCGTAGGAAAAACAAATAAGCCACTAACACGACGCCATGACACCAAGCAGCTAATGAAATAAGTTAAATACATACCAGTCATGAAAGCAGGATTAGGTTATCATCAGAAACAGACTGCTGTTGGTTTGGTGAAAGTAAGGTTTGGTAAAAGTGGGAATATCGATAGTTGAGCAATAAATGAGCCTAAATAGCACAAACATAGAAGTGAGGAGTGATGCAGTAGGGCAGGACACTGCTGGTGCAGGCAGGGGAGTAAGACAGAGTGATAGCTACTAAAGGGAGCCAGTACTAAAGGCAGGTGCAAACAATTAAGGTGATGCGCACAGGGACTACAGCATGGAAACAGCAATTGGAACTGAGAGCACCCAGGCACCTAGTATAGAAAAAAGAGAGTGCTGAAATATGATAAATGAACTGAGAGCTTGATTAGCAATGCAGCTAAATATAACACTGCAAACAGAGGGGCACTAGCATACCAGAAAAGCCCAAAAAGCAAATTAAGCAAATAGGACAACAGGAGCAGTATGGAGAACAAACAACTGAGACAGAAGCACAGCCATAGGCAAAACAAGGACTGAAAAACGGGAGGCAAAGGCAAAATTTACTGACCCAGAAAGCAGGAGGAGTACAAACCAGGCAGGAGTCTAGCACAGCCATCAGATTCCAACAGGAAGGAAGGGAGGAGACAAACACGGGGGGCAGGGCTCAGGAAAGGTGGGCATGGAGAGAGGATGGACAGAGCCTCCAGCTGCAAGGAAAAAATGCTTGTGTGTGGAGTGAGGAGAGCAGCCCTTAAATGGGCCAAACAGGGGTGTGGCCAGTTGCACCACCCCATTGAACTACAGACTGTAGCCTTCCAAGTATTCCATGTTAACTTGATCAAATCACATCATTATTCATATCGGTGCCTATTCACTAACATGGGTGGGGATATGTATGACAGACACACATTTTCCCCCTCCCCCCCAGTGCAGCTCCACACCCTCGGGAGATCCATGCATCAGCCGTATTCCTGAATACCATCCAATGCATGGCTCCCATCCATATCCCCACCCCCTTGATGCACAGGTTCATGGGGGGGTGGTCAGGTGCGGAGCTGTGGATCCAGTCAGGCAGCCAATCGGCTGCCCAACCCAGATCCCTCGATGGATCTCCTGCACCCGTCGGGCACCATGTTGGTGGCTGGCGCATATCGTGCTGACAGCACTGGGTGGGGTTGTCCCTAGAAGTCCATCCCAGCCCACCCAGTGTGCCCCACGGCGGTGGTGTAGCCTCAGGGGGCTCTGCGACCCTCTGCCATCCCCACCATGACATACTGCAGCATCCTGGGGGAGTGTAACAGTTATGGCTGCCTATAGAAGGTGTAGCCATCACCATCCCCCATGCAATGCCCTCTGCGCCTTCGTCCTCCACACCATCCCCTGGCCTGCCCCCACGTGGAGCTGCACATTTGGCCAGGGGTTCGGGCACATATGAGGGAGGTGTAGTGGCACCATGAATGCTGCACAGGGGGTGCAGTGGGCACCAGCAGGTGCTGACAGGTCTGCAGTGGGCTATGCACCAGGGTTACACAGCGCATAGCCACTCCGCACCGTTCGTGAATACAGCCCATTGTTCATCTACTCCCTTATCCCTAATTTCAACCCTAAAACACCTTCTGTGCTGCTTCATTAATAATATAAGTTTTAACATAACTTAGTTGAAACATGTTCTTTTATATATTTCATTAGTATCATGTGTTATTCTGCATTATTTTGTATTATAATAAATATAAAAAATCCCATTTTGTTGGACTCAGGACCCCTACTTCGGTAGACAAAGCACTCACAGAATATTACAAAGCTCACTTGCTCCCAAACCTTATAGACTGGCTCATTTTCTTGTATGTTTAGTAGACAGTGTTGTTTTAACACTGTTAACACCTGTAGACATACTGTATATAGAGGATTGTGTATGATTGTTCATACACAACAAGGATATTTTTCACTCGAGCGGTTTCCATGGTAACCGGTGACCTCGAGAGTGCAGCTTGAGAGGTCAGTTACCACAGGAAACTATGAGAGTAAAAAAAATATCCTTAGAGTGTGTGAGCAATCAAACACAATCTTTTACAGTGTATGGTCACTTATACATTAGGGTGGTATCCTTACTTTTTTCTTTTAGTGCCTCCCGGGACAGCTGTAACCGCCACGGCCATTCAACAAGGATCACAGGTCACCAGAACACGCATGTGCGACCGCGTTCTAAGTTGTTATGTTGCACTAGCTACGTAGCTAGTGCAACATAACAAACTAGTTGACATAGCTAGTGCAGCATAACAACATTTTTCCATCCGTAACAATGTTCCACAATGCACTATATATTGTTCACACTGTACTCTGCAACTTTCTCTGATAGTAACCTGAGCCATCTTACAAAGTTTGGGAGCCAGTGAGCTATGCTTGTCTAATATATTTGATATATGCTATAAATATTTTCCCATGATATATTTATTATACAGTAGGTGCACTATATTTATTTTAAATATCTGCTGATACGTCTTGAATACTTACTAGATATACTTTTTTTGTGTTGTTGATATATATGTAAAATATTTCGTAAATATAACATAGTCAAAATATATTAGATTATCCTTACAGATTGATGATGCATTAATCATGCTGTGACTTATTTTTATTTGTACTTTTGGAATTCATCTTGTTAGCAACCATTTCAATATCTATACTGGAATTACCATTTAGTAATGCACCTTTAACTCAGGCATACAGATTACACATATCTCATGCTTAATTAAGGCTCAAATTGGTATTTCTACCGCCCCTATTTGGTTTCCTTCTAGGTCAGGGTGAGTTCCTAACTGTATTTGGTTTATTACTTTCCCTCTGGTCTGTTAGCTAATACTGTCAATTCAAAATAGAAATTACCACGATTTTGGCTGATAGACTGTACCTTTGAAATATGCAAATTGGTTATGCAAATATGTACACAGTACCAAAGTAAGCATTTACAAAAAATATATTTAACATATATATTGAAATATATTTTACTTTTAGTCTATACATACAGTAAGTATCTTGTATGTAAAAATGTAAATTTTACTAGAAGAAGAAGAATCAGCAATTATATAGCGCTTTTCATACATCCAAAGCGCTTTACAAGCAATGCTAGACTGGTAGTGAAGTGACTGAATGTGTGGTGGCGGCCATATTGCACATCATCACCCACACACAGCCTGGATAATTGCATGAACCGGTTTATGGGAAGGGGAATGTTGGCCAGGACACCGGGAATGTTCCCTACTCTTTGCAAAGAGTGCCCTGGGTTCTTTTACTTCCACCTGGACAACACCAGGATGGGTAGAAGGGACCTCGGTTTAACGTCTCATCCGAAGGATGGCACACCCCAGCAGTACAGCACCCCCCAATACTGCACTCGGATGCCAGCGATTTTTAGGTGCAAGTCCAATCCCGGTGTGGGACGAGAACCCATGACCTTCTGGTCCAGAGGCGGATGTGCTACCAACTGAGCCACGCTGACATAAGAAGATATGTAGAAATAATGCATTCAGTATATTCTTGCAGAATGTAGTGTACATATATTTTAAAGATATGTAAAATATTTACAAATCATATTTATTAACTATAAAATTATATCCATTTGCTATGTAAAACATACACATGTTTAACATTTTCATTATCAGGATACAGAGGGGATATATATATACAGTATCAGTCAAAACCTATTTTAACTATATATATAAAATGCATCTCAGAATTTATATCTCTAATACACTGTTTAACATACATTTACAGTTGAAATGACCAAGTAAAATGACACTTGCATACAAATATACAAATTTTTTTGTTAGTGTCCATAAAAACATTAAAAAGTATAACAAAAATATATTATTTAAAGAGCTAGCAACACCTTGAGAAGAACTTTGAAAAACATAATATTTGGACACAAAGCAGCTTACATTTCTCATTAGTTTTGTATTTCTTATCCACATTATTTATTACTGAGGTTACAGGCATGACACAACACAGGCCATGGAGAAGATACACTGCACACAGGATGTACCGGTCAGGAGGCTCCTTTGGGACACTGCCAGATGAACACATCACAGGCCAGTACAGACTGAACAGGGCCATGTTGAGGCAGCTATATGAACTCCTGCATGAGCAGCTGCAGCCAAACACCGGATGCAGCCATGCCATGACAGCTGAGGAAAAAGTGACTGCAGCGATGCATATACTAGCCACTGGGTAATTTCAAACACCCACCAGAGACACCATAGGTATATCGCAGTCAGCCACCTTGTGCCTCCTGACCCAGTTTCTGGAAGCTTTCCTGCCACATGCTGGTGAATTCATAATATTCCTCAGCATGGCTGAAGAGCACAGAGCAACCATGCAGTGATTTTATCAGGTTGCGCACCTGCCAGGTGTACTTGGTGCCATTGACTGTGCACCACCTGGCGATGGCTCCGATGTGTACATAAATAGGAAAGGCATACATACCATTAATTGCCAGGTGGTGTGCAATGCTACAGGGTGCATCAGCAATGTCCTTGCACAGTACCCTGGCAGTGACCACGATGCCTACATATGGCACCAGTCACTCCTGTGCCAGGCCTTTGAGGATGGCCGGATACCCAGTGGGCACCTAGTCAGTGAGTAGGGGCACGAGGAACAACAAAACACACAGAACTGCTGCAATACCACCAGGGAACAGTAGACAAGGGGGAGGTGGTACAGGGGGTCAGCATGGTCACATATGAGACGCATGATGCTGCCAAGGGGAACAACAGGGTACATCAGCTAACATGTCTGTATGTGTCCAAAGGGGACAGTGCCTATCCCCTGAAACCCTGGCTCCTAACCTCTGTCCAACATCCAGCAACAGTGGTCATGGAGAGGTACAATGAGGCACAAGCCATGGCAAGAAACATCATAGGGCATGTCTTTGGCATGCTGAAGATGCATTTCTGCTGCCTAAATGGATCCGCTGGTGCCCTACAATATCGCCCTCGGAAGGTATGACGTAAATTCTTAGTATGTTGTATGTTGCACAACATGGCACTAAATCATGGTATACATGTACATGAACCCAAGGTACATGCAGACAGTGATCCAGAGCCAGAGGTGCAGGGGATAGTGGAGCAACTCGAGAGGAGAGATCCTCGAATGGCCTGGAGGTTCCTGGAACACAGGAATGCCATAATTGTGACCCTGGCATGTATGGGAAGGTGAGTCACAATGAATGCACAACAGACATGTGAAAAAACAATGAAGACAACAGCACAGTGCCAAATAGGTGTAGATGTGCAGCAGACAGACAGTGACGTGTACATGTGTAGGAAGTGTATCTCAGAATTCTGCAGTGTGCGACTGTGCAGAGTGATACGGCCAAGTGTGTGCAGTGTGACCATGTCATAGGCAGGGCCCCTACTTTTCTGCGGCACAGTGGGACCAAGTTCTGTGGCAAAACTACCATTTGCCGCAGAACTTCTGTTAGTAATTTCTGCGGAAGTTCTATGGCACTAACAAACTACCACAGCACAGTGACAGCTTGCCATCCTGACTTCACTTTCATGGCAGTGGTTATAGCAGTCAGGATGGTGGAAAGCATGGTAACACTAGTTCAAAAAATAACAGAATTATAAAAATAATTTTATGCCTAAAAAGGCAAAACAAATGTCTCTCCCTTTAGGTCCTAGCCTGTTAAATAAATGACATATGCAGAGGGGATCTTATGTGATAAATAAGGTATTTCTAAATGCATGCTATCTATCCCACTAATGATGTTTCCACTGTCTATCACTTACATATTTGTATATGCTTTCTACACCACTCATGAGGTTCCTACTGTGTATCACTTATATATTTATATGCAATCTGTACCATACATACAAATGTGTGTGTGTGTGTGTTTGTGTGTGTGTGTGTGTGTGTGTGTGTGTATATATATATATATATATATATTTTTTTTAATTTCATGAACTTGCATCCTTATTCTTACAGGTCCCATTAAAAATGGAATAGAGGAGTTATTGCAAAACTCATTTTTGATGTCAACCTGCTTTCCCTGACACACTGCGTAACACCATCAGGCCATGACATGCGTGTGAACCGATTGTGAGATCGAGCTCTCCAGACCAGCACAATGTGTCCACCATGTGACAAAACACTGCACCATACCTTCCCAGGCCCCGAGCAGTGATGTGTTCCACCAATCCTTGTGCTGCTCAGCCAACTCCAAGAGCTAATCTCTGAACCTGAGTTGCCGGCATGGAAACACAGCATGCTACCCTCTGGCCCAACAGCTGTCCCTGCACACAACATTTCTCCATAACTTTTAAGTGATTCTATCAACCAATGACAATATGTAATCAATAACCCTGCCAAAAATGCGTACAGTGCAATTATTTATTTAACAGGTCTATTCTTTCAACAGGTCTACACATTATTATATTCCACTTTTATGGGCATAATTACTTTATTTTTCTTAAAAATTACAGTTAAATTCATTTTACCAGTTATTCATTTCAGATGGCATCTCTATACCTTAAATGCACAAATAGGTTTGTACAAAGTGAGGTATGGACTTAACAGGTCTGTGCTATTGACAAGGTTTTGTTTAAGTTGGCCCTAGTGCAATTTTGTATGACTGAAAATTGTATCCGGCTGTAGTGCAGGTTGAGCAAATATCACCATGCCTGATGTGCTGTGCCACCGTCTCTGGCAGTGGGAGCTGTGGTAGATAAGTGACTGTTCATTTCTGTTGTAGAATGCAGCCATTTCTTTAGCTAATGTATGATGTTATAGCAATGATAACATCACATTCTGAGCATACGGGGGTTTAGGATATAAAAAGAGGGAAAGGGAACCAGATTCTATGGAAGAACAGATATATTAATAAAAACTCAACAAGAAGAGTGAATTCTACAGCACTGCAGAAGTTCTGCAGTAGATTGCAAGTTCTGTGCAAAATTCTGCAGCCGCAGAATTCTAGGGGCCTTGGTCATAGGTGTGTGCGTATGTGGAATGTGATGGTGGGATGTGCAGCTGGCAGTGCCGTCCTGGTGCTAAGGTGACAGAGTGTATGGACATGTCATGGAAAATCAACTGTGTCACCCACCATGGGTTCTACATGTACCTGGCAGTCTGATGTAGGGGTTTTGTGTGCAGATGAGGCGTTGGGCGATGACTGTGGTGAGGATACACCCACAGCCCATCTGCGGCCACAGAGTGGTGTCACAATTGTGCTGGTGCAACGTTGTGAATGGCACCGTACCACACCGGTCGAGGACCATGATGCCGTACTCGAGGACCCAGACACACCGCCCCATGTGCATGATGCATGAGGGTGGGAAGGGGTGGAGTCCCTGTGTCACATGGTACTGGCGCCATGCTGGCCCCCCCGGTGAATCCATTGATAGCCGCCATCTGCTCATGCACGGCTGCAGTAAGGTCTGCAAACCCACATTGCACTGTGTGGACTACACGGGTCATGCGCTCCTTGGCACACTGCTCCGCACAAAGCATCGCAGCAGTCACCGCCTCCCTAAGGTGTGCCAGCTCCTGACGCACATCACACTGGAAGGTGTGCAGGTCCTGTTGGGTGGCATTCTGTGAGTCAATGGTGGTACGTAGTATGGGTCATGAATCACACTTCTCCTGCCCCTGGGCAGGCATGCCTGCCTGGTCATCGGCAGGTGGTTGCATCCTGTTAGTCTGGCATGCACGGGTATGGCTGGGGGGGGTTGCCTGGTGACACGTAGCAGCACCCTGTGCAACATGCATGTCCAGTGGTTCTGCATGGATGTCCATCTGCAGAACCAGTGGTGCATGCACCACAGCAGACTGGTCTGTGTGTACCACTGACTGGTGTGCCCCCATGGGAACAGTGCTGTGTGTCCACCCCAGCAATAAGTCCTCAACCGTGTCCCATGTAGTGGTGTCTGCACCTTGCCCCTGTTCCCTGTCCACTGTCATGTCCATTGCAGCCTGCTCAGCACTGGACGCTGACCCCTCCCCAGTGATGGACAAATCCAGTTGATACACCATGTCCGGGTATTGTGTTATGTCTTCAACCTGTGCATCCTCCAGGTCAACATCTGTATCAGAATCCGTCACCAACAGGGGTCATTTGTGTCCACATGTCATGTGTTGCAGGCCGCTTGATGGCTCTGCTTCATCGTTGGGAAACTGTAATGTACCCTCCTGTGCATCATCGTCCTGGGGTGCTGGCCAGCTGACCTGTGGCTGACCACCACTCTGTTCTGTGGAGAGACATGATACCACAACCACCAGCACGAACACCAGGATATGCCTGCGGCCCCCAATCACACAGTGGACATGCCACCTGCATGGAGACAGCACGTAGAACAGCAGTACAACTGTGCACACACAATACAACAGCAAGCATCACATAGTGTGGCTGACCTACATGCAGCGCCATGCAGCACCCGCACACATGCACACACAGACACACCTGTCACAGGTCACCGGACATGTCGTGGACATGCATGGTCCACAGCACAACATATATATGCTTTACGCACCTCATATGCATGTGTGCTGTTGACACACACCGAATGGCCACATGATCATGCACATGGCTTGCAAAGCACAGTCAAATGTGCACACACATCCTGGCAGCATTGCACATGTCCACAAAGCAACAGGCCTGCAACACAACAGTTACCTATGCAACACCACTGTAAGAGTGCCAGACACAGTGTGTGAGATATGCAGTGCACATTGTTGCTGTTACTTCTACCTACCTTGCACTGTGGGTTCCACCTGTGTCTCACAGCCTCCACTCTCGACGCCCTCCAGGGACACCGGTCTCAATATCGATGCCACCACAGCCATGATGGGGTCTGCCACTCGAAGGTCTACAGGCATGGGACCACCACCTGTATGCATGAGGCTCTGGAGTCTACATGCTTCCTTCTCCTTTGCTCTGTGCAGCAGGTTGCACCACCTGTTATGCATGGCCTCCACCGATCTGCCATGTCCACTAACAGCATTCACCTCCAGAGTTATCTCAACCCACATCTGTCGGATGATGGTGTCTGTGTTCTTATGGCACCTCATGTGTTTCTCACGCTGCTTGTAGCCGTGGACAAGTGCCTTTATTTCCTCATCAGAGAACCTATGTGCTCTCAGCCATGCCTGCCCATCATCTTCACCTGGAAGACACAGAAGCTACAGTAGTGTTGAGATGCATGCAGAACCACTGTGCATGTGTATATGTGTCTCACAGACCCAATGACATGGCACAGTGCGGCATAGACATTACCATCCTTGTGCTATGTACCCACCCCATACTGCTGTGTGCACATACGCTGGCAGGGCTGTAATTGCCATGTGTGGTTCCATAGTGTGGGGTAGCTGTGGAAACAGTCCCCAGGGATATGTAACCATGGCCATATAGAGTCTATAGTGACCAACAATGTCATTCCCTGTGGAATGTGTACATTGCATGTGTCATGAACATGCAGGGCTCCCAAAGCCATCACAGGGCACATGCCACAAGCGACCCCTGCACCATACACTGGTGGTCACAGAACAGCACTGACCATCGCACAGGGGGTGTCCAACAGACATGCCTGTGACACTGTATACCACAGTGCCACACACATGCCTGTACTGTGTGTGGATCCACAACTGGCCTGGGGGTGTGTCAGCTGTTCCCAGGCCAATCTGTATGCAGTGTATGGGGCACACAGACACAGTGCAGCCAGCACATTGCGTTGGTACATGTATGGCTGCTCACAGTCATGTATGTTCCCCTGCCTGTGTGCGACATGGTGGGCTGTGAGCCCTACACACCCGTTAGTGATACCTACATATCCAGGCCCTGTGGAAATGTCACCGTAGTATGCAAACAGGGCACCATGCAGCCCAATACCAGTACCACACATGTATCGTAAACTGTGTGGGCGACGTGACCCCATGACGGTGCCTGCCCCACTGTTACTGTCCATTCCACACCTGCAGACCAGTTGCAGCTGTACCTGCTGAGTTGTGTGTCCAATAGCACATGGCAGCCCCTACATTCACAACAGCGACAGTCCCCTGCACATAGTCATGTCCGATCGGTGTGCACCCAGCTGAGTGCCTGTTACTCACCTGCATCAGCAGTGTTCTGCTCCTGTGACATTTTGCCTGTACTTCTCACTTTGCACAATATACACAATGACTCTGCAGTACCTGTTTGAGGCAGAGGTGGAACACAGTCTGCCCTTAAATAGCCCAGCCAGGCAACCCCAGCACTTGTCTATGTAAATGAGGCCTTAATGAGCTTGTGATGGGGCATTTTGCCCGGTGACTATACAGTAAGGCTCATTATCATACTGTGGCTGAATATGGCAGATTTTAGCACCATGCAAACTGAATAGCCAAGGGCAAACTGTTTGTGCCAGGGCTATTATCATAGCGCCGCATTATTGCAATGTAGCTGCACTAGCGGAATAGCGCTGGTGCAACTGGCCCAACGCACCACCTCCATTACGCATGTGCGGCTTGCAGGGGTCATGGGGGGTCATGTCCAGGTCGCACATGTGCAGTAGCACTGTTTCCGGGTAGCGCCTCACTAGCATGTTTAGTGCCACAAGCACATAGTTAGTGCCATGCTACATGACCTGGCTGTCAGACAGAGGTGTTGGAGACAGGGGGTGTGAGGGTGCAGCCCAGTGTGCAACACAGCAGTGTCCCAGACAGTCTAGAGGCCAGCATTGAGCATTATGGCAGCAAGGAGGGTTAGGGCTGTGGTCCAGAGAGACAACAGGTGGGGTGAGGTGGAGACTATCAACCTGGTTAACCTTGCCACGGGGAGGGAGGGGCAGCTGTTTGGCAAGTTGCGGGAGGGGGACAGGCCATGCAGGCAGGTGTGGGTGTCCACAAGCAGGCAGCTGTCAGAACATACCGGCATCACCAGGTCCGAGGAGCAGTGCCGCCACCAGTACATTGACCTGCAACGTCACCAGGCCCATAGATTGGAATGATACTGGTGCATGGTGTGAGAGGGGAATGTGCCAGAGTCAGTTTGTTGTTGTATTATGATAAGGGCATGTCGCATATGTGTTGCTGTGTGTGGGTGTATGTCCCTTTCATGCTGTGTGTCTCTGTGGTGTTTTTGTGTGGTCATGTGTCATGGGACACATACATGCACAGCATTGGTGTGTGTGTGTGTGTGTGTGTGTGTGTGTGTGTGTGTGCATCCCACATGTGCCCTCTAGATTGTCCACATTGTGCTCTGCCGCTGCCATGCGGACATGTTAGCTGCTACTTGTGTGTCCATGGCCGGGCATGTGTAGCTTGATGGACCACTGTCCATGTTGTGGTATACAACCCATGCCACTGTGTTACATTACACAGCCTCTGGGGGGGCCATATACACTGGCCAGCAGTGTGGTTCACGGCATGCGGCAACGGTTGTTGGGTGGGGGTGGTACTGGTGGAGTATCCCACAACTGCGTTACATGCCCAATAGTGGGCCTTCCTGTTGCCGTTACTGGATTACTGACACTGTTCTTACTCCTCCATGCAGACCACAGTGACAGAGGCCAGCAGGACCACAGGAGGGTGCCGTGCCCTGCACAGTGTGCGGAGAAGAGTAGTGGTGAACACAGTGTGTTGTGTGAGTATCATTCCTGTCTTACATACATTAGGGCATGTTGTGCTGTGTACTGTTCCTCTGTGCCATTGTGGCCTTGATATGCACAAAGACATCTCATCTGTAAACCTGAGTCTATGGCTTGCCCTTGACAAGTGTGTTTCAAGCCCATTTGCGGGTGGTGCTGCACTGTCCTGCCATGGGAAGGGGGACTGTGGGCATCACTGTGTGCCTGCTGCCAGAGGGTGGGGTTTGGCATCACTGTGTGCTGTGCTGCTGGTGGGGCGGGCTGGGCATCACTGTGTGCTTTACTGCCGGGGTGGGGGTTGTGGGCATCACTGTGTGCTGTACTGCCGAGAGGGAGGGCTGTGGCATCACTGTGTGCTGTACTGCCAGGGGGCTGTGGGCATCACTGTGTGCTGTACTGCCGGGGGAGGTTGGGCATCAATGTGCTGTGCTTATGTCATCTGCTGGCTGTGCTCCACTGCCCTGCCAGGGGAGGTGCGCTGGGGCTGTGGACTTGGCCAGGCCATGGTGCTGTGTCCCTTGGGTTTGTGTACAGCATTCCACGGTCCTTCTGGTGATGGTTGGTGGGTTCGGGGCTGTGGGACTCCATTGCATGGGTTTGCTCTGTGCACTGCACATACGCATTGCATGCTGTTGCCATGGTTAGCTTTTCAGGGACGGGCTCCACATGGCATGCAGCTCTGTGGTACTGGTCCCTGTCATCTGCACTGTGACATGGCTGAGGACATTCCTCATGCAGTTGTGCTATCATGTAATTGTCATTGCATTGTTTATGTGGACAGCATGTCCTAATCTGCATGCCCATGCGCAGCTGTACTGTGTTTAGGGATGCCGACAATGTCCTATGGGGGGGTTGCGTTTGTGGTACCATTGTCACACTGCTCTTCTGCTTATTCTGGTCTCTGGGGTTAGCCTTTCCATGCATTGCCATCCTGTGTACTGTGGCAGGTGGGCTGTTGCCTGTTGAGTCCTGCTGCAGCTTGTGTGTGAGTGCCTGGTTCTGCGTGTTTTTATACTTTGCCTTGCCACATGGTCATGGTACTTGGGACATGCTCTCCACCCCTGGGTCCTTGGCCTAGGGTTTTCCTTGTGGTGTTTGCCTGTACCCCATCCTGACATGCTTCCCCCTCCCCCTCCCCCTCTAGGTCCACATCGGAGGTCACTGTGGGCCACATGGTCGGAGGACGGTGAGGGCAGGGATGACCTGCTGCGGAGGATTGTCCACCAACAGTGTACAATGGTGGAACAGCAGTCGGTGATGATATCGGAGTTCTGGAGGGTGGTTGCACTGCTTCAGACCAGGGTGAGGGATGCCTCGGACCAGCAGGAGTGATGATGTCCCCTGAAACCTGTATCTCTGCACCCCCCCAACACTATAGCTTATGGACATTAGTTTCCCTTTGTGCCATCCCGTTTCCTGTGTCCCTTGTCCCTTTCAGTATTGCTATTTTTATTTTGTTGTGGCTGTGGTGGTTTGTTGTTGGGTTCCTGGTTATATTTTGGGTGGTGTACATAGTTCTGGCTTGGCATTTTATTTCTTCTGTTCCACATATTTCTTGCTGTTCTTGTGTTGTTTTTCACATTAATACATTCCACTTTTGTTACACTCCTGTTTCTGTTGCATTTCTTGGGCACTTGGGGTTGTCACGGGCATGTACTTCCGTTGGGTCATATTTGGGGGCGGGGCTCTGAGCACACCTGCTGCTGGGTGTCTCTATGTTGTGTTCAGGCTGTTGCACGGCTGTCTGCTCATGGGTCACGTTCCATGGTTTACTCCTTGGCATGTCCCACAATTCACGGCTGGCTTGCCTGTGCACTGTGTTCCTGAGGGTGTTTGCACTGCCCATGCTTGCTATATTTAGTGCTGTCTTATTTGCTATATTCAGTGCTGTCTTACTTACCGGGTTATTTTGCACTGCACCTCTGACCAGGTTTGCCTGGCTTCATTTGCATGCTATATTCATCTGGGTTTGCACCGGGGCTATCCTTTTGAATATTCTGGGCTATTTGATCTGGGCTATTTTTTGCCTATTGTACAGTGCTAATTTAGCCCCGGGGCAAACTTTTGAATATCAGGCCCCTGGTGTCCTAATATTCTGCTTGTGAGGTCACAGTTATTCCCGTTGCAACAGACTGTGATGTCACAACGCAGCATCATAATTTCAAGTAGGGAGTATGCTATAAATTCAGATGAACTCTATGGGATTAAAATTGTGTTTTTGTGGGATTTTTTTCAGTAATAAATAATGACAGGAAGAAATCTATAGAAGACATATAAAATACAAGCTGAAATGTGTCTATTATGTTTTCCAAAGTTTTGCTAAAGGCATCAGCTGCTGCTTAATATATCTGTGCCAAGTATAAGACATATCCCATTGAATTCTGCAACTATCTAAACTATATCTGGAAAAATGTACATATATCTGGGGCCAGAATTACTAAAAATCACAAAGTGGAATACAACAATTTTGTGTTGTGCTTTGCGGTTGCCAGGTGCCCAAAATTGCTATTCACAGTCTGATGGCATCCCCTGCTATCTGACTATGAATAGGGGTGGTCCCAGGCAGTGGTAACCCCAGTAGCACTACCCCGACATGCAGCCAGGAACAAGGGCTGACAAGGAATAGTGCAAGAGCGTTATTTACGAATCATGAAAGCGACTATGTAAATGAGCCCACTGGGGATGCAAGGTGCTAGAGGATCATTTGCATGCCCATTATAGGTCTATTTACATCGGCTTCAGGTGCCCTAGCCCAGACCCTCCAGCTGCTGCCCGACACAGCCGCAGTCCCTAGTGGGCTATCTGGCTAGAAGGGAGGCCACGGGACCACCAGGGTAATATTACACATGACTTTGCAGGGGATTGGGATGGGGACACGCTGGATGCCAGGAGCATTTTTTTCAGATATTGGGTGAGGGACTGGGTGGGGGGGGACTGCTAGCCACCAGGGTACTTCTTCAACTTGTGGCAGGGTGGGATCAGGGATAAGGTAGGGGGACCAATAGACTATTAGGGAAATAATTATACTATAATGGGGCAGTGACCTGTGCATGGGGGAGGGACCACTAGACTGCCAGGGAAAGAATTTGACTATGATGGGCCAGTGATCAGAGACCCGGGGAGGGACCACTAGCCCACCAGGGGCACACTTTCACTACATCAGGACAGTGATCGGGGAACTGGAGAGGGGGGAGGGACCACTAGACTACCAGAGACATAATTTTACAATATGGGATGGCGAACGAAGGCCGGGGGAGGGACCACTAGCCTATCAGGGACATACTTTCACTACATCAGGCTGGCACTCGGGGAACAGGGGAGAGGGGGGGAGGGATTAATAGACTACCAGGGACATCATTTTACAATACTAGGATGGCGATTGGAGACTGGGGAAGGGGGGGTGAACCACTAGACTACTAGGGCTATTTGTTTTATCAATATGAGGTGTTTGGCCAGGGGGAGGAACACTAGACCACCAGGGAGGCTGCCTTTTTATTTCTCGGGCTGGCGATCAGTGATGGGAGGCTGCTGCAGTACCTCCACCAGCCACTAGGGTTGCACAGGATACCACCAGGTCTCTGTGGGCTGTATTTTCTCCATATAAAAGGGGACCAATCAAGAACACTTTGGGAGGAGCAAATGCTTTGTGAATTGGGCAGTGCCAAAATGCAGGCCGCCTCCCCCTCATTTGCATTGCGGCTCTCCCTCAAAACTTTGCCCAGGTGCAAATCCAGTTTGTGGGTGCAAACTGGGCTTTTGTACAGTAAATACCAACTTGGCACACATCCCAGTTTGCACTGCACAAACCAGGTTTATGCCAAGACAAATATTTGTGAATCTGGCCCCTGATTTGTGTTTGTGATCTATTTAGGTATATTCAGGTATAGTTTACATATTACCAAACTATAGTTATTTTTCATATATACTTACTTGGTTACCAAAAGCTAAATGAATAAGTAAATAAAATTACTATACAGCAAAGTCTTCTCTCCTGGGGCTAGATTCACAACAACGCACAAAGCAGAGTGCAAAAGTTTGCACTGCGCTTTCTGGTTGCGCAGTTGTGAAATTTTGCTAGTCACAGTCGGATAGCACACCATGCTATCTGACTATGAATAGGGCCAGCATGGTGCAGCAATAACCCAGGAAAGTCATCGCTAGCCACACATGCGCTGTCCCGACATCCAGCCAGGAGAATGGCCCCACAATGAATAGCGCAGGTGCGCTATTTCTTATATACTAAAGCCCCCATGTAAATGAGCCCACTGGGCATGCAAGGCACTATGTGGCCATTTGCAGGCACAGTATGGGCCCAGTTACATACAGTAGACTGCAGGGTGGCTTAGTGTGTCCCCTCCAGCCCCTGCCAGAGGCAGTCGCAGTCCCTGGTGGTCTAGTGCCCCCGCCCGCTGTTCTCTGATTGCCGTTCCCAGTTTGTAAAACTAGTTTCTCTGATGGTCTGGTAGTCCCTCCCCCAATTGCTATCCTGTTGGTGTCAATATATATCCCTAGTAGTCTAGTGGTCACTCCCCCATTCTCTGATTGCCATTCCTGTATAATAATGGATACTCCCTGGTAGTTCAGTGGTCCCTGCCCCGTACTCTGATCACCATCCCTGTATAATCATATTAATTCCCTGGTAGTGATCCCACCCCTTTCCCGTTCTCTGATCGCCATCCCGTATAATAATGGACATTCCCTGGTAGTCCATTTGTCCCTCCACCCTCCCCGTGCTCTGATTGCTGTCTCCGTATAATCATATTAATTCCCTAGTGTTCCAGTGGTTCATCCCCTCTCCCCCATTCTCCAGTCACCATCCCTGTATAACAATGAACATTACTTGGTAGTCCACTGGTCCATCCCCCATTCTCCAAATGATGACCCGTTCTAGTAAAACTCAGTTCCCTGGTAGTCTAGTGTCCCCCCCCCCGCTGCCGTTTGCCAATCGCCAGCCCAAGAAAATAAAGTCTGTCTCCCTGCTGGTTAGCAGTCCCTTCCCCCATCTGACCCTTTGTCTGACATATTAAAATGCCATCCCTGGTAGTCCAGTGGTCCTACCCCACCTGATGCCCTGCCTAAAATAGTGATTTTGTCCCCTGGTGTCTGGCGGTCCTTCGCCCACCCAGTCATCTGACCGCCACATTAATACTTTCTCCTGGTGTCCAGTGTATCCCATCCTGATCCCATGCATAGGACATTGACACAATTGCCTTGTGATCTAGCGGAACCCCCCTCCCTATCTGCTGTCTAGTGACAGGAGCCCTTACCCTGGTGGTCTACTGGACCCCCCCGATCACCCACCCTTGCAGATAGTGACCCACCAGCCTGCTACCCCCTAGCTCAAAACCAAGCTGGTGACTGGCACAGCCCTCCTCTCACCACCATGGCTAGCCACCAACTGAGCTGTCAGTGGAGCACGTACTGTATACAGTATGCACTCCATTGACAGCTCAGTCAGCAGCTGGCCATTGTCATGAAGGAGAAGTTGTGCCAGTCACCGTGAGCCTCAGATAGGGGTGCAAGTGGTGGGTCACACCTGCAAGGTGAGTGTCCAGGGTCAACTGGACCACCGAGGTAAGAGTTCCTGTCACTAGACAGGGGATGGGGGTCCGATAGACCACCAGGGAATTGTTTTAATGTCCCATACATGGATTGGGATGAGGTGTACACCAGACAACAGGGAAAATATTAACATGGTGGGCGGTGTTTGGGTGGTGGAGGATGATAGCCACCAGGGATACTATCACTATTTCAGTCAGGGCTTTGGGTGGGGTGAACCACTGACCACTCTACCATCTTAGGTAATGTTCATGGGCAGCAATCGGTGGGGAAGGGACCACTGAAACCACCAGGGAGACAGCTTTATTTTCCTCGGGCCAAGACTGGTGAATGGCAGCAGTGGGGGGACACTAGACTACCAGGGAACTGAGTTTTACTATAACAGGCTGGCAATTGGAGATGGGGGAGGAAGAGACCACTGTACTACCAGGGAATTAATATGATTCTACAGGGACAGTGATCAGTGAACCTGGGGTGGGACCACTGGACTACCAGAGACTTACATTTGTTCTACGGGGACAGCGATTGGTGAATGATGGAGGGGGAGGGACCACTAGACTACCAGAAATTAATATGGTTTTATGGGGAATGTGATTGGAGAAAGGGGAGGGGGAAGGACCACTGGACTACCAGGGAATGTCCATTATTATATAGGGACAGTGACTGGGTTAATGAGGGAGGAGGGAGGAACCACTGGATTACCAGGGCATTAATATGATTATACGGGGATGGTGATTGGAGCACGGAGTGGAAGGGACCACTGAACTACCAGGGAATGTCCATTATTATATGTGGATGGCGATCGGTCAATGTGGGATGAGGGGAGGAACAACTGGACTACCAGGGCATTAATATGATTATACAGGGATGGCGACTGGAGCATGGGGGGGGGGATAGACAACTGGACTATTAGGGCATGCCCATTATTATACAGGAATGATAATCAGTGAATGGGAGGGGAGGGAGCACTAGACTACCGGGATATATTTTTACTGAAATGGGACAGCAATTGGAGAAGGGGGAGGGACCACTAGACTACGGGGGGGGGGTTATCAACAGGACGGTGATCGGCAAAGGAGGGGGGCCACAGTACCTCCACCAACCACTAGGGATGCATAGAGTTAGGAGGAGGTTTTCTTGGCGGTATTTTCTGCATGACTGTAACCTTGCAAAATACTCTTGAATGGGGAGAATGCTTTGTGAATGGGACTGCAACAATATTTATTAATTTATTGAAATGTTTCACCAGGAAAGATACACTGAGCAACTTAATGCTCGTCTCACAGTATGTCCTGGGGGAAAGGGTAGAGGGATAACAGCAGTAATGACAATTGGTACAGTAATACAGAGGTGCTAATAAATGTGGTAATACAGTGGTACAGAGGTGGGATTAACACGCAGTAATACAGTGGTACACTAGATACAGTACAGTACATACATGGTAAGAAGTACATTCATGTGAGGGCATCATTTGCAATATAGGAGGTTAGCATAGGTGACAGGTATACAAGCATACTACATACAATTGTTAAGTGCAGTGCTGAGCCATGCACTTGTTACAGGAGTTGTAGGAGGTACACTGCAGCAGTTACAGTAACCTTCCACGAGGAACATGCCTCGGGGTTAAGTGCTAAACTAAGAGGGAGTAAGGTAAGTGCATGAGGAGGGGGCAGGTGAGACGGTGGAGGAGTTTAGGGGGGAGGAGGGGGTCAGAAGCAGATGCAGGATGGGGTGAGGTAGTTGTGTAGAGCAGAGACAAGAGAAAACAGGGAGGAGGAGAAGCAGATTTAAGGAGGCAGAGAATTCCACAATTTAGGCAGGTGATACGAGAAGGCTTTCTGTCCTGAGGATGTGGTTCTGCCAGGGATTGACAGGGTGCGAGTGTCAGCAAGAGATCTAAGGTAGTAAAAGGAGGGAGGAGGGGGAAGGGGTACCAAGAGAGGAGGTGATGTAGGAAGGGAGCAAACCAAGCCAGAATTTAGAAATTAATTTGGCACCATGTAGAACTCTCCGATTGTGGAGGTGAAGGAAGTTGAGGGAGCGGTACAGGTCACAAGTCCCCTTCCCCTAATTTGCATTACGGTCTCCTCCAGAATTTGCCCTTGCACAAACCCAGTTTGTGGGTACAAACTGGGCTTTTGTGAATACCAACTTGGCGTAAAACTCAGTCTGCACCACGCAAACTGGGTTTGCGCTGGGGTAAACTTTGTGAATTTGGCCCCTGATGTCATCACACTGGGACAACGTTATATCTGTAAACAAGAATGCAATTTCTGTAATGTTAGTGAATCTTTATAAAAAAGAGTGGACATTCAGGAAACTCACTAATAGACTGGGGTCTGTGGTTTCTTTTGTTATTTTCACCTTTGTAAAAGGTTTTACTGCAATGTCAAACGGCAGCAATAACTGAAATATGTTTTTTGCCTGACAGATTATTACGCTACAGTTTGATTGAATTTTAATCAGCACATCACATCACATGCCTCTGCAGGGAAGTGACATCTTTAGCTGCCTCTTTGACAGGAAAAGATAAACTGACTGATCTCTATCAGTTGATGCTTTTCAGAAAACCAGTAAACTGCAGCCATTCACCTGCAGCACATCCTGGTGCCTATTAACGAGCCTGCCAAACCACAACAGATTCCAGCAATCTGCTGAATGAAGATGCATAGGAATAAGAAAAACACTGTCTATACAAGATGCTTTACCTTGAAAGTGTATGAACATAATTGGCACTTTAATATTTTTATGTACTGTATGGGTCCTGTTCGCAGTCACAACAGTTGACACCACCTTTAACATTATGACCCCATCGAGCTCTGCTAAAATGGGGACACAACTGCATGTACCAAGTGCTCAAATATGTCTTTGTGACTGAATGGGGAGGTACGCAAGAGCCACCATAGAAACAGCTATCAAGGCCATTTACTAAGGCAAGATAACCCTCACAAGTCCAGTATCGGCCTTCAGAGTCCTGCACCTCTCTAAGGTTACCATCAGGAAGCAGTAGACACTAACTGTGTGAGAGTGCAGTTCAGTGACCGAGCACTGTCAGCAAGAGGACAGTCAATGGTCAGGGGACACTGCTAGACTACCAGGTCACTTGGAACACTGGGGCTTGGAAAGAGGTACCAGTGTACCACCAAGGCAAAGGACATTTGGGAAGTGAGTGAGATAGGATCCATAGGACCACCAGGGTGAGTTGGCACTGGGATTCTTTACTTTTTTATTTAAAAATTGGTGAATGGGAGAGGCACACTGAGCCATGGTTCATTTCCCTGTGCAACTCATGGGGAAAAAAAAGGGGAGAGCACAGTTACAAAGAAATACAAACCAGATTTATAGGGTAAGAAACAACCACCAGGACCTATACTTGGGGGAGGGGGGAGTAGACTTTCTGGGGGCACCCATATGATGAGCCCCATGGCACCATCATAGCATGGCAGTGTGAAATATGCCTAGGACAAGGGACAGATCTACATTTTTTTAAGGGGAGGGTCAGACAATCTGAGTGTGCCTGGGATGTAGAAACTTTAATGACATTGTTATTAATTTATACCAAGCATAACAGTATCAGTTATTAAGATGTTCTGCTCCAACCGTAATAGTATTTTAAAAAATTGCCATTTCATGAACCCAGAGGAACCAGTCTCAAGGCATGAAGCTTTATTTCCTATGTTTCTGTTTAGAGTATCTACACACACCAGGAATACCTATTTTAGCTTTTCAAACAATTGAATTTATTAGGATAAATTTATCAGGCAGGCACCAAAGCATTGCTTTTAGGATGCGAGGACATATTGGGTGGGAAACTGGTGGGGGTGCATGGATGGCACACAGTTAATCAATAGTCATGGCACTCACCACTCCGGTTTGCTGCAAGAAAATAATGTCCAGGCTGGAAATATTTTAGATTTTCTTTAAACAGCGGGCAGTTCAAGACAACATGGAACAACAAAGCCCAGCACAGCCAGCGACCAGATTGAGGATCCTAACATTTCACTGGCTGACTTTCTCAAAGGATTAGTACATGTTTGGGCATGGCCCATTTTATAGCAGTTTCACCAGGTGTCCTCAGTTACCCCTATCTACATATGTAAGTAACCCTGTGCATATCACTACATGATTAAAATTGATTCCAATCTTAAGAGACCATCACCATGCCAATTAAAAACATTAATACATAAACATATTACAGCACATACATAATGCAAGTATTGTTACTCCACTTTATTTGCTGCAATATTCCATTTGTACAATTGTTAGCATAACAAAATATCCATTTCTAAGTGGATGGACCAGAGAGTATGCAGACAACACCTAGAGACTTACTATAGTTTATATGCAATACTGTATTTGATTCTTATTTTTAGGTGTGTCCAAAACCAAGAGAGAAACCTAGAGTAAGGAGACTTCTAAAGGGGAAGGGGGGGGTGGACAGAACAAAACAAAAAGAGCCCACAATTAACCACAACTCCAGGAAGAGTAATCCAAACAGTTTTATTGTTTGAAACTGTCTTAGGAACCAGTCTTGATGTGGACTGGAAAAGCAGCTATTAACCAGGAAGGTCAAGGTAACCACTGAAGGTCATATTGCATAGAAGACCACTCCTGCCACAAATTACTGCATTTCCTCTAATTTCCAGACATGGATTTTACAGGAGGTCAAGTTGCATGTGGGATGTCATCCACACCAAATGTTAATATTTACAGAGCCATCAGTATGGTATAGGGTACTATGGAAAGAGACAAAGAATACCACTTCTTTTGTCAAAAGTGTAGACTGGTCTGCCAAATGGGAAGCATTCTCTTTGCACACATCTGGGTACCTCATGTCCATCTATTAAAAGAACAGAGAGAAACATGCTATAAAAACCAGTGCCACCAGTTATTATCTAGCAACTAGAAAAGCTTTTGTCAATGCCAAATGTTCGCTTGCAGGTATTTGCATTGGTGTTTGGCATTTATGCAGCCCCGGCCCCCCCAGTTATATCCATGTCTCTTCAGCATCCATATCCCAACAGAGTACCTTTCTGCAACTACTCTTGCATCTGATCAACATTTCACCCTCATACTTCTTATGTGTCTGTCTTAGGAACCCTAATGCCCTGGGAGTGCTCAAGGGTACGAGCCTGTGTGGAAACTGTGCAACCTGTGCTTGTAACACAGTCATTCAGTGGACTTATTTCATCAACTTTTCAACATAGGTATTTTGTCACCTCTGATCATGAACACTGTCACTATGATTTTCTTACTGTGTACCGAACACTGATTTCCCACAGCGACTGCGCTATTCTGCGCCAGAAGTGTGAAAACACATTTTAGCCAGGGTGTGAAAAATGACAGCTGTACTGTTCATAAGGAGGTATGGGAAAATGCAAATGTTGAAAATCTGGAGTGAAAATTTGACAAATTTGCAAAGTTACGAGTATGCGGAAAACTGCACAGCACACTCGTGAAACAGTCATTTTTTGGAATTTTTGCACTGAATTTTCAACATAGGCATTTTAGGACATCTGCTCATGAACAATGTCACTGTGATTTTCTTACTCTGTACCGAACATGATTTCCCACAGTTGCCACGCTACTGTACGCTGGAAATGAGAAAACACATTTCGGCCATGATGTGAAAAATGACAGCTGTGCTGGTCATAAGGAGATGTGGTAAAATGGCAATGTTGAAAATCTGGAGTGGAAATATTACAAATTCACGAACTTAAGAGTGTGCATAGAAACTGCCAACGCAAGCTCGTAACACAGCCATTTTATGGACTTTTGCCATCAAATCTTCAACATAGGCATTTTAGGACCTCTGCTCATGAGCAGTGTCACTGTGATTGTCTTACTCTGTAGCAAACACTGATTTACAACAGTGACCAAGTTATTTTGTGCCGGAAGCGCGAAAACACATTTTGTCCAGGATGTGAAAAATGACAGCTGCACTATTCATAAAGAGGTGTGGAAATATGCCTATGTTGAAAATCTGGAGTGAAAATATTACAAATTTGCGAACGTACAAGTATGTGTGGAACTGCGCAATGCACTCTCATAAAACCGTCATTTTTGTGAATTTGTTCACCAAATTTGCAACATAGGCTTTTTGAGAGCCCACTTCATGAACACTGACACTGCTGTTTCGTTAATCGGTCCTGAAAGGTGATTCTGCATAGTGACTGCAAAATCACCTTTCAGGACAGAATAACACCATGACAGTGACTGAATTCATGAGAAGGGGTGTCAAGAACCCCACGTTGAAAATTTGATGTCAAAAGTTGAGATATCCACCCAAGTAGGAAAAACCCTATTTATGCCATTATACAGTTTACCGGCATTTCCTCAGTTCGCGGTCTGCTTTGAAGAGTGCAGAGGTGTTCCTGGTCCACCGAAGATCGTCACACTGGGCTCCGGAAGTAAGTATGGGGTGAGGAGGGGTGTGGGGAGGTGGGTGCACAGAGGGTGGGTGCGGGTTGGCAGGGGGAGGGCCAGTGACTCACTGAGGGACCATTTTCATTTTACAGGAATCAAAAACCAAAAAAAGGATGCTTTTGGTACACTGGGTGAGCTCCCAGTGTGCCACCTAGGTGGGGGGTGGGAGGTGGGAGCGCAGTGGATGGGCGTGTGTTGGCAGAGGTGGGGCGAGAGACTCACAGAGGGACCATTTTTTGTTTCACAGGAATTGGGGGGGCGGAGGCTTTTGGTACGCTGGGGTGGGCTCCCAGCATGCCACTTACATGTTTGTTGGGGGGACTGGAGCCGGTGGGGACTGGGCACCTCCACCGGCCATACAGTGTGTGTGTGTGTGTGTGTGTGTGTGTGTGTGGGGTGTGGGAAGCATGAGCACACTGGGGTGGGCTTCCAGCGTGCCAACTGGTGTTTTTTTGTGGGGGGTTCTGCAGCTGACAGGGGATTGGGCACCTCCGTCGGCCACACAGTGTGCTCGGGGGGCGCATGAGCCGAGGGGGATTGGGCACCCCACTCGGCACACAAGGTGGGGGCTGGGGAGAACAGTGAGGAGGAAGGGGGAGGACATTAGCAGAGGGAGGAAACAGGAGGGATTTGATGCCGAGCTGTGCATGACAGCAGTTTGGCTGACCTTGGTATGCTAACTGCATACACGCCACCACCGCTGATTGCAGTGGACCTTTTCTTAGAAGTGAAGACCAACACAGCTGAACTGCTGTCATACACAGCTCGGCACGTATTGGTCCCATAGGGTCGCACCTGCTGCACTGAGCACTGCATTGGGGAGGAGGGTCACACACCTCTGAAAGTCATACTGTTGCAAGACGTTCCTTGCGCAGGCATGCAAGTGAACATAAAAAGGCAAACAGTTCTATCTGCTTATTCAACCCTTCATCTGCACTGTGTGCCTCCAACTTACAGATCTGAAAGGCTTCCCTTTTGGTCAGTCATATCTCTTTTTCCCTCCCTTGGGCCCCAGTTTCACTTGTTCCAACCCCACAAAGGTGATAGCAAGATCCTCTTTTACTTCAGTATTTTTGATGTGCATAGCTACTGTAGCAAATACTTCTCATCTTCATTCATTATTGCTCTAATGTGGTCACCTATTCTCTCCTTAAACTTCTGTTTCATTCTTCCCACATAGTATTTACCACATGTGCACACAGCCATGTACACTACATATACAGCATTGCAGCTGACGATGTGCTCTGTGCTTATTTTCTCCGCTGTAACTGACTTTTCAAATTCCATACATTCCTGAACATAAGGATAGTATTTGCATCTGACACACTTCAAACATGCTTTAGGAAGTGGTGGTAACCAAATCCCTGGTCTGTTCACTGGCTGTACTGAGTGTACCAAATGGTCCCTTAAGATTTTTGTCTCTCCTGTAGACAAATCTTGGTGGAGTCCGCAGTTTCCCTTAACCTCTGATCACTTCCTTGGACAAACCAGTTTTTATTAATAAATGTCCCTCACACACCATGCCCTTACACTATATGTGGTTTCAAAATTGATCCGATTATAGTCCTGTCTCTTGTACTTCTCTCTGTTACTTGAGGTCTTCTTACAGTATCTCCTGTTGATAGCTGCTGCAGGAAGCCCTGCTGGTCTCATCACTCTTGCATTTAGCTAGGTCAATATGCCACTGTACCCTTTTGCCAAAAAACATTTTCCATATCTGCAGATTCTACTTCATAATCCATTTCACTTCTACAGTTGCGTCTTAGCCACAAATACTGGCTCCTGGGTATGCTTCTGCCTGTATGTCATGGGTGGCAGCTGCTTGCCAGCAGTGTACTGTTTTGGTCTGTGGGTTTTCTGTACAGTTTTGACCCAACCTCACCTCCTAGGCCTTTGTATATAGTTACATCAAGGAAAGGAATTTCCTCCTTACTGCTATAGGTTCCATGTGATAAGCATGAAGTTTTGTTTTTTTATCATTTAACACTTTTATCCTCCTTGCAGCTACGGTTCTGCCCACAACCAGCCACCGCTCCACTCCGTCGCCAACCCCGAAGCTCGTATGCCCAACAGGCAGATGCAGTTACACCTATGAAAGGGCCCCCCATAGCCCACGCGCCTGGTGAGGAAACCAGTACCGGCACATGCCTCCAGGCGTCATCGGCCAGTGGAGCTGCAGCCATCAAGCTGCCACGGACCCGTGCTGCCATTTTTCCTGTATTCTCCCCATTTTGGGATCACAGACATGCAATGACGTCTATGCACATATGTGCAGACGTCCACCACGATCCCCCCCCTCAGTTACACCATTACTTGCGGTACCTCCGGGTGTCCCAGGGGTCGCCGCAACATGGTGTGCAGTCCCCAGCCTTCCCCAGGACTGGAACAGCAGTCTGTGGATGCTCAATCACATCCCTCCCCTGCCAACCCCCGATGACCCGAGCTCGTTCCTGAACCCGGGTCGCCAGCGTAGCACAAGGTGTGGCGTCCAGCACCTCAACCCTCAGCGCCACTGGGTTGGGCAAGCATGAAGATTTAATCATGACTGCCAAAACAGCTAGTGCAAAATCCCTGAACACAAAATCAGTGATCAGCACTACACCGAAACATAAAATCAGTGATAACACCACACTTTCCATGTGGAGGCTCTATACAGTACTATTTATATCGGGGGCTACCCCCCCCACACCCCCATATAAATATAATCAACTACAGGGGTGGAGGACACTGGGGGATAGAGGAGTACATAGGAGGGGGGCTACCCCATGGAGACACCAGTGTACAGGGGTTACAGTTGAGTGAGGGACAACCCACAGGTGGGGGGAACAAATTTGGGGAACCAGGAGGCCATAAGCACAAAAAAAAAAAATTACAACAGCTAGAATACATCAAAAATAAAAATCATCTACAGTCAGTCCTGAATCCGGATCCACATGAACTACAGGCGGTGACCATAACCACCATGACAGGCAGCCAGCTCAGCAGAAGCTTGTTGACTTCAACCTTTTAGCCTAACTATTCAATATCTCCACCCCCGCTATGCACTAGCTCTTGCTATTCTTTCCATCCACAGTCGCTATTCCTTCTGCCTCGCTATTATTTAATGGTTGCTATTCCTTGTGGCATGCAAACTGAGTTGCTCAATTTGAGTTGCTCAATTTGCTTCGCCCATATCACAGGATACCTTGCTATTGCAAATAAACCTAAGATTTGTATTGCTTTCGTGGAGGTACTGTATACATTTATCCAATTCCTGTTCATTTCCCTGCCATGCAAAGAAGATATTATCTATATATCACTTCGACCCTTTTATTTTTGAGAAAAATGGGCTTTCATGTCTATCCCAGATGAATGCCTCTTCCCACATTCCCAGGTAAAGGTTGTCATAGTTGGCCACAAAACTTGCGCCCATCGCCGTGACGTTTCCCTGGATATAATGATTTCCCATGAAACAAAAGACATTATTTTCTAGGACAGTTTTACACATTCCTATCAGTAGATCTGTGTCAGGTCTTAGTTTTATAACTCTTTTGCCAAGATAATATCTTAGGGCTCTAAGCCCCCCTACATGGGGAATGTCTGCATACAAGGATACTATATCAAGCGTTACCAGTAAGCATTCATTCCCTATTTGCATCCCATCCAATATTCTTAGCATATCCCTAGTATCCATTACATATGATGGCAGCTCAGGTACTAGTTGTTTTATATGGCCATCTATGAACCTTGCCAATGGTTCAGTAACACTCCCTATTCCTGATATGATAGATCTCCCTGGAGATTGGTTCATTGTTTTATGAATTTTAGGTCGCACACATATTTGTGCCCTCGAGGAAAATTATACTATCATATACTCTGTTTCCTTCATAGTTATAAGCTGCTCAAATACTGCCCAGTCCAGAAAACTATCCATTTTCCTCTTCAGGGAAAGCATGCGGTCAGAACTGAGTGGCCTATAGAATTGCCTTTGCTCTAATTATCTCTCGACTTCCTGGATATAGTCACTTGTGTTCATGACCACCTTGCTTCCCCCTTATCTGCTGGTTTGATTTTAATCTCTTTATTTGCTTTGAGTGTCTGTAATGTTTGTCCTGTTCACAAAGCTTTTGAAAAGTCTGTACTGTCTGGTTTGGGGTGGGGGACACAATGTGCTTAGTTTCTTCCTAATGGTAGGCACTGATAGAAGCATCCTCGGACTCATTAAGTACATCTAATATTTCTTGGGTGTCAATTGTTGCAACTGTTTCCTCTTCTTCACCACTTATATTATTAACATCATTTACATTATAAGAGCCCCCCCATACTATTCCAACATGCCCCATGTTGTTAACTTTATCTGATGAGAAAAAACTGTGCAAGTTTATGTAACCCCCTTCTTCCCAGGGGTTACTAGAATCCCATTAGAATCAGCGGCAGGCAGGGACAGGCAGCTTGTGAAATGCCAGGTAAATGGGTTTCACAGTGTCACACTCTGTTTTTCAGTCTCAGCTGAGCTGGAGTGATGACGTCACTTTGGAACTGTCACAGCAGCATAAGCCACATTGGAAGCTGGCTGCAGGGAGTTAGCTTTAGAAGGTTGAGTTTTGGTTTGTTTCTCACCCTAGTGTGAGCCAGTACAGCCTAGTGGTGAAGTGGTAGAAACCAAGCCAAGTGGTTTTCACAGTGCCCCATCCCAGGAGGGATGGGGCCGATCTCCAGGATTCTGGGGCAATCCTCTGGCCCAGTCTGGACTGTGTTGAAGCTGCCTGAGATTCAACTGCTGTGTGAGTACCTGTGACTTTTGTTTGGAAAAGCCCTGGGGTACCTGCTTTCCTTGTGGTGAATTTTCTCTGTCAAAGGGATCCTGTCACCTAGACTGTTTTTTTGTTTAAAAGCGTCTGCTAAAGTTGGGGGTCTAATGAAGAGACATTGCCAGTTACAGAGCTTTTAACTTTTTGACACCTCAGAGGTGTGCAATGTAGTATGTTAAATGTGAAAGACTTTTCAAGATAGCATCTACAAGTTTTCTGTGAGGGTGTTATTAACCAGATGAATGACCGAGTATAAATTTGGAAGCAAAAGGTGGGAGGCCCCCCATCTGGAGTAACCATGTTTACCTCTCCAGGTTCAGTTTGAGCACCTGTGATTTTCTCTCAGTGCATTTGGCCAGTACCTAAAGAAAACAGTTTATCCAGATGTGGGTCGGATTCACTGTGAGCCTGTATGTGCTCTTTGGTGGTCCAGGGTGCCACCATTAATTCCTCATGAAATATGGGAAAGTCTCCTAGTACTGGCTGTGTGTGCCGTGTCAAGGGAAGTGTACCAGTAATGGCCATGTGTGCCACTCTCCTGTTTCAGAACCAGAGTGTTCGTTGTTCAAGTCAGAACCTGAGGGTTCGCTGTGTGTGTGTTCTCTGTACCTCAGTAATCTTCATTACCAGTAGGAGTGGCCATGTGGGGGTCCATCTTCGCTTTGTAATTATTCTCTGTATATGTGAATAAAAGCCACACTCTAGAATCCCAACCTGCTTTGGACAGTACTGTTATTGCTTCCATTATGTCTAGATTTATTTGGGTGCCCCTGACCAGAAGTACAAACCCAGCATAATTGTGAGCAAACGTTTTCTCCCAGGGACCTAGGTTGATGGCCACGGTAAATGGGCCCAGCAGGTGTGCACCAGGTAGTTGTCACTCTTGGTTAGCCTGTCTGTATGGCAGGCTCAGAAGGAAATATACTAGTAAACTGAACTGTAGTGACAACCCCCATCCTTCTCTTGGGCGCCATGTGGCGAGAGGAACAGCCTTGCTAGTTAAACAACGGGGGGCCGGTGGGGGTGGGTTACATTTAATATTCTACACAGCCTGCATAAGTCTATTGTAGTTTGAAAGGGATTCAAGTCTGTAATCGATACAAGTGACAGACCCTTATTCAAAATCACCAGTTCATTTTCTTTCAGTACGTGGCTGGAAAGGTTTACCACATTGTCAGTACAGTTTACCTGACATTCCACTATTTCTGTTATCACACTCTTCTGCCACTGGTGCCTCTTAGATTTATGCTTTCCCCTTCTTGTCCTCTTGCATTGCCCTGGTAAGGCGTTTGCTGTATACTGCATCGGGAGTTCCTTACTTGATCTTCTTCTGAAAAAAAACACTGGATGCCTCAGAGTCACTTGTTGCACTAGCACTACTTGCTATGTGCCGATGCACTTTGTAATGGCTGTATATTTTAGGATAGACTTTGTTTCGCATCTTACTTAGTTTTTCTGTTTGTTGCACCCCCTTGCGTTTGTCTCAGTTTGGACCATTGGATAATGTTCCCTTGTTTGTCATTGTTTCATCTCTGAGGAATTTCCTTTTCTTCATTGCACATATCCATTTGGCCTGTGTTAGAATAATATCCTGTAACTCATCTTTATACAGGTTGAAAGTTTTGTGATCTTTATACTTATTTAATTTGTCTTTTCTTACTTCCAGTTCTGTTTGTACTTCAGCCTGTGTTACTTTGGTGTCACTTAAGATCAACTGCATCCACCCCACTAAAGCCTGATGAGCATTCGCTCTCCATTTACCAGTAAAGTCAGCTTTTTCTTGTCCGAAGGTAGGTGATTTAGTCATCCTTAATCCCCTCGGGATGCACCTGACTTTTAGATATGCTTCAGTGGACTGCAACGGCCAATGCAAGCGATGTGCCCGTAGGGCTGTTTCTTCATTTGCAACAAAGGTCTCACTAATGTCTGTTGCTTCCCAGTTCCTTCCAATGGATGTTCCTGGTTGTGGCTCTTGATGGGTCTCTGAAAAAACAAGTTCTCCTTACTCAGGCAGATAAATAAACTCTCCGTTAAACGTTCTGCTCCCGTACTGCTGCCAGCTTGATTTTGAGCTCTTGACTCTCCCTTGTTCATTTTCTGTTGTCTGCTTCTTTACTTTGAAACCAGAGTTACCTTGGGCATTGCTTAATACTGCAGTACCTTGCTAAGTTCGGAACCACTCAGAGGTATGGGTGCCGGTAACAGCTGTAGTAGCACATAGTTAATCAACAGTCACAGTACTCACCACTCCAGTTTGCTACAAGAAAATAATGTCCAGGCTGGAAATATTTTTTGATTTTCTTTAATCAGCATGCAGTTCAAGACAGTGTGGAACAACAAAGCCCCGTACAGCTGGGACCAGATATATATCCTAACGTTTCACCAATTGGCTTTCTCATATCTGGAAATTAGAGGAAAATGTAGCAATTGGTGGCAAGCGTGGTCTTCTAGTCAATATGACCTCCTGTGGTTACCCTGACCTCCTTGGTTAATAGCTACTTTTCCAATCCAGATGGAGGCTGGTTCCTGAGACAATTCCAGACAAGAATACTGTTTGGAGTACTCTTCCTGGAATTGTGGTTAATTGGGCAGTAGTGAAGGATGATGGCCAGATCGTTTTGCTGTGCTGTTTTTGGAGACTGCTCGGTAATGTGTCTTGTAGAGCTGCGCGACACAATACACACTGGCAGCGAAGCAAACCACACCACAAATAAACAAATCTAAGTTATCTAAGTTGAATGGAAGTCGCACAAATACAGAAATCAGACTAAATCAGACATTAGCTCATTTGTTTTTCTGCATTTTCTACCTTTACTTTAAATTAAAATTGGTACTATTACCACAGTTTCTTTCTTCTGTGGGGGCACTCCTCACCTCACACCCCCTGGTTCCTATATACTATGTTGCTGCACTATTATTTATTGCATCCAAGTTCAACCTTTACTTTATATTTGTTATTATTACCACTGTTTCTTTCTTCTATTGGGGCACTCCACTCCCACACACACCCCGGGTCCTATGCACTATTATTGTTTCCAGGTTCTACGTTGCCACACTATTATTATTGTTTGTAATTATTTATGTTATTTATGTGATTATTACCACTGTTTCTTTCTTCTGTGGGGGCACTCTGCCCCCCACACCCCACGGATCCTATGCACTATTATTTATTGTTTCCAAGTTCTATGTTACTGCACTATTATTACTGTTTGTAATTATTTCTTCTTCTGTGCTGTCTATGACTCGGGCATGGACAGGAAGAGGTGTGACTAAGTGGCATCAGTTAAGCCGCAAGCCTGTTACTATATAACTTTCATGTTTGCTTGCACAACTGGCCATAATCGTTCACTATGACAGTTAATTGTGGGTTCGTTTTGTTCTGTCCAATCCCCCAAGAAGTCTCCTTACTCTAGGTTTCTACCTTAGTTTTGGACACACCTAAAAATAAGAATCAAATACAGTACTGTATATAAATTATAACTATAGTAAGTCTCTAGGTGTTGTCTGCATACTCTCTGGTCCATCCACTTAGAAATGGATATTTTGTTATGCTAGTAGTTGTACAAATGAAATATTGCAGCAAATACAGTGGAGGAACAATACTTGCATTATGTATGTGCTGTAATATGTTTATGTATTGATGTTTTTAATTGGCATGGTGATGGTTTCTTAGGTTCAGGATCAATTTTAATCATGTAGTGATACATACAGGGTTACTTACATATGTAGATAGGGGTAACTGAGCACACCTGGTGAAACTGCTATAAGATAGGCCGTGCCCAAACAGGTACTAATCCTTTGAGGAAGTCAGCCAGTGAAATGTTAGGATCCTCTATCTGGTCGCTGGCTGTGCTGGGCTTTGTTGTTCCATGTTGTCTTGAACTGCACGCTGATTAAAGAAAATTAAAAATATTTCCAGCCTGGACATTATTTTCTTGCAGCAAACCGGAATGGTGAGTGCCATGACTGTTGATCAACTCTGTCCTGCTACAATTGTCACCAGCACCTGTACCTCTGAGCGGCTCTGAACTTGGCAAGGTGCATGGATAGCATTAACTGGTGGGGTCCATGGGGTAGAATTCAGCCTCCTACACTTATAAGCAAGGGCAGCTATGAACCTGTGGATATCATTCGAGGGGACATCCTCTGTCATAGATCTGCAGTGGTGTCCAAGTGGTAAGTAGGGCTGTGCAAATACCTTTTCTAGAGTATTCAGATGAATATTCAGCAGCCAAATATTCGGGTATTCAGATATACGAACATACGAAGAAGCCAGCAGAAGAAGGCCATTTGGTTTATCAAGTCTGCTCGTACTGCAGGGTCCACAGCTTGAGCTAATGTCCCTGCCCTCCCTCCCCACTCCTCCCATCCTCCCTACCCATGATTCTTACCTTCCCCCTATGCCTGTCCCAGCATCTCTTAAAGCTGCCCACTGTCTTCAACGAGATGACCTCTTCCGGCAGCGCATTCCAAGTGTCCACCACCCTCTTTGTGAAGAAGTGCTTCCTGACCTCCCTCCTAAACCTCATATACATTTTTAGCTTTCAAATGAATAAAGATCCTCCCTCACCATGCTAATTCCCAATGACCCATCCTCCTCACCAGTCAAACTCAGTAGATACAAATATATGAAAATACGAACACACAAACATGCCAGCAGATAAGGCCTTATGATCTATCTAGTCTGCTTGATTGTGCAGTTCCCTGTGTATTTACAAAGTGAACTGCCTCCTCCCCATTTCCCCTTTGACCTCCCTCTATGTCCCCCTCACCCCCCTTACTCCTTTTCTACCCACAACGTTTCTCCTCACTGTGTCCCAACCCTCTTAAAGCTGTCCACTGTTCTTAAGGCTACCACCTGCACTGGCAGCTCACTGCATTTGGCCACCACTCTCTCAGTGAAAAAGTGCCTCATCTCCCTCTTGAAGCTTCCCCCCAACAGCTTTAGGCTATATCCCTAGTGGTTTTGTTGCCACTAAGGCTGAAGAGGCCCTCAGTGCTCACCTTTTTAATACCCTTAAAGCACTTGAAAGCCTCGTTATGTCTCCTCTCTTCCTTCTTTCCTCAAGAGAGAGTGCATGCTGAGCTACCCGAGCCTGTTGTCATAGGTGTTGCCCTGCTGACCCTGGATCATCTTAGTTGCCCCTCTTTGGACCATTTCCAGTAAGTAGACATCCTTAAGATATGGGCACCAAAACTGCACACTGTACTCCAGGTGTGGTCTTAACAGTTACCTGTACAGAGACAGAATGACCTCTGCTGTCCTGGTTCTAATTCCCCTGGCTACGCAGCCCAGTATTCGATTGACTTTGGCTGCTGCTCTCTTGTAGTGTGCAGTGTTTCAGGTCACCTGTGATTATTACTCCCAAGTCCTTGTCTTCCTCTGACCTGGTTACCTCCATTCCACCCGACCAGTATTTGGTCCCTGGATCCTTTGCCACCAAATCCATTACTCTGCACTTTTTAGCATTTAACCCCAGCTGCCAAATGCCAGACCCCTTTTCTAGCCTAGCCAGGTGCTCCCTAAGTTCCTGTCTATCCTCCTTCATGTCCACCCTCCCACAGAGTTTGGTATTATCCATGAAAAGGCAGATTTTACCCTTGATCCCATTCATGATGTCACTTATGAAGATGCTAAATTACACTGGAATGAGAATCGAGCCCTATAGGACCCCACTGGTTACAGGCCTTGCTTTAGAGAATTCTACCCCCCCCGACTACCACCCTTTGGCTTTTATACTGAAACCAGCTTCTGACCCATCCCATGAGCTTGGCCCCACTCCCAGGTCCTCTAGTTTCCTGACAAATCTCCTACGAGGTACCAAGTCGAAGGTTCTGCTGAAGTCCAGATACAGGCTCTCCACTCCCTGGCCCTTGTCCTCTGTCCTAGTGACCTAATCAAAGAAGTCAATTAGGTTAGTTTGGCAGGACTTACTTGACACAAACTCATGCTGCCTCTCATCCTGGAGCCCATTTTCTTCCAGAAGGCCAACCGGTCTCTCTCTCAGGATGGTCTCCATCAGCTTGTCCACTACTGAGGTAATATTGATGTATTATACAATGGCAAGGAAATTTCCTGTATTCTGATTGGTCAGTGGGTGCCTGAGACAGTGATGTTATTACACAATAACATCACTGTATGGATTTATTGGACCACTTGGACCTTTTGATTAATCACTTTTTTCTTTTCAGAAACACAAAAAATCTACTAAAAACATTTTTAATTTTTTGTTTATTTTGTATAACATTGAGCCATTGTATAATTGCAATAAGGCACGCCAAGGTTTGTGTTATTGTGTAATAACGTCACTCCTGGGTGGTGGAAGCACTCGGCTTTGCCTCATGCTTTAACCCACCCCAGGAGTGACATTATTACATGATAACACACACCTTGTCGTGCCTTATTGCTTAAATAGATAATGCAGCCCCCCCCACCCTAAGTTGTCATCCCAGTTCCACCCACCTTCCCTCATCACCCACAATGTTTTCTATTATTGTAATTTATGATCCCATGATGGGCGACCGACAGAACCCTCCGGCCTCCACGGCCAGTCACCATCTTCATGACTGAAAAGCACTTGTTTGCACTAAAAGAATAAATTCTCTAGTGTTTCATTCTGGGTGCTGGGGGGAGGATGGTGGGATTGGGGTGCTGACAAAGGGTGAGAGGACAAGAGGCTGTATTATTTTACTGGGTTTGGGCTGGGGCCTTTTTTAACACTTTTTTTATTTCAACAGGTGGCCAAACAGCAATCACAAATGTGAACAGTCACCTATTCAGGAAGGGCTCCCGAATATTCAGGAGTCCTACTATTTGTGGTATTCAGGAAATACCATCTGGCTCTTGCACAGCCCTAGTAGAACAAGCATTTGTCAATGCCGAATGTTTGCTTGCTGGCATTGGCAGTGGTAGCGTAGAAGTTACAGAGCTGCGTTATAGGAATGGCAGTGAAGTATTGAACTGAAGCCAACCCCACCACCACCCTGCAGAGAGTGACAGGCATTGGGGTGTGCGTTTGGGTCGTCAGGCATAACGGCGACGCTATTTCACCACACCCCACCCTGCAGACACTGACAAGTGTCATGGTGTTCCTGGGGTCTTTGGCCTTATGCGACCCATTTCATTCGGAACATGGTGAGATGTAAAAGATATAGAGAATGGGGTGAAGTTTGGGGTCGAAGAGTCCAAGGCATACCTCGATGCCTCTCACTGACTGGGGGTGTGGAATGGTATGAGCATCACAGGCAAGAATCCCAAGTCACACCCCTGATGCCTGTCATTCTCTACAGGGTTGGGCGTTATAGTTGGAAACCCTAATACCTCAGGCATTCGTTGGTATTTTCACTCCAAATCTTCAGCATGTTTGTTTTAGACCCCACCTCATGAACAGGGGAATATCACTTTGTTAGTCGAAAGCTGCTTATGCACAGTGACTGGCATTTAGCACCACAGGTGCAAAACATTCGAACAGGATGTAAAAATGATAGCTGTACTGTTCATGGGGAGGTGTAAAATGGCAATGTTGCAAATCTGTACTAAAATATTAAAAAATGGTGAAGTCACTGAGTCGACATAGAAACTGTGCAACGCACACCGTAATATAATTAGGTTGGGGATTTTTACAGCAGATTGTCAACTCAGGCATTTTGGTGCCTCCGATCATGAACAGTATCACTGTGTTTTTCTTTATCTGTTCCGAACAATGATTTCCCACAGCGACTACGCATCTCTGCGCTGAAACTGTGAAAACACACTTTGGCCATGTTGTGAAAAATGACAGCTGTACTGTTCATAAGGAAGTGTGGAAAAATGTCACTGGTGAAAATCTGGACTGAAAATATTACAAAGTCATGAAGTAACGAGGGTGCGTGGAAACCGCGCAATGCTCACTCGTATCACAGTCATTTTATGGACTTTTGTCACCAAATTTTCAACATAGCCATTTTAAGACCTCTGCTCATGAACAGTGTAACTGTGATTTTCTTAATCTGTCCTAAACATTGCTTCGCACGACACCAACAGCACCATTGTTCGCTACATGTGCGAAAACACATTTTGGGCGACATATGAAAAATTGCAGCTGTACTGTTCATAAGGAAGTGTAATAAAATGGCAATGTTGAAAATCTGAAGTGAAAATATTGAAAATTCGCGAACTTACAAGCGTGCGTAGGAACTGTACAGCGCATGCTCGTAAAACAGTCATTTTTTGGAATTTTTTCACCAAATTTTCAACATAGCCATTTTAAGACCTTTGCTCATGAAAAGTATCACTGTGATTTTCTTAATTTATCCCGTACATTGATTTCGCACACCGACTGCGCCATTGTGCGCTACATGGGCGGAAACACATTTTGGGTGAGATGTGAAAAATGACAGCTGTACTACTCATAAGAAGGTGTGGTAAAATGGCAATGTTGAAAATCTGGAGTGAAAATATTGAAAATTCGCGACCTTACGAGTGTGCGTAGGAACTGCGCAGTGCACGCTCGTAAAACAGTCATTTTTTGGAATTTTTTCACCAAATTTTCAACATAGCCATTTTAACACCTCACCTCATGAACAGTGTCACTGTAATTTTCTTAATTTGTCCTGTACATTGATATCACACACCGACTGCGCCATTGTGCGCTACATGGGCAGAAACACGTTTTGGGTGAGATGTGAAAAATGGCAGCTGTTCTACTCATAAGAAGGTGTGGTAAAATGGCAATTTTGAAAATCTGGAGTGAAAATATTGAAAATTTGTGGCCTTACAAGCGTGCGTAGGAACTGCGCAATGCCCGCTTGTAAAACAGTCATTTTGAGGAATTTTTTCACCAAATTTTCAACATAGCCATTTTAAGACCTCTGCTCATGAACAGTGTCACTGTGATTTTCTTAATTTGTCCTGTACATTGAATTCGCACACCGACTGCGCCATTGTGCGCTACATGGGTGGAAACACATTTTGGGTGAGATGAAAAATGACAACTGTACTACCTATAAGAAGGTGTGGTAAAATGGCAATGTTGAAAATCTGGAGAGAAAATATTGAAAATTCATGAACTCATTAGTCTGTGTAGGAACTGCGCAACGCACGCCAGAACAGTCATTTTTTTGAATTTGGCATCATCGAAACTTGGACCCTCTCATGAAGAAACATGTTACAGAGCCTGCCCAAAGGGTGATTTCGCAGTGACTGCGTAAATCACCCTTTGGGCCCGAATAACGCCATGACAGTGACATCATTCATGAGAAGGGGTCCTAAAAACCCCATGTTGAAAATTTGGTGCAAAAATTCCCAAAAATGCCTGAGATATGCAACAAAGTTGAACCCCCCCATCTAGCCCATTCTACAGCTTACCGGCATTTCCTCAGTTCGCGGTCGGCTTTGAACAGTGCAGACGTGTTCCCGGTCCACCGAAGATCGTCGCGCCGAGCTCCAGAGGTAAGAAAAAATTACTCACCTTAGTATTGTTGTTTCTTCTAATGGAGTCTTGCTATATTATGACAATTGCAGTATGACCGCAGGTTAGAACTGCTCCGGAGGTGAAATAGTTAACTTTCCATGCAGGCATGGAACTTAGAGTGCGAGCTCGGTTGAAAACTCTGTCTGTTGTGCTTCAAAGACAAACTGTCAGATCTTTACGAGCTAAAACTCACTAAGGTTCTGTGTGGAAGCTGTAAACCTAAACCAGCCAACTGGCTACCAACATAAACACTCATTTTTTGGCCTAAAACAAAGACTCAAGTCAGGAGACCCAAAAATGCAAAAAAATGCAACACCAATTCACCCAAAAAGGTAGGTGAAAAACAACAAGGTGGGCATCAAAAAAGTGCCAACCCTGTACTGCCCACCCACATCCCAAAACAGAGGTTCTGAGAGGGGCAGGCAGGAAGGGAGGTCATAATACTAACATACTAACATACTAAAATGCCAGCAGAATAGGCCTAATGGTCTTTCATGTCTGCTCGTTTGGTCAGCCCCCACCCTGGGTGCTGACCTTGCTTGTCCCCTCGCCTTCTCTGGCTTCTCCCTTCCCAGTTCCGGATATTCTTGCTGCATTGGATTTTGCTTCCTGAACCCTTCCCCTGTACCTGTCCCACCCCCTCTTGAACCCCTCCACTGTCTCTGCCTCCACCAGCCCCCTAGGTAGTGCATTCCATGGCTCTACCACCCTCTCAGTGAAGTAGCACCTCCTCCTTTCTCCCCTGAATCTTCCCCCCTCCAGCTTCCACCCATGCCCTCTAGTGGTCCCTTCCTCCTTCCTTCGAAGCACCCTCACTGTTCCTCCCCTATTTACCCTCTTCATGTACCTGAAGACCTCTATCATGTCCCCCCGGTCCCTTCTCTCTTCCAAAGTGTACATATTTAGCTCTTCGAGCCTCCTCATAGGTCCTGTCTCCCAAGCCCCAAATCATTTTGGTTGCCCTCCTCTGGACCCTCTCCAGGAGGTTAATGTCCTCTTTAAGTGTGGCTCCAAAACTGCACGCAGTACTCCAGGTGCGCCTCACCAAGAAGTTATACAGAGGGAGTATCACTTCCCTCCTTCTGGAGGTGATCCCCCTAGCGATGCATCCCAGCATCCTGTTGGCCTTGGCTGCTGCCCTCTTACAAGTCTCAGAGTTGTTCATCTTGACATCCACCACCACCCCCAGGTCCCTCTCAGCCATTGAGACTTGTAGTACTCCCCCCTCCAGGAAAAATAAAGGGAGACCAGGATTAGAACCCTGGTCTCTGACACCATTCTACAAGCCGTTCCATGCCTTAGTCCTTCCCACCACAGGAGCAGCTCACCTCACTAATATAGCAAGACTCCATTAGAAGAAACAACATTACTAAGGTGAGTAATTTTTTCTTCAAACAACATGAAGTCTTGCTATATTATGACAATTGCAGACTACACAGCAGTACCCCCATGGAGGAGGGACAGAACCTACTTAGGAAATAGGCTCTGAAGCATGGCTGTGCCAAACCCAGCATCACTCCTAGCCTGGATGTCCAGGGAGTAATGCTTGCAAAGTGTGTGAACTGTTTTCCAGGTAGCTGCTTGACATGTTTCTAGAATAGAATGTCTCTGGCAGCAGCCAGAGAAGCAGCTGTACCTCTGGTAGAGTGAGCCCTCAGGCCTGAGGGAGGAACTTTACCCAACTTCTGTAGCAGAATTGATACAAGAGACAATCCACCTGACAATGGATCTTTTAGTGGCTGGCTTCCCTTTACCAACTTCGCCATAGGTAAGGAACAGTTGGAGGGAGTCAAACCTATGACCCTTGGTACGCTCTATGTAGTAACTAAGGGCTCTCTTCACATCTAGGCTGTGCAGCCTCCTCTCCCCAGAGAAGGAGTGGTCAGTGAAGTACACTGGAAGAGAAATAGATTGATTAAGGTGGAAATCTGAAACCACCTTAGGCAGGAACTTTCTGTTAGTCCGAAGGACCACCTTATCTCTGTGAAAAGAGATAAACTCCTGCTCCACTGACAACGCTTGTAATTCACTTATGCATCTGGCAGAGATGATGGCTACCAGAAACACAGTTTTCCAAGTCAAGTACTTGCGCTCAGCTGAAGACAAGGGCTCGAAGGGGGGGTTGCATAAGCTGAGCAATGCAAACATTAAGATCCCAGGCAGGGGCAGGATCTCTGAATGGAGGGCTGGTGTGAAACAACCCCTTAAAAAACTTGGAAAATACAGGATGAGCTGAAAGAGAAGAGGATTTACTTGCTGAAATAAAAGCAGACACAGCTGCCAAGTGCACCTTGAGGGTAGCTGGTCTCAGCCCCAAAGAATTCAGGTGGACCATATAATCCAGGACTGTGGGTAGATCAGCAGAAACTGGGGAAATATGCTTTTCCGAGCACCATATGGAAAACCTTTTCCATTTGGAATTGTAAGTAGTCCTGATGGAAGGCTTCCTTGAGGCCTTCAATATATCCATTACACCTTGGGAAAGGTGTAAGTCAGCAAACTCTAACTCTTCAAGAACCAAGCCTTGAGATTGAGAGATTTGAGATTCGGGTACCAGACCCTTCCCTGGGCACAGGTTAACAGATTGTGAGTCCTGGGAAGGCACAGGGGGGGAGGATGGACTGCTAAGGACAGCAGGAGAGGATACCAGGGCTGTCTGGCCCAATCCGGAGCTATCAGAATGACTTTGCAGGATTGGGATCTGATTTTGACTAGCACTTTGAACAGGAGAGGAAAGGCATAGAGAAACTTCCCCTCCCAACTGAGGGCTAAGGCATCCAGTGGGAGAGAGCCCAACACTGGGGGCCTGCAGCAAAAAAGAGGAAGTTGGTGATTGTCTGGGGCTGCAAAAAGATCTATCTGCGGTGTGCCCCATCTGGCAAATACTACTCCCAAGACCAAGGGATCCAGTGACCATTCATGGTGGCCCTGGGAAATCCTGCTGAGAGCATCTGCCAGGACATTGTCCTTGCCTGGGAGGTGAACTGCCATAAGAGAGGTGTTCAGGGAGTAAGCCAGAGACCACATCTCATCGCTTTGCACAAGGCCGAGACCGAGTGTCCCCTTGCTTGTTGATGTACCACATTGTAGTGGTGGTGTTGTCTGTTCTGACCTGAATACTCTTGTTCTGAACAGATTTGGAAAAACTTGAAGTGCTAGAAAACTGCTCTGAGCTCCCACAGGTTGATGTGGCAGGGATTCCTGGGAGACCACAGACCCTGGGTGGTGAGGTCGCCCATGTGAGCTCCCCAGCCCAAGAGGGACGCATCTGTAGTAAGGATTAGAGAATGAGACTGAGTGACAAAAGGAACCCCTTGTCTCAGGTTGGTCTGATCCTGCCACCACTGTAGGGCTTGGATCAGGGTTCGAGTTACTGGGATCAACTTGGTAAGAGGATCCTTTCTTTGAGACCAAAAGCTCTCAAATGGAACTGGATGCCCTCATCTGAAATCTTGCTCCCTGCACAACTGCTGTGGAAGGAGCCATGTGTCCTAGAGCTGCAGAAAATGCCTTGCTGGCCGGAGACCTGCAGGGTAAATGAGGAGGCCAGGAGACCAGGTCTTTGCCCTGTCTAGGGAAGGAAGGCCCTGGCTTCCTGTGTGTTCAGTTCTCGCGCCTATGAAGGTAAGAAGCTGGACAGGCTCTAGAACTGACTTTGAGAGATTCAGAAGGAAACCTAGAGAGTAAGCAGTTGCGCGTGTATCTGAAGGTGTAATTTGACCTGGTCTGGAGACTGGCCTACTATGAACCAATCGTCCAGGTAAGGAAAGATGGCAATCTTTTGCCTCCTTAGGTAGGCAACTGCTACTGCCAGGCATTTGGTGAATACCCTTGGGGCAGAAGTGAAGCCGAAGGGCATTGCTCTGAACTGGTAGTGGCCTGAGGGCAGCTTGAACCTGAGGTACTTTCGATGGGAGCTTCTGATGGGAATATGGAAGTAGGCATCCTTGAGGTCCAGGGAAGCTAGCCAGTCCCCTGGCCTTAGAGAGGGTAGAATAATTCCCAGAGTCACCATTTTGAACTTTGGCTTTAAAAGGTGCTTGTTTAAATATCTGAGATCCAGGATGGGCCGCTATTCTCCTGTCTTTTTTGGGGTAAGGAAGTACCTGGAGTACAAACCTTTGCCCTGGTGTAGGGGAGGAACCCTTTCCACAGCTCTGAGAGCCAGGAGAGTAGAGACCTCTGCCTCTAGGGCAAGTGCCTCTGATGGAGTTGCAGGTGGAAAAGATCTGGTTCTCAGCTTTGGAAATTTTTTGAAGCTGAGAACCAGTCCCTGACTTACTACTTCCAGGACCCACTTGTCTGATGTTAAAGACATCCAGTCCTGGACAAAGTAAGCCAGCCTTCCCCCCTACAGGTAGAGGAGAATCGGCCCTGGCAATCCCATCAGGGTGCCTGCTTGGCAGGGGCTTTGGGCTGAGGGGTGGAAGCAGACCTGCTTGTACCCCATCTGCCTCTCCCTCTAAAGAACCCCCAATGAGCATAGGCGGAGGAGGAAGCTTGGGCTTGGTAAAAAGGCCTATGAAAAGGCCTGCCCCTGCCTCTAGGAAGCTGCTTTTGAGGAGTGGCCTGCCTTTCCTTGGCCTGTGCACTCCTATAGGTGGTCCTATATTCATCCATTTTCTTCATGTAATTCTCTGTTTGCTCCCCAAACAGAGAATTTCCCACAACAGGAAAATCCATGGCCTTAGACTGGTTATCCTGAGACAGGGTAGTACACCTGAGCCAAGCCATCCTGCGAAGTGCCACAGATGTAGCCATGACTCTTGATGAAACATCATTAGAGTCCACTGCAGCATGAAATTGCACCTTGGATGCCTCAATACCATCCATAGCCACCTGTTCCAGCTCCCTGGCAAGCTGGTCAGGGACTTGTTTTGCTAGGGCCAGCACAGTATCCCATCTGGATTTCTGGTACCTAGCAGCATAAGCCATATAATTTGCTTGTCTGAGTCCCAAAGATGCTGCCATGTACTGTTTCTTTGCCATAGCATCAATCTTCCTGGAGTCCTTCTCAGGGGGGTGTGAAGCTAGGGGAATAGTAGCCTTGTCACAGGCTGCAGCCTGCACTACCCCCACATGGCTGCATTGCTGAGTGAGGAAATCAGTGTCAGAGCCTGATAAGGTATACCTCTTCTCCATCCTTTTATCCACAGGAAGTATAGTGTGAGGAGTTTTTAAAACTTTTACTGTCTGTTTCCAAAAAGATTTATGCAAAGGAATAGACAGTCTCCTAGACTCTGGAATATACATCATTTCTACATAGTCTGGCTCCTCTTGGTCATCAACAGCTTCCTCAACAGGGAGCTGGAGAGTTTCAGCAACTTTTTTATAAAACATGAAATGAGAAGGGGACTCAGAAAGTCTTGGAGGAGAAACCCCTAGGGGTCTATCTGGAGAGATGCCTGGATCAATGGGCACATCCAGAACTTCAAAACCATATTCATTCTCCTCATATTCCTCTTCCCCCTCCCCCGGTTCATAAAAATCCTCAAAATCATTATCTTGAACTGGTGGAACCGGCCGAACCGAACGCTTACCAGAAGGTGTCGGTTCGGTCGGAACCGGAGAGAGAGACTGGACAATTTTAATTGCTTTAGCTATTTCCTCAGCAGTTGGGGAGAGAACTTTTGGCTCTACACTAGCTGACTTTCTAGTCCTTTTTGCTGGAACCTGCTCCTCAGAACCGGCTCTTTGTTTGCCCGAGGAAGTATCGCCCTGGTCAGAGGGCACTCCCTCCGGTTCGGTTGGTACCGAACCGGGCTGGCCATCTGGGTCAGCGGACTTTTGGCTCCCTTTCCCTGAGCCTACCAACCTCCCATCTATGGTGGCAACAGGGAAATTGGACAAATCTGGCAGTCTGAATTGAGGTGGTCAAACCTCAGACAATAGACACATGGTGGTGGGTCAGCCTTAGCAAAAGCTTCCCACAAACACTACAGTGTTGAAACCCAGTGGGTCCGGGTTTTTCTTTGGGATTCTCAGACATAATGCCAGCCTAACCAACTTGCTCGTTTATGGCAATCCACCAAACAAGACACCTTATCGGTTCCCAACTGTGTCACGGGTCGTGGAAAAAACCGTAATGAAATCTGTTTTTTTTAGAACCGATAAGAACCGGGAACCGCACTCTAAAAAAGGACTAGAAGATTTAAATACAACCTGATCGGTTCAAACCGAACCGATAACAAATTACAAGTTCCACACAGAAAAACTAAATGTAAAACCTATCTATTACTTACATTACCACAGACAGAGCTTGAACCGACCGGTTGCGGTTTAATTTCGGCTAAAAACCGAAAAATAATACTTTTAAACTGACAAAATGAACCGAGCAGAAGGAGAAATCTCTGGAGCGACTGTTCAGTGAGACGGAGTAAAGAATCTGACAGTTTGTCTTTGAAGCACAACAGACAGAGTTTTCAACCGAGCTCGCGCTCTAAGTTCCATGCCTGCATTGAAAGTTAACTATTTCACCTCCGGAGCAGTTCTAACCTGCGGTCATACTACAGTTGTCATAATATAGCAAGACTTCATGTTGTTTGAAGTATGGGGTGGGGAGGCTGGGTGTGCAGTGGGTGGGTGTGGGTTGTGGGAGGGGCGGGGAGACTACATGGGATCGTTTTACTTTACAGGGGAAAAAAACGGACGACATGGGACGTTGCCATGCTGGGGTGGCCAGCATGGCACAAGGACGGTTGAGTGCGTTTCAGCCGACGGGGATTGGGCACCCCCGCCGGCCTGGCGATTGCTTGCCCCAGCGGCATTTCAGAAGGGTTTGGGGAGGCGGGGAACGCATACAGCCGACGGGATTGGCATCCCGTCAGCTATACAGTGCATGCGTAGGGGCGCGACGCCCGCGTGGGCTTCTGTCTGTGGGGAGCTGCGCTGAGCAGCCTTATCTTATTGCTGCTTACTCTGCGTAGCTCCTCCTTTCAACTGTATGCCACTGCATTTTGGAGCATGTCATAGACAGCTCCAGAATGCATTGGCTTACAGGGGCCACGCCTGCCAACACACTGACTGAATTGGAGGAGGGGGTGACACACCTCCGAAATCTCCGATGATGGCACTATGTTTCTTGCACATCCGTGCAAGCAAACATAAAAAGCAGAACTGGGAGACTGGGAAGAGAAAGGAAGTGGCTATGGGGAGGCTGCCTGTGATAAAGTGCACCACCTGCAGAGTAGACCGAGTATACTGCTTAACATGTTGTCACTGAAATGTTGGAGAGTTGCATTCAAAATGTAGGAAATGAGGGACACTGGCACTCACAATTTTGGACACATGGAGACACAAGCTCAGAACATTGGTAACTAGTGCTTTTATTTGTGCAAAGTTTAACTTTGTCTCACTAGCGTCATAGAGAATGGAATTTTTGCTTTAAAGCTTACTTTTTTTAAAATTCCTTTGGTAACTAGCTAAGGGGTAATTAGCTATGGCCCACTCAGCCCAAGGACCATTTATAGGGGGGACCTGGGAGCACAGGGAGATAAGTGATTTGCTCAAGCTCACACAGTATGCAAGTGGAGGTTGTGGGACTCAAACCCCAGTATGCTGGATGTACCAATCTTATTCACAGCTTATTATCCTAACCTCTAGGTTATACTGCCAGATGGTTTAAAATACGAGACAGACCCTCATCTATTTGGGCAACACAGGTTTCATGTGGGGTACAGCAATTATGAGTGGATGAGGAATAGGGGTGGGCGGACTGTTCTGCAGGAGATCCGGACCCCTGGATCGAATCTGCAATCCACAGACCTGGATAAATACGGACTTTGCCATAGAGGTCTGGTTCCCGGTCCGTGGAGATGTCATTTCTGTGATTTTGTTGTCTGTTGCCTGCGGATGCCGTCAGGATGTACAGGCAGCTGGCAGCATCCAATCAGGCAACAGAAGGTCACGTGACACACTCACCAGTATATAAGGCTGGTGAGTGTACCACGTGGCCCAGAAGGAGGAGGAGGATCACAGCAGAAGAAAGAGAGACTGGAGAGAGAGGCGAAGCACCAAAACGCAAAAGCACTACAGTTAGAGGAGGGAGGGGGAGAGATTCCCAATCGTGGAGGACGTGGGGTGGGTGAAGTCGGTTGGTTGATGATGAGAGGGAGCGTCTGGAGTATGGGGGGGGCATGGATGATTAGTTACAGAAAATCCCAAATGAAACTTTTTCTCAGCCTCAGACAGTAGTAACTGTGTGCGCAAAAAGGGCAGGCTGGCAAAATCTGACTTGCGCCATTCCAGATCCAGAGTACTGTGGTGGTGGTGGTGGGTTGGGGGGTCCAGAGATTACAGTTGCAGAAAATCCCAAATGAGTTTTTTTTTTCCTTGGTAGTAGGGTGGGAAATAAATATTTGTGACATAAACAGAGGAGAGGGAAAGAGACTGCAGGGGGGACCCACAATAAATGTTACATCCTAGAAATCCCAAATATTTTTTTTTTCCTGGCTTCAGTGCAGCTGTGTGTACAATCCAATCATGAATAACGATCATCATCACTTATGTTCAATCACAATTTCATGTAATAAAAAAATACAGCTCAAACAACATACAGGTTAATGCGCCTGCCCTGTACTGCTGGCTGTGGGTGGCCCAGGGGATAATCTGACTGTGAGTTGTAGCAGGCTGAGTCTTTACAGTACAACACAAGTAAAGCACAAGCACTACACACAAGTGTCATCATCATCACTCATTCCCGATTATTCCTTATTATCATTAGTTTCATAGTATATCGCATTACAAACTTACATTATGTATAAGCATTAACCAGCCCCTAGTGTGGAACTGTGCTGCGTGTGGCTAATGCACCAGATGTGTCTGCATCTCCAATTCAAATTCAGAGGCACACTTGACAGTTGCTGAATTTGATCACTTTCGCCTAACAGTAAGTTTTGTAGGGGCCAGTCCGGCAATCTTGGAAGGAAGTGGTGGTGGACTGCTGTGCTGTTGCTGTGCTGTGTACAGTCACGAGTCATAACCGTAAATTTGTCCCTGGTCTGTGTGGGTGGGAGTCATCAGAAGGACATCACGTTTCATGTTAGAGGGCTCTTTTGTTCCAAAATGGATCAAAGTGTTGATGAGGCACTTTCTAATTCTCAGGTAGGCAGTGGCATTGCAAAAGATAGGAATCGGCCTGAAAAGGGAAAACAAAATCAGTAAAAATTACAGTTGCACTCAACAAAGCATGCAGGCTGCTAACTGGGGCTGACCGACTTACACACACTTGTGACCTGTACACTCAGGCAGGATGGCTTCCTCTCATCAGCCGGATACAGTATCAAACCTGCCTCTTAGCCAAAACAGTCCTCCTCGGAGTCATGCCCCCGGGCATTGAAAAGCTCCTCATTGACCACCACAGCACCCAGTGAACTAGAAGTTCACAACAACTAACCTTCCTTGTCCCCAGATGCCAGACTACCATGGGCCAGAGGGCCTTTGCCCACAGAGCACCACAGTGATACAATACTCTCAACAAAGAAACTCTTACTGCTGCTGCTCTTGGCCCTTTTAAGAGACAACTCCGACTTCATCTCATTTCAACTAGTCGTTGTGACTGCCTCGCCTAATCGGGGCCCACTGCTCACTGCCCTCCACTTTAGTCTTGACAGCTACCTCTCCCTGCCTTGCCCCCTTCTACCTGCCTACCCCCTTGCCCCCTCTCCCTTTCCTCCCGGCATTTTCTGACTTTATCCCTCCTCCCTTCCCTTTAGAGCTCTTACCCTCAATCTCTCCCTCCGACAATGGCCTGCCTGCCTGCATACCCACTTCCCTCTCACCTGCAGTGCTTATTTCTAAGATTGCCCTTGGCTGGTATGTCATGCTACCTAACATTTGGCACATTTTGAATTACTGGAATTTCCTAAGCCTCAGTCTCTTACTTCTTTTTATTGTGTAACTATGTATTATTATGTTGACCTTTGTATGTATGTATACCCCCCATTCCTTCGATGTGGAACCTTTGTAAATGAGCAGTTCCTGCTCAAAGGTATTTGTAATCCTAGATTTCAATAAAATAAAATAAAATCAAAATCAAAAATCCCCAAAAAGGGATTTTTTTCACATCTAATAAGGTTTTGTCTTCCATGAGAATGCTTGAATCCAAAAAAGGTGAATGTCTCAGATCATCATCAGTCCCAAGTTAAAAAAAAAAAAAAGTTATGTAGTTAAAAAAAAAACTAAAGACGTGGTGGGTACCACCCACAGAGGCACCCAACGGTATGGAACAATTGCATACTGTGCTACTGCAAGTCCCTTATTTGAGTCTTCTGAGGTTGAACCCAATGAGGGTAATACTGATGATAATAAAGAAGATGAAGAGAATGCTCAGGCAGCAGAAGGTTTACTGGAGGGGATGGAAATTGCAGATGTGGAAGAAACAGGCAGAAATATTTCAGTTGTGGAGGAGGGGCAATGGGAATAAACCAGAACAGAAACAGGCCCAGGACAAATCCTGGTGGCTCTGAAAAGATGACCGAGGTGCTGTGCATTTCTTGGCAAAAAACTGAAAAAAATATAATTTTTTGTTTGGTCATACTTCTCCATTAGTGCTTCCAATGAGTTGATAGCAACATGTGCTATTTGTAAATGGCCAATCAGCAGGGTTAAAAAGGAAGGAGCATTGGTAACTTCAGCACTAAAAAGGCACCTAGACAGATGTCATAATATCAGTGAAGTGAGAAAGTCAGTTGTGAGTCTCGAAGAGAAAGTGATAGTGATAGCTCACTACACTTGGGGGTAACACCCATAGATGAAAGCAGTAGCAGCCCACACTGTACTACACCTCAACTACCACTTGCTGCCATTCGAAGGACTCCTCCAACTGTTACTGAAAGTGACCACCATGTGTTCAAAAGCCCTCCTCCTTCAAGGAGACAGCTTACCATCTCAGAAACATGTGAGCGTAAGGCCAAATATGCCTCAACTCACTCTGTTGCTGTTACAATAACAAAATCAGTTTCCAAAATGATAGCTGTTGATTTGCTACCATATAACATGGTTGAACATATACGATTCAGGCGGCTGCTTGAGTACCTCGAACCTCGATATAGTATACCATCGCGGAAATACTTCTCGGCAACAGGGATTCCTGATCTTTACGATGTCGCATGTAAAAAATTAAGACTTGTCTTGTGCAGTGCTGTTGAAAGGGTGGTGCATCTCACAACAGTTATCTGGACAAGCTGTCAACCTGAATCCTTTATGTCTGTCATGGCCCATTGAGCATGTTTTGATAATTCACGTGGAAGTGAGGACAATGAAGCATTGCAGTTTGCTGTTCTAAGAAGGTTTTATTTTCCATCTGAACATACCTCATACAACATCAATGAAGAGCTCCAAGAACCAATACAGCAGTGGCTCATTTCACAGGGACTGTCAGTTGGCTTTATAGTTACAGATATGGGTCCAACATAAGGAAGGCCTTGGAGGAGGGGGGCTTTGTTCACATCTGCTTTTTTGCGTACTGCTTAAATTTAATAGTTCACAGTTTTCTTGATGATGACAAGGAGAGTAAGGCTCTCATAAGCACTGATAAAAGAATATGCACTCATTTCAGTCACTCAAGCAAAGCCCATCACTTGTTTAAAAAAAATACAGCAGGAGCACAATATACCTTTGCACAGACTGATCCAAGACATTTCTACTCAATGGAATTCAACCTTTTATATGTTCCAATGGTTGCCGAACAAAAGAAAGCTGTCAGGCAGTATACCTTAGAAAATAAAATTGTTGATGCAGATGTCTATATTACACCACCACAGTGGGCCGTGCTGGAGTTTCTCATTGTACTTCTCCAGCTATTCGAAGAAATCACCAGGGAGGTTACTGCAAACACAGCAACTCTGAGCCAGGTGATACCGCCAATAAAAATGTTTTAATTCGGCTTCAATCTGATTAGGAAAAAGTCAGAAAAGCAAGTCAGTTCCATGATCACATAGCCTGCCAGTGGTGCTGACACATGCAGGTTGCTCTCCAGAATACAACAAGATCTAACGAGACCCATGATCAAAAAAGTTGAAGATGACAAACTATGTAAAATGCTTCATTCTGAATACTACATTAAAGTAACAATCTTGGACCCACAATACAAATTGAAGCAACTACTGAGTGATGATGATGACACTTATTTTGAGAGAAACAAACAAGAAATAATTGACGAGGCGCGTGCTGTCATGGAACAGAGTACAACAGCAGCACCACATTCAGAATCTTCTTCATGACACAGCAGCACAGCATCAGGTGGCACATCCTCTACTGTTGTGACATTTTCTCCCTCTTCCTCCTCAGCCCCTGAAGCCAAATCTTCTTCACCACTAGCCAAGCATGTTACACTGTCCCACAGTCACTTGGTTCAGCTTAATGTCTCAGCTTCATGTCTCTGGAGTCACTTAGAAGTTGTTATTGTAAAATCTTCATCTGCCTCTTGCAACCACTGCCTCAGCACAGACCATTGTTGAAATGTACCTGGCAGAGCTCAATATCAGCTGGAATGCTGATCCTTTGAAATACTGGAAATCCAAACAAAATATGTGGGCTGCTTTAGTAAACATTGCAATGAAGTACATGAATTTCCCTCCAACTAGTGTCTATTCAGAGTGATTATTCAGTTCAGCTGGTAACGTCTTTACTGACACACCATCCTGTTTGACACCAGAAAATGCTGAGCGCCTTCCTCACTTTAATTTCAAATATGATACCTGAATAAAACATACACTGACTGTTCTGAGCAGGCCCTATGCACAAAACACTTTTAAGAATTTGTGCCTGTGGTGAAAATCATATGTGAATAGGGTCTACTACATGAGGTAGCAATTAATTGCACCAAGTCAGGTCAGGATGGACTAGAGCAGGCCACAATGATCACATGAGCAGCAGAGAATGGAAAAAAAAAATAACATCAGTGGGTTCAGAGTCCAAATACAGCAAGCAACTGCATTTCATGTCACAAACTTACTTGGTGGTACCTGGTACCACTATCTGATGTGGAAGTAGGGTACTGCTGTCTACCACTACTATTACTACTACTATCAGTTTTTGCCCTTACGAGTCATGACTACTACTTATTTAACACTTGTTGTCCTTACTCCAGTCCTACTCCTTACTACTACTACTTGTCACTTTTTTGCCGTCAGCAACTGATCCTGAGTCCTGACTGTACTGTTTTAATTTTCGTACAGTCATGGCTTAGCAGATGTCTGAAAGTTCAGAAACGGAATACTCTTTGTATATTTCTCATGTCCCCAATATTTGGCTGCAAATACTTCACAGAAAAAAAAATGCTACTAAATTGAAAATTAGTGTAATTTATTTATTGTTTGTGTGGTATGCTAGCCTGGTTACATCTCACAGTAACTGGGCTGAGATTATTATATCACTATATTTCATTTGTGATACTCAAATTACTTGGCAGTGGCTGGCAGCAAGCAACTGTGGAACTAGGAAGGATGTCATTGTGTTGTGTTGTGTGTCATCAGGTCTTCATCAGGTGGCAGTGGCAAACTTTTTTATGACTGCTCTGCACTTGACCAATGCAATGTGTGACTGCCTGCCTGGGTGGCGATCACTATGTCTTTTGTTTTTCTTCTTTGAGGATTCAGCATTCTCAGCATGTTGATCAGATTCAGTAGAAGTAGTCATAGTACTAGAAAACATTACCACCTCTTGGACCAGGTAGTGTACTGTATACCACAGTACATTGGGGATACAAAGCAGTTGCATCATTCACATGGGTAGGGTGGGTGGGCTCTCTTAGTGCTGCTCATTTGATCATTCATATCCATTTCTTTGGCTTATTTGACTCTGACTGGAACATCCATCAAAATAATACCCGCACAGCACCATTAATAAAAAAAAATACATTTTAGTTGCCTGGCAGTGCCTATAGATATTTGCATCTGTCTATCTGTCTCTCTCTCTCTCTCTCTCCCAGCACACTCATGTCACGGGCCCGAGCATGATATGTCACCATTATAGGCCAGTGATGGAGAGGCTAGTAGTAACAGATTGCTTTTTTATTTAGCAGTTTTACTTTAATTTTTATACAAATAATCCATTAAATTATTTCCTTTGGGCCTCTGTGTCAAATGTGAGGGACTTTGGCCACTTTTATGCATTTTTTCACATTTCTTCAAATATTGGTCAGTAAATCAGAACTAATCAGGATAAATCAGGACTCTTATTTAATAAGGGTCAGAACTTCACCGAGTTCTCCCATCCCTAATGAGGAATGCCCCTTGTAATTTGGTGCTGTTGAAATTAATGGTCCCTGTGCCAGACTGATTACCAAGGGCAGTCTAAGACTCGTGGGATGGGCTTGCCAGGACTGTAAGTAAACAATGCAGCAAAAATCAAAAACGTGTGGATCTAAAATGTATAACTGTACACTAGTGCAAATGTGCAAAATCTTATTCTCTTCACCCCAAGCCACCAGCACATACCATTCATGCACTGAAGATGTTTCCTTGGGAATCTTTCCCATAGCCTACAGCCAACATAACAAATGGATGAACTGTGAACAACTTGTTTTCAGAAAATCAGGGGCTATACCAGTTTCAAAGGGACTGTCACAGTTTTTAATCTGTATCTGCATTTGATGAAATTATTCCCATCCATTTTAAACCCTTTCTCTGTTGTTTTGAGCAATCATCTTTTTTCCAGTTGCAAATAATATCTATTTTATTACTTTATTTTAGGAGCAGCAACTCTGTTTCCTTCTAATCAGGAGTGATTTGTCACCAAGATGTGCCTTCCCTTCCACTTCAACATACCAATCTGTGTCTTGAACATCCTGAAGATATCCAGTATTCCAGGGCTCTGTTATTAGCTCCAGTTATGTGACTGTAAGGCTCCATCCACACTACACCACTCAGACTCCATAACGGACAGAAACTGTTACAGCTGGGGAGTGGTACATTGTGTCCACACTGCAACGGTGACCGGTACAAGACCAGTACCACCGGTCCACACCTCGGGAACCGGGCGACCGTTACCGGTAGCCCAATCCCACAATGCAGCTCATGCTGCGTATAGCCCTGCAGAGACCGTTACCGTCATCCACACTACCACCGGTAACGTACGGTAGGGCGGGTTTCATAACTGTTGTTGAGTCCACCTCATATGTGGTTTCAACAACGGTTATGAAAATGCCTTCTGTAACGTTACAGGTGTAAACGCAAACTGTTGCGGTAACGTTTTGGGCACTTTGTAACGTTACAGAGGCGTAGTGTGGACAAGGCCTAAGACTTAGCTGTGCCACACCATCTACCATCACGATTGCAGAGAGCCTGAATATTAGCTGGTAGTCCTATAATGAGGTGATAATGACTCAGGTTGAGTCTTTTGTGGGGTCTCCATCTTGCACTGCCGCATAACTGGAGCTCTTGATAATAACTGCCGTCTGGAACACTGGGGAACAATAGCAGGAGGACTACTGCTTGCTAAAGTGGGGAGTTCTTATTTTCTAAAAACTTCATCTTTTGTTGCATTTCTGCAGCTTCTGTTGCCAGTTTCTGTGGTCATTTTATTAGGGAAGAGGTTCAAGTCCCCTGTGACCCCTGGCCCCTATATCTGCCTATGCACTAACGGCTGCATTTTGGAATTATAATGCACATCTGTAGCTAGGAAGACTTCTGCCCCTGGAGATATGTGCCAGCATCTGTGTATACTCAGGTGACAATACAATGACAGGATGAAAATCCATCCATTTTTCTCTGCCCCTGAAAATGACTTTAGAATGATGGTCTATGCATTTTGATTTTGCATTGTGACAAAATGAAAAAGCTTCTCTCTGCTCTGTCTGCAGCTTAATGAGCACCTGGCATGCCGAGGAGACTGTAAAAAAATGATGCTTATTTAAACTTTTACTATATGTATCTATATCTATATCTATATATAGGGGATACATGATGGGCAGGAGTGGGATATGGAAAATATTCTCACTCTTGCAGAGTGAGCTGTGTATTCTCATGAGTGCTGAAGGCACGAGTGAAAATACACAGCTCACAAGGCAGGAGTGAGAATATTTTCCATATCCAATGATCTGCCCATGATGTGTGTGATTTATACCACAGGGGTGAGAGCTTTAGGAACATTTTTTTCTGATTCTGTGTGTTTTCTGCTCATTCTATGTGTGCTGTCAGTGTGTGTGTGTGTTCTGAATGGACTGGGAGCGAGAAACACAGCTGACAGTGTTTTGCAAAGCTAATTGAGTGAGTCAGAGTCTCAGTGAGAAAGACAAATTGCTGCAGGTAGCGCTGAGAAACAGAAAGTGCTTTGTAAAAGAGTTTCATTTAGAATTCAGGTTATTTTGAAGCTGAGATTAGCACAGTAATGGGCTAGGAAAGTCAGAGACACAATGGGACACAGGTGAGTCATTTGCAAAGCTAATTGAGTAAGTCGCAGCTTCAGTGGGAAAGAGATAAGAAAAAACTCAAGGAGGCAGTATAGCACAGTGGTTTAAGGCTCTGAGTTGTTAGGGCTCTGAACTGAAGACCTGGGTTTGAATCCCCCCAGCCTCCATTTGCATACTGTATGATCCTGAGCAAGTCATTTAACTTTCTTGTGCTCCCAGGTTGCACCTGTAAACAAGCTTTCAGCTTAGTGTGTCTCTCTCTCCTGATAAAAGATAAAGTGTTTTCTGAAGCAGTTTCCTTTAGAGTGCTGCAGTGCAGTTATTTTCACTCTGATGACATCAGCAGAGTATGGATAAATGTCTTCAGGATTTATTCTCATTGCAGTGGACATAACACAGGATATCCTACTGAGAAATCTCTCACCCCATGGCATTTATACATACATACACACTATAGATAACGTTTTATTGACTGACCCTCCTTTTTTTGTAACTATTTACATAACATGAAAAATGGATCAATGTCCCTTAGAGTTCACCTGTGCTGTCTGGCTGCTTTGTAAAGATATGACATCATAATTCTATGTTAATGACATCAGGATAATTTCCACTGGTGCATTCCAAACCTTTCAAAGTTCGATCATGCAGAGTTTGAACTTCAAGCCAGGCAAAATTTGCCATAGTTCAAATAGTTTACAGTTCGCAAGATGAAAACTTTAAAGACCCTCACAGCCCTCCCCAGTGCCAGGGCTGGTCATTTTACCATCCCTCAATAACTCAAATGAGCCTTTTTCCACCCTCCATCCCCTTGCCTGCACATATGCATTTTAAAAAAAACGTTGCTGGCCAGGGAGTCAACACCATTTTTTAAACCAGTCCCCCTTTTCTAGCCCAACCCTCTAGCCATCATACATCAGTGTGCCAGGTATCATCAAAGATGCAACTGCTCCACTCCTCCCTCCCTCCCTCCCTACTGGTCCCTAATCCCTTTGTTTTAGCCACTCTAATACTTTACTATGGAGCGGGCACTGTGAGTGGGTGGCTGCAACTTAGTTAACCAAGAGTGGACCAATCACTTCTCCCCAGTTCCAATCATGGATCAGGGTCTCAAGGGAGGCTTAATTATATAATGAAGGTATTTTGGGGGCCATTTGGATGGGTTGGGGGTACTGCATTTAAACATGATGCTAGCAACTAGCACAATACCAGGCAGCTAGCGATATTATTTTACTTTTACTGGGGAAAATGGGGACTAAGTTAGCCTGGTTCTATTATAATTGCCCCACCCCAAATTGTGGTTCCAGGGGGGCTATTACATTATGGCATTTTTGGGCTGGGGTGCGATAGGGAGGATGGTGGGATAAAAGATTCTGTTAGTAGCTGGCAACTTTTTAAAATATGTGTGTGTGTGTGTAACATAGAAATATAGAATTTGTCAGCAGATAAGGACCACTTGGATCACCCTTTCTGAAGTCTATGTAGGCCACGTCTACCTCTCTACCCTGATCAATTCCCTAGTCACTCAGTCTGAAGGAATCGATCAGCTTTGTCTGACATGACCCCCCCCCCATGTGAATCTGCACTGCTGTGGGTCTTATAACCTGCTGGATTCAAGATATGTCACTAGCCTTTCTTTTAATAGTGTCTCCATTAAACTATGGGAGGGCTTTAAGCTCGAGGTTCAATGGGCAGAGCAACAACGTCACTCCTCCATTGACCTCAAAACGTCACTCATTCTGGTCTCTCCAAGGATTCATTTCTGTTGTGACCAGAGGCTCTGTTGGCTGTCCCCTGTCTCAGCCCTCCCTCCTTGCTGCAGTACTTTCAGCCTCTCCTTCCATCGATACCTACATAGCCTGCTTCCATTTTGGATTTCACTTTCGATTTGTTTCGAGCGTTTTGTCCTCAGGAGTGCCGTGGCTCGTTGGCTCTCTGCGTTTCCTAGCCTCTACTATGCTCGTTTTACTACCACCCCTCGTTTTGTTGTCACTTCTGTGGTGTTTCTCTCTCTCTCTCCTCCCCTCCCCTCCCTCGCATTCCCATTGTATTGCCTGCTCCGGCTGTCCATGCCTGTTCCCCGTGGTTTGTGCTTGTTCTCCTGCCTTCACCCCTTTCCTCTCTTATTTCACTCCTCCTCCTCTCTTGCTGTCAGCTTTGCCATGCTGTCTGCCGCCCCCCACGTTTCTCTCTCTCTCTGCCTACCATTTCTCTGCCGTCCTCCATCCAGTTTCTTTTCGTTGGGCATTCCTTTCCCTATAGTAGCTCCATTCTGTGGGCACTTCTGGAGAGTGTTGTCCCCCGCCCAGCTCGGCTCCAACCTTTTGCCTTCCGAGGCGTCCCTCGGGGCCCCATCCTGTTTTGCATCTCAGTCTACTCCCGCTCTTTGTGTCTGCACTGTCTGTGCTACCGTCGTCTTTCTGTGCCATTGAACTGCAATTCCAGTTATGTCCCTGACTGTCCGGTGTTTGCATATCTAGTGCTGCTGAGCTCAAGGAATGTCTAAATATCCTTGCATTAATTACAGCCTCGTTTGCCTCATTTTCTACAGCTTACAGAAGTGAGAGTACTAGAGCATGTCTGCTTTTTTCCTTCAATGCAATTATGTTGTTTTTATTACTATTTCGATTCCGTGTTTTTTTATCATGTACAATGTCTCAGCAGAATATTACTACATTAAGTAAACTGAGCTGAGGGCGAAAGAGGTGGGCCATTGCCAAATTACATTTGGCTTCAGTTCAGACCATATGACCTTGGTTCAGCTTCTAAGATTCAGCCAGACTTCTTCAGTTCCCAATGCAATAATTGACATTGGGTAAAGCAGACTGCAGATAGAGGGGTTATAAAAGACTCAAGGACACCAATGAATACTTGTTACTCTAGCTAATAAATAAATAAATAAAATTAAAAAAAAAAAACTATTCGTGCCTCCTTGCTGTACTTTAGTTTGTACCCTGTGCCTGTTGTGCTCCCTCTTTTTGCAGCTAGATAGTGCTATGGCATCATTCTCTCAGTCTGGCCTCCTACCTCCATTGCATTTAGTGCCTGTCTCTGCAACCTATTCCATCTTTTGCCTGCCTGTTTTTTCCTTTCTCGTCCTGGTGCCTTTTCTCATCCCCACCAACTCCGTCTGACCTGCATTTGATATTTTCACCTCTCATGCCACCTCCTTGATCCGAGGCGCTCCTGCCCATGTATCAGGTTCCTGGCTATGGTCCTCATTGCCCTTTCTTATCTCATCGAGCCTCCCTTCTTGATACATTCTGTCATTAGCCATTACAAATTTTCTCCAGTCATCATTTCACTCCTTATCGTCCAATTTGCTCACATCCCACCATATCTCGCCTCACCCTGCTCATCTCTTTTAATCACTCCATTGATATGCCTTGGCTGCCTCCGGCTAGCCTGCAGTATCCGTCTCCTTGATTCAACTCTGTCTCCATTCCTGGCCATTCCTTTCTGTCCATCACCCCTTGCTACGAGCTGGCCGGAGGCTATCCACTATCATTCAAGTTTATTTCACGTTCATTTCTGAATCTACCTCATTTTGAGAAGCCTACTTCATCACATCGCTCTATTCATTTCCGGCTCTGCCTCCTTTCGAGACGACTACTTGGTCCCATTGCTCTATCAAGCACATCACCCCTCTAGTTCGCATACTCTCTGGTACCAGACTTGCCTTCTTGGCCTTGGAGTATATCTCCTTTCGAGGAGCTCATTACTTGCATCACTCTATTGACTCCTCTGATCTCTCATTGCCCACACATCCAGATCTACTTGTTTATATTGTATGTTCATGCCTTATTGGCCTCAGTGTCTACTTCCTCACCTTGCTCAATCTGGTGTACCTCTCATTTGATCTTATGCTCCATGCTTCAGGTTTCATGCCGCCCCAATTAGTGATGGCTGCCGTCCCAACTCTTCCAACCGCTGCATGGCTCTGCAACCCCCAGCGTGCCAGCATACCTGCTCCCGGACCGAATAGTTTTGAATACTTGGTTTTCCACCATGGCTGCATCTGAGCTTTCATCTGCACTGCTTGCCAGCGTTTGGATTCTGCCCCTATTTCCATCCCCATTAGCTACCTTCTCATCCTGCGAAGCTAGACACTGAATGCTGCCAGCTACATCTTTCCATGTTATCTTCGGTACTGGTCTCCCTTGGGAGTGTGTCTAAATTCTGTAATGCAGGTCTAACCCTTTGGTTTCCTGTCTCTCACCTAGCAGACTGCTCCACATGCTGATTATTGCCTTCTGCATATCTTGGTGCTTTCTGATGTTTCTCCTTCCACTCCCCCGCTCTGAGGATATGCCCTGTAGTTCTGCTCACATTCTCCAGCTTCAACAAGTATGTATGCTTCCCCTGTCTGTTCCTCATAGTATTCAGACCTTTTGCCCCTGTGTCTCCTCACCCTTCTCTTTCCTAGGTCCGATACTTTGCATATCTCCAGTGTCTTGTATGGCTCTCGTTCTCTCTGTGGCCCCTCAGCTCGATCATCCAGTGCTCTTCTAATTCCATTGCATTTACGCTTTGTTTCTCCTACCTCACTTTCCCAGTCACCTACTCCTGCTTCAGCATGCCCTCATGCTGCTCCCTCTCCTCTGTGCTCTTGGCAATCTCTGCCATCCAAGATTTCATCTGGTCATGGCTTCTATCTCCTCCTGCCATGATTCCTCTATTTGTTTGCGCTGCCATTCATGTCCTTGGGTCATCCATGGCAGCCTCCATCAGACCTTCCTTCATTCCAGCCCTCGGTGCCTCCTCGTCCAGCTCACCCTCCTGCCCCTTGCACAGTCTTCCTCATTCACGGAGTCTACTTGATACGTGTCATCCGTCATTGATTCCTTCATCTGAGATCCTGTGTCTCCTTAGTCCCTCAGCTCCGTGATGCCTGGCCTTGACCTGCTCATCTCATTCGATCCCTCTCCAAGCATGCCTTCACATAGTTTGCTGCCAAGTTTGCACTGTTCCATTGCTCCGTCTATCCGTGTCTATCCTGGATCGTGTATTGCCTACTTCAACTCACCTCAGTGCAGTTCTCCTCCAGCATCGGCTGGGTCCAATGCTATCCTATAGACCTCCCTACCATCCTTCGTCATTTCATACCTCGCTTTCCAGTACCTGCCTTCATGGCGTCAATCCCTCATCGTACCTCATCCGTTCCAATTCCCTCCCTCAGCCTAGCGCTTGTTCTCGTCCTGCCTGTTGTGGATTCTTTCCACTCATGGCTTCCTCCCTCATCCTCGTACTTTGTCAGATTTGTCTCCCCATGATCGCCGTTGTGTGCTTGCCCTCTGGTTCCTGATGCACTTTCTTGGCCTCGGCGTCCGTCTCATTGTGAGGAGTTTCATTGTTTGTCTTGCTCCTTGTTGCCTGATGCCTTCGTTCTAGTTCTGTTCCTGTTCATTCCCGTCTCCTCTTCTTCCTGTTTCGTACCCACTCTTCAGGATTCAGCCATCATAAGCTTCCCACCGCTCTTAGCTTCACTCGTCATCATACTTCGTTCAATTTTGCTCACTCCTCATCGTACTTCATCCAGTTTTGATCCTCGATCGCTTCACCTGAGTTGCCTCTGGTTCCAGATCTCCCTTCTTGGCCTCAGACACTACCTCCTTTCAAGGCACCTAATGGCTGTACTTCCTTCATGCCAGTTAATTTGCGGTGTTTTCCCATCTCCTCCTATTCCACTTCACTTCCGGCTATCCAAGCTTCCCTCCACTCTTGGCCTGCTCTCGACATTCTTTTTGGGCATACCTATCATAATTCCTATGCCACCTATCAGCTGTGGCCCTCCTGCCAAATGCATCGCGTTCATAACTCCAGTCATATCGAGTTCATAAATCCAGTCATCTTTCACTCAGCATTACTTCAAAGCTCACCCATTTACATCACTTACTCTAACATTCCTATCATTCAATACCATTATACCTCATCGACTACAATCTCCGGGTCTAATTGTTCAGGGTCTAATTGTTTACATTGCATAATCAAGAATGCCTCTTCAACCGCCGTGTCTGCTCACTTGCATAGCTCTATCAATCGCATCGCTTCATCAAACCAGTCTACAATATTATTGGTCTCATCATTGATTCTTCTGGAATATCCCTGTGAGCACATCTGGATACCCCTTTCTGCTCTGACTCACAAATGGATTTACTTCCTCCTATCCTTGCTTCCAGATCTACTATCTCACATTGAAGACTCGAGCATACCCTCTTTAGTTCTAATAAAGTTTATCTAGTTTTATCATTCCCTCCAGCATTCCATCATTGACTCTGATGCTACTCTTTGACCATAACAACAGGATTTAATTGTTCACATTGCATAATCATGCCTCATTAACCTCAATTTCGACTTCCTCACATCACTCAATCAATCATACCTATTATTGATCTTATGCTACCTCATCGACCCGCCAACATCCTGCAGCGATCGTCACCATCAATATTAATCTTGCCTCAAGTTTGCATTTGATCTGCGTGCAGCCTCATGTTCCATCCTCGATTCGTACTTCCTTTTAGGATCTTCCATATTTCATCATCATCCTCACTACTCGTATCCCCCTAGTTACCAAACCATTTCTTTTAAAAAAGTATACATCCTCAATTCAAACGTCGTCAGCCTGGAGGGAAGGTGACCTAGGCCTTGGATCCCCAGAGGTTTCCTCCTCAAAGGGGGTTTTTCCTCTCCTCCATGCCAATGGTCATAATATTAGTTAGAGTTAGTGATTTTCTTCTCGTTAGTTAGTTAGGTTCCGCTGTTGAATAGAGGCGGATGGTGGCTCGGCTTTCCCCTCTCTCCTTAGGAAGTTAGCCCTTCTCTCCATAGAATTTATCCATCATCCTCACCTCTTCGACATTCAGTATCTTTGGGTATTCTTTTTGGGCTTCTTCCTAACATACCTTTAGCCGACGCATTCATTTCTGGCACCTGTAGGGGGGACCCTCCTCTAGGGTTCCTTGCATCCCTACAGGGCGGTATATCCCATGGATAGAGACGTGAAAAACCACAAATGTAAATCAAGTTACTCAAGCATTATCATATATCCAGTTGCATAAGCACATTGAACTGATTTTAGACTGCCAGCCTATAGTTACTAGCTATTTCCCTGTTTTTGCCTTTATGAAGTGGAACTACATCTGCCCACCTCCAAACCTCTGAAATTACTCCCGTTTTCAGTGAGTTGTTGTTTAGGGCTGACGGAAATGCAGCCAGTGCACCTCTGAGTTCCCCTGACACTCCTGGATGTACCCCGTTTGGCCCCATAGCCTTATCCACTTTCAGATTCACAAGTCTCCTCAGGACTCTTTCCTCTGTGAATGGACCTGTGTCCACCTTCCTCCCCACAATGTTCCTGCTATGTACAAGTGGTCCGGTCTCCTCCTCCCTTCACTGTGAAGACTGAGCAGGAGTATCTGTTCAGGATATCTGCTTGTTCCTGATCTTCCTCTGCGCAGTCTCCCCCTGTCCTCCTTATTCTCACAGTCCCTCCCCCTGTCTTCCTCTTTTTGCTTAAGTTTATTTATTTATTTAAAAGTTTTACCAGGAAGGCGTACTGAGCAGAGTACTGCTCAATTCCAGATGTGTCCTGGGGGTGGAAGATAGTAGAGAATACATATGCAGATACTTAAGTATCTGAAAAGGGTATTGTCCCCTTTAGCTATCTCTTTGGCTACCATTTCCTCTTGTCCCCTACTATGCTTCTGCCTCGTTTAACATGTGCCCTGGGGGAGTTTCCTCCACTAGGATCCCGCTTCCTTCCTTTTGCACCTGCTTTTGGTTTGTTTTGCAATTTATGGGTACTTTCACTATGTGCTAGTGCAAATTGGTGAGCCACAACTGGCTGTCGAGCCAGCCAATTTAATGTTGCTTGGATCACCATCTGTAGCCTAGTTCAGTAGTGTTCAACCAGCTATTTGCCAGGGAGCACCCACCTAGCCACCAGTCAGTTTTTCAACAGCCCAGGTCTGCAGGTAAGAGTCAGATCACTTGGAAAGTACAGGAAGCCAGCCCAGGCTTCCAGCTCCGCCTTGTAGACCATATGGGAAGTACAGGAATTGAAACTCAGGAATACATATTTAAAGCAACAGGACAAACTAGAGTTGTAGCCAAAGACATGGTCAGCAATTTCCTACAATGTCTGTGCTATCTCTAGAAAAATTCCCTGCCTGCCTACTGTATCATTAAAGGGTCACCGGAGAGAATCTCTTTAGAAATATCAAGAATATATGGAAATATCTGAGCAAGTCTTAGGCTACAACTGTATAACCATGCAACCATAACACATTCATTGCAGTGTAACCACACCTATCTAGTAAAGTGGTCCAGCTGCAACCTAATCCCTGCTGCATATCTAATTTATAATAATGCCCTAAAACTGCCTTTTTAAAGATAACAGCACAAAATTACAACACTATTACATTGCTAAACAACTAACTTTACTAAACATTTATAAGTGGAGTAAGGTATTATAGAATAAGGTAATTCCATTTGTGAGGGTTATGCATGTCAATGTACTTCATGGTGGTTAAAGTTCCTCACCCTTTGAGCTTGGGGCTGCAAGCCACCAGTCCATACATTAACATAGCATAATCCCCACTATTTCTTGCCTTATTTCTTACATAACACACCTTCATTATGAACAAAGTTTATCACGCAGGTAAACTAACTTTTCTTGCAATTAAATTTCTTTGAAAAGCCTTGACATTTTCTTCTGAGCATATTTTAAATTGATCCATTCCTGTTTTTAAAAGGTATGTGTACCTTCATATCCTTGTATTTTCAACTCAAAGAGTTCAGTAACTGGCAGATAACGCAAATGACTACTAAATTTTATATAAATTATCTACTTAGCACATATGCTAACATACTAAAATGCCAGCAGAGGAGGCCTAATGGTCTTTTGTGTCTGCTCTATAGTCAGCACCCACACTGGGGGCCGAATTCACTGTCCCCCTTCCCCCTTGGGTTTCACTGTCCCCAGTCCAAGATGTTCCCCCCGTATTGGATCTCATCAGCTTTACCCTCCCCATACCTGTCCCATCCCCTCTCAAACCCCTCCAAAGTCTCTGCTTCCACCAGTCCCCTGGCAGCACATTCCATGGTTCCACCACCCTCTCAGTAAAGTAACACCTTCTCCTCTCCCCTGAGTCCCCCTCTAGCTTCCACCCATTTCCTCTAGTTGCCCCCCCTTTCCTTTGGAGCACCCCAACTGGGCCCCCTTATTAATCCCTTTTATGTACTTGAAGACCTCTATCATGTCCCCCCCCGTCCCTCCTCTCCTCCAGGGTGTACATGTTGAGCTCCTTGAGCCTCACCCCATAGGTTCTTTCCCCTAGGCCCCACATCATTTTGGTTGCCCTCCTTTGGACCCTGTCCAGGAGTACAATGTCCTTCTTTAAGTGCGGTCTCCAAAACTGCACACGATACTTAAGGTGTAGCCTAACCAAGCAGTTATACAGAAGAAGGATCACTTCTGCCCTTCTGGAGGTAATCCCCTAGCGATGCATCCCAGCATCCTAGCTGCTTTTGCCACTGTCCTCCTAAAGGTCTCCGAGTTGTTCATTCTGACATCTACCACCACCCCAGGTCCCTCTTGCCCTTTGAGACTTGTAGTGTGTCCCCCCCCCTCACACACACACTTAAAGTCTTCTGACTAGATTAATGGTGTGCCTTCTGTTTACTGTCCTTGTTACAGGAAAGACACTGTGGGGTAGTCAGTGTAACATCCTCATAATAATACAGGTGCAATTAATGTCCCATTGGAGATTGTATAGGAGGAGCAGTGTATGTCATACATGACTGACAGCCAAGACAGTAGTAGAGCCTACAGAAAAAAAATGCGAAATTATAAAAAGGACTGATCAGGCAGGCTGACATTTGGGGAATGGCATTTACTTTTAGACTGTGAGCTACTGTGTGTACAATACAGGTGGATGTCTTAACCCAAGCCAGGAAAACATAAAACTTAAAAGTTATTTGGTGAATTAAGCGCCACAGAGATGGGATGGAAGGGAAGGAGAACTCCTTGAAACTGGGGCTCCCCACCCTTCAATGTGCTGACATAATACTGTATATAGAGTGGGGCAAGCCATGTCAGGCTTGAGCTTTCACTTAGCCTAGTGCGTGGCTCTGGCTTGGCTAAACCTCTATGAGCCAGGGTCAAACAGGGCCGCTGATGATTAAAGCAAGCAAAAGCCTGAGCAATTAATGCTGCGGTGGGAACTTTCAGCTCCTCTCGAGCAACTCGATAGGAACCCCGTCAGTTTCCTAGAGGACAGCCTGCAGCAGCAATGGGTCAGCTCGTGCTTTGGCTTGCAGAGTCAAGCCACACCTTTAGATCAGCTCTAGCTTGGCTCTAGGTAAAAAAAATCCAGGCTTACCCACCTCTAGCAGTACATGTGCAGAAGGCATAGAGGTGATGGAAATTACAACTGCTAAAAATATTTGGCCATTAGGTAGCACTGTTCACGTTAATGCAGCACAGCTGTATTCGCAGGAGTCAGTCAAGCAGAGATAATAAAAGATGCTGTGTGAATCCAGATATCTTGTCTCAGTGAGGTTTGTGATACATTGTCTGATGAAAACAACAGGATGTAGTCAGAATGGTAATCTTAACCCACCTGAGAGCTTTAATCTTGATAGACCGTGAAAGGCCTGAATGGAAACAGTTTTCAGCACACTTTCGCATTTCAGCAAAAATCTTTGAAGAGAGTGGGGAAGCCTGGGTAACGTCTCTAATCTATGCAACGGGAAGGGAAGCAGAACATGTATGTACAGATTTCACATTTTGTGCAGAAGCACATATGCTTGATTGTAATGTAATGCTACTGCTAACCCAGTTCAATGAACATTTTATGCCAAAGTGAAATTTATTAGATAGCATGTGCTCCCACCAGTGCTGTCAGAATGTGAGATAATCAGTATAAGCTTTTGCAGGGTACCTACATGACTTGACAGAAAACTGTGAATTTGGAGCTGGTGAAGATCAAACATTTAGAGACAGGATGCTGACAGACATTCTGAACAAAGGACTGTACACAGATTGTTTACAGGCCTCCGCTACAGGGAGAGGAGTTAGATAAGGCACTTGGGGAAGACATTACAAAGATGAAATGAAAAAAAGCAGCAGACTGGAGCAGGCACAAGGATGTGGTGCTTCAATACTAACTAGCAAAATACAACATAAGTAAAAAGTAGAGCACACACAACCTCATTAGAAACAAGGGCACCGGTCTTCTAGTAAAAAATACAATTTATTTTATACTGGCACAAAGTGAGGCCATAAAAACCTGATGCGTTTTGGATGATCACGCCTCCTTTCTCAAAGGTTTGAGAAAGGATAAGTGATCATCTGAAACATGCTGGGTTTCTAATGAGGTTGTGTGTGCTCTACTTTTTACTTATGTTGTAAATTACAAAGATGGCAAATAAGGGGGATGTGCTGCTAGTTGGGGACTTCAGTCTGTGCAATGTGGATTAGAGCCTTCCAGCTGCAGCTTCAGCAGGGAGCAGGGCCATCCTCAGCTCCATTCAAGAGGCTTTACTCAGGCAGCTAGTCAAGACACCCACTAGGGATGGGGCAGTGCTGGACGTGGTGCTTATAAACAGGGACAGGATTGCAGATGTCACAGTGGGCAGTCCACTAAGTGCCAGAGATCACCATACAGTGTGGTTTAAAAATCAAGAAGGACTAAAAGAACAGGGAAAAAGGAAATGTGGGGAGTGGTGCAATGCAGTGGTTGTTGGGTGGTGGCAGTCTACAGGAAGAATGTCCAGAGGCTGCAGTACTGTCCAATCTGCATGCATCTCTCTGGGTGGAAGGAACAGGTCTCAAGGCTCCAAGCAGCACTGGCAGAGAGTCAGGAGAATGCTGCAAGACTCAAAGTCATGTTGGCAAGGAGTCAGGGGACCATCTCTTCTGCCCAGGGGCCACCTAGTCAGACACCGCTACCTCAGTGGTTTCCAGGAGAAAGGAGTGGCTGGACTAAGGTAGGCTTAAGGAGGGCAGGGATAGTAGGATCACAAAGGAAGATGGGAAGGAAAGGGTAGAGAGTGAGGTTAAGTGACTACCAGGCGCATTGGCTCAGAGGGATGGAAAATGTATCCAGCAGATCACAGGGGCTATAGGAAGGAAGGGGAAGCTGGATGTAATTGTCCACCTGGGATGAATGACCTAGCTTTGGAAGGAATAGGGTCACTGCAGGAGAACTTAAGGAAGCCAGGGAAGGGTCTTAGGCAGGTGCAATGCACTGTATGTAGCCTTTATGGAAGTGCTAACTGTCTACCCAAGAGGGAAAGAGAGGGAGCTCTGCACTAAAGTCTTCAACTCATGGTTGAAGGAATGGTGCAGAGAGGAGGGGTATGGCTACACTGGGGACTGGGGCTCCACCTGCTGGGATCAGAGCTTGTACGGGATGGATGGCCTGATTCATCCAGGGGTATCCCCTTAAGTAATTGTCATGATACTATCGCTACAGTAATATTGCAGCACAAAACCCAAAATCATGTACAGCGACAGGGGCATAATAACGTTGCAGAATTACGGCTACCCCTGTCACTCTATGGACAGATATGGAAGGCATTAAACAGCAGCAGGTGTGGTATGTTGCTGAGCCACTCCCATGGTGGAGTGGCTAAGGCACTAGCACCTATAGTGGAGGAGATGTGGGGACCAGGGTTTGGTTCCCCGTCTCCTGGCATTGGATTTTTTTTTTTTTAAACAAAGACATTTCCCCCCATCCAAGTTTCTCCCCATCCCCAAGGGCCACACCCCCTTGGAGTTAGTTATAATAATTCCACGGGGAGTGGGGGGACGAATCTGTTTCGTTTTGTGTGTTGTGTTGTCACTTTTCTGCTGGTCGGTGTTTTCACTAGCCATTGTACTTGGTTTCGATGTTGTGGTTGCTGGATTGTGTGTTGCGATGTTTTTGTTGGCGGTGTTATCACTGTGTTCCAATCCTGGAAGGGAACAATAATCCTCAGTGAACAGTTTAACTGTTACTTTGGCAGTAATTTAAACTAGCCAAGGGGGTGGTGGAAGGCAAAGGGGAGGCAGAAAATGCTCCACCTCCGGCTGTGACAGAGGGTGGAGAATTTCTGAGGGAAAGGATTCACACCAAAATGAAGTACAACCAAGGGTGCAAGGGACAAGCATGGTAGGAAGGGGAGGGGGGAGAGAAATAGGCAGCATGAAAAAGAGAAAAAGGAAAAACAACTAGACAGCATGAGAAGGGACAAGAGTAGGACTAACAAAATCTGGACAGCCATGTGCACCAATGCTAGAAGTCTGGGAAATAAGATACCAGACCTGAAGACCACCATGGCTGAGGCAGGCCTGGATATTGTGGCCATCACTGAAACATGGTACACAACCATGACTGTAAAATGGTCATACCTGGATACTCAATGTTTAGAAAGGACAGGGTAGGAAGGAAAGGTGGAGGAGTGGTGTTTTATGTTAAGAAAAACATCAAAGTGATAGAGGTACAGGGAAGTCTTGGGGGGGGTTGAAATGTTGTGGGTCAACCTTGAGTCTGGAAACAGAGCCACCATTCACATGGGAGTGGTATACAGGTCTCCAACACAGGAAGAGAACATAGACAAAGAGTTGTTGGAAGACAGACAAAATGATTAAGAAGGGGGAGGTAGTGCTGGCGGCGAACTTTAATCTGCCAGATGTAGAGTGAAGCCTATCTACTGCGGCATCAGCTAGAAGCAGAGACATCTTAGACTCCCTACAGGGGGCATTCCTAAGGTAGCTGGTCAGTGAACCCACTTGGGGTGGGCAATACAGGACCTGGTACTTACGAACGGGGACAGTGTGGCAGACGTCAAAGTGGGAAGTAATCCGGGGACCAGTGATCATTGCACAGTATGGTTTACATATAGAAACATAGAAGTTGATGGCAGATAAGGACCACAAGGCCCATCCAGTCTTCCCATTTCTTTTTCTACCTTATGAATGTACATTGGCCTTTACTCTGTCAATGACCTATCTATTTATGCTCATCTGTATTGCTTCCTTATGCCTATCCCATGCCTGTTTGAAGACCTGCACTGTATTCATATCCACCACTTCCTGAGGTAGGCCGTTCCATGCATCCACCACCCTTTCTGTGAAAAAGAACTTCCTCACATTACCCCTTAATTGGCCTCCCTCTAATCTCATGCTGTGTCCTCTTGTTCTGCTATTTTTCTTATATTGAAACATGTTAGACTCATTCACCTTGTTAATGCCATTAAGGAGTTTGAATGTTTCGATCATATCACCTCTCTCCCTCCTTTGTTCTAGGGTATACATATTAAGCTCAGTTAATCTGTCCTCATATGTTTTTTGATGCAGTCCCTGCACCATTTTGGTAGCCCTTCTCTGGACTACCTCAATTTGCTTACTATCCTTGTGAAGATGTGGCCTCCAGGACTGCATGCAGTACTCCAGATGGGGCCTAACCAGCGCCTTGTAAAGAGGGATTACTACCTCCCTCTTCCAACTTGTGATACCCCTACTAATACATTCCAACATCCCTCTAGCCTTACCTACTGCTTTAGAGGTCTGCTTGGATGATTTCAGGTCATCGGTGGTGATGATGACGCCCAAGTCTCTTTCTTCCCTTGTGATTGCCAGAAACTCCTCTCCAAGCCTATTGTGCACCCTCAGATGCATCCCCTCTGGCCCTGGGGCCTTATCTATCTTTAGGGCTACTGGCCCTTTCTGAACCCTTTCACTTGTAAATACTTGCTGCCTAATCTCAGGGTTCCCCCTTACAGCTGCCTTAATACCACTCTCTGGCAGAGGGTCTCTGTTGTCCTTTGTGAACACAGTGCAGAAGTAGTTAAGAATGACTGCTTTCTGACTGTCCTCCTCAATTACTCTACTTCTCTCTGTCAGCCTATTAATTCCTACTCTCTTCTTTCTTTTCCCCAATATATCTAAAGAACTGTTTTTCCCCCTCCCTTGACCCCCTCTGCAGTACACAGCTCTGTGTCTTTTCCACTTCTCTGACCACCTTCTTGGTTTCCCTTGTTCACATTTGGTACTCTCCTCATTCTTCCTTCTCTTACTTTCCTTGTACCTGGTGAAGGCCTTCATTTTGGCTCTCAGTGCTCCGCTGACCTTTCCAGAGAACCATATTGGGCTCTTGTACCCATTTCTTTTGATTACCATTCTCATGCAAGACTTTGTTGACTCAAGAATGGCCCCCTTGATTGCCCCCCATCTGTCTTTAGCATCCCTGATGCTGTCCACTCTGACTAACTTGTCCTGGAGCAGATCCCTCATCTGGTTGAAGTCTGCCCTTCCGAAATCTAGGAATTCCACCTTTGATGAAGGCTTACTTGTCCCAATGGCTAGTTTGAACCATATAGAGTTATGGTCTCTGGACCCTAGTTGCTTGCCTACCCTCACTCCTCCTACCACTTCTGAGTTGGTGAGCAAGACATTGCAAATGGTAACCTGCCTAGTGGATTACTTAACCAGCTGCATCATCAGGCAGTCCTGCAATATATCTAGCAGAGTCTGATGTCTAGAGCTCCTGGCTGTTGGAATGACCCAATCAATATCTGGCAGGTGAGGTGATGGAAAATGTGTTCCATTTGGCTGTGTACGTCTTCCTGGTGGAAGGCTTAGGCACAGACAAAAGAATTTCAGAGACCTGTTTAGTTCTTTTTCTTCTGGAGTCAGGCCTAGAAATGAAGGGAATGCAGATTGGGATGGACCGGTTAACCCCAGTCAATAAGTCTATCCAGAGTAGCAGGATCCTAGGTTTGCTGACTGAAAGTCAATCCAACAGAGGAAAGTAAATCTACTGAGGCCAGCAGGGGACCGCTAGAATCACCTTGCCGCAATGTGCCTCCAGTTTGAACAAAAGCCTCCGGTGAAGAGGGGTCGAAGGGAATGTGTACAGAAACAGATCTTGACATGGCAGTCTGAATGCATCCTGACAGAAAACAACATGTCCTGGATTTCCATAGCAAAATCATGGCAGTGTGGCACTGAATAGGGATACAAATAGATCCATGTCTAGGGTGTTCTACTCATCAAAAACCGATCCCATGACATCTGGTGCTAGTGACCACTCATAAGGACCTGCCTCTGTTTGACTCAAGTTGTCTGCCATAGTGTTATGGACTCCTGGCAGGTAGATTGCTTGTAGCAGGATTCCCTGCTCCAGGTACTATTCCCACACATTCTTCACCTCCTTGCAGAGAGAGAGAGAGTAAGGGTGTGCTCCTCCTTGTTGGTTGATATAGTACATGACAGACTAGACTTGTCTCTCTGGAGAACTTATTTTTTGGCTGACCAAGCCCACAAGAGCCATCAGACCACAGAGAACTGCTCACATCTCTAGCACGCTGATGTGTAGATGTGTTTCTGAAAGGTCCCAGACACCTTGTGTCTGAAGGCACTGGCAGTGGGCTCCCCAGCAGGGAGGCATCTGTGGTGAGGGTCCCTGTGGCTCTGGTGGGAAAAAGGGGAAGCCCTGGAGGAGGCTGTCCTCCACTGACCACTACATCAGGGATCTCATTATTTTCTACGTTGCTGTGTTTTTATAAGTGGTAAAGAAGGAATGTCCTGAACTTCAGATTGTTTGGGGAATGCTATAAGATTTGAATCCTTCTGAGGTCAAATGATAAAGGTTTTGCGGAAAACTGGAAGAAATCACTTTAAAATATAGAGAGGTTTGAAAGGAACATACACACAGTTGTACAATAGATGTCACTCTGTATGAATATTGCTAGGCCTAAACTGGATGGAGAAAATGGATGGGCAGCTCTTGTTGCGGTAAAGGAAAAGAATATTACTCTCAGGCCATACACTGCTGGGAAAGACATGAGAGCATTCAAGTAAGAGACTTCTGACATTTTCATCTTGTTCTGGAAACTGGAACTGCGTACCAATGTGAGCATCCTACAAGAGTTGTCTTAGGGCACTGAACGTATATTCAGTGGAGGCCAGATGAGAGAGGCATGATATCATGAAAACCTCTGACTTCCTGAAGGGAATAAACAAGGTCAACTGCAAGAAACCATTCAACATGAATAGTAAATCTAGAACATGGGAGCACAAGTGAAAGCTGGTGGTGGAGGGAATTCAGGAGAGACATGAGAACATTGTATTTTGTATAGTGGTTGAGTCATGGATCAGTCTACCGGCTGAGGTGGTGGGTGCCAAAACCATTAATGGTTTCAGCCAAGGCTGGGCTCAAGTTAAGGGATTACTAACTACTCAGGTGGGTAGTAAAAATAAATGGGAACATGAGGGCAAATTTAGTAGACAAAAACCCCATCTAGACAACAGGTCTGGGAAGGGTATGATAGGGTCTTACAGGCAGATTGGATAATCCAATCATCTTTTTCTGCCGTTATTGTATATGTTTCATTGTTTCTATTAACTGCAAGTCCTACTGTAAATCACATGAAGTTGAAGAATTGCCATTACTGGAATAGCCCATTCATGCAACCACTATGGACAGCCAGGCTGCCAAGTTAACACCTGCTATGGTCGTGCAATAAAAAAACAAAACAAAAAGAAAACAGCATGGTTTCAGGATGAGTAAGAAACTAATAAATACACTAATAACCAGTGACATGATAGAGAATATACAGCTCAGTCACAGTATATCATAAGAAACCCCTATTCATTCCAATTGAATTTCTATAATATTTCCTGATACAGTACAGTATAGTGTACCTTCACTGGCTACCACTGTATGATAATCTTACTAAAACCACTCTATAATCTGTTATTTTGCATTAAAACAAAAGTTACATTTATGTTACCTCGTCAATACAGACAAAATATTTGTAGCTAAAATCTGAAGTGCTATTTAATAGAATTCTATACTAACATGTGGATATCAATGCATTTAAGCTGTATTATGAAAGCAACAATTTTTACTTGCAATGCTTCTAAATATTAAAGGGAAAGATGTAATGTAAAGGTAAAAATGCTATATAATGTTTCGCCATTAGGTGGCACTGTTCATTTTAATGAGGCACTGCAACAGTGGCAGGAGGCAGTCTTGCAGAAATAATGAGCTGGATTTTCAAAGGGTGCACAGGGCTTGCATCAAGCCCTTTCCATGTGCCATACCCCTTTGCTGCAACTGCGCCCAATTTTCAAAGCTCATGCGCAGTTGCGGCAGCTTACCTGCTTTATAGAAGCTTGTATCAAATCTCGGGCACAAGCTGCATAAAAAGGGTCTCCGATATTGATGCAAGTTACAGGGTTTTAAATAATTGATCAGCAGTTTTTTTCTTGAGACAATACTAACTGTACAGAAAGCATTTATATAGGTTCTTTAGAAGTGTTATGTTTGTTAAACACAGTGAGGCAAGTACTATGCATTTTCACAATGTTTTAGAACTTTTACGAGCAAAAGGCTAATCAATTTTTAGAGTTGAATAAAACCCTGAAGTTAGACCACAAGAAGTTGATCTAGCTTGTGTCAAGTGCCACAAGGGATGAAAAATCCCATTAGATTGTCGCAAGTTCAGCGCGCCATATCTTTGGTGCACTTGGCACTTGTGACAGTCTCAGCAGTTTGAAAATCTGGCATCATAATATGAACTGGAGGAATCTGGCCATCTTGATTTCATGAAATTGTGGAAATAAATGGATAATGAACCTCTCCATGGGCTGACGGATGGCCCAGAGGTCATGTACCATGTTACCAGGTGGGCAACCCAGTTTTGTATTATAAGCCTCAATTTCCATGGCCAGGATAGGGGTGCTACTTGAAGTAATCCTCTCTATTCCCCCACGGCTGGGTACAATGCAGTTACACTTCTTGTGTGACCCCTGAAGCTGGTCTGAGGGATACCCAACACATTATGAGCCAATGGCTCTAGCCATACATCATGAGTATGAGCACAGCAGACAACATACTGGAGCAGGGAAAAGGAGAGTTACTGTTTATGAGCATGTGCCCGTGAATAAAAGCCTACACTTCAGTGTCATGGGAGCTGGTGGGTGGGGGGCAGAAACTGGAAAATGGGTTCTTCTTTGTGGTAGCCCTCAGTCATGGACTCCACCTGACAGGAACTCCTTGTTGAAGTTTATCCTACCCCAGGTAGGTGGCCCCACTGTTGAGGTCAATCCACTGAGCGCCTAGAGTCTGGTCATGATTGTGGCAGTGACCAAGGTCAGCATGATGGAATTTCAGTTCAGTCCTAGGAGGTAGAAGGTTAAAAAAATACAGTTTTGATTGGCAATCTTATAGGTTTTGGTTAGTGCCAGCATTATTTAGAGACTTCCCCCTCAGTTGCCTTTTGCAAAAATGTCTCAGCAAGTCTAACTCAGCACTACTGGTCATCACTGCTATTACTGTCACCTTTCTTTTCCAGAACTCAATTAAATTAGCTCAGGTGTTGCAAATGCAACATATTAAACAAGCTGTTAATTCTTCTTTTTTATTTTTAGACTGCATAGATGCTCCACATTGGCTATACCAAGCAGTATTCATTGTCCGTTTACTGAATTCACAGCTGAAATACTGGATGGTAGGCAGGTCACCTAGAAAGCGATGAAACTTGTTAGTGGTGGGGAGGGGCAGAGGCTTCACTTTCTCTTCCAATAGGAGAGGGAATCATCATCAAGAGCTATCAAAGTGGGTCAGTTGAGATACTCCACTATCAAAATAAAAAGCATAGAAAGAGATGGCAGATAAAGAATTGTCATCCCTCCAGGCTGTCCTGGGTTGTTACCTGTTGCCCCATTGGCCTACTGCTGGGCAGGGTCTACTGAAAATGGTTGACGAAAGAGGACTGGGGGCACCTGAAACTGTGTATTAAGCACTTAAGCTGTTCAAACTGGATACCAGGTTCTTGGATTGCATGTGAGCCACTATAGATATCTTCATGCCATTTTGTATCGCAGCAACACAGGCAGCAGTTTCACAGCCTGTAGAGACCAGAGAAGATGAGAAAACACCCTTGGTACTGGCAGCATCCTTGCTGGCAGTAGCAAAACCAGTGATGGAAGGAAGTGGTCTTTTGCCAAAATTGACTAGATTAAGAACGAGGCTTCTGTTTTCCCAGCATGGAATGAACCTGTAGATAACTGGCAGTATAGCCTAGAGGTTAAAGGAACAAGGTGTGAACGAGCTTGGTACATCCAGCAGCCCAGACCTGAGATTGATTTTCACAACCTCCACTTGCATACTGTGTGACTCTGAGCAAGTCACTTAACCACGCAGTGCTCCCAGGTTGCCCCTGAAAACAGGCACAGGCCTTACCCAGTTACCAAAGACTAAAAAAAAAAAATAACTGGTTGAGCAGTGCTTACTATTTGCCATACTCTATCAGATAACCCAATTGTATGCATGCCTTCTGCATTGCTGTTAAAGTGAGGATCAAATGATTTGGTCAGGCTATAACACAGGTGGTCCACTCCTTCTGTACTTCACCCTTGTTACCTCTCTAATTTCTCCCTGTTTCATGTTCTTAACTGTCTGTCCCAGGTCCTACCCTTGTGAGTTTCTACTGCTGAAATGCTTCCACTATTCTAGAGTAGGTGATTTATTTAAGCAATAAGGCATGACAGGGTGTGTGTTATCGTGTAATAACGTCACTCCTGGGGTGAGTTGAAGCACGAGGCGAAGCAGAGTGCTTCCACCACCCTAGAGGTGTACATATACAACACACACCCTGGAGTGCCTTATTGCTATTGTACAATGGCTTGATGTTATACAAAATAAAAAAAAAATGTTTAAATGTTTTTAGTAGATTTTTTGTGAGTTTCTTAGAGAAGAGGAAAAAATGGCTTTATGAATACAGCCAGCAAAGCTAATGCTAATCAATGACAGTGATGTTATACTGTAATATCATCACTGTCTCAGGCACACACTGACCAATCAGAATCCAAGATTCTTTCTTGCCATTGTATAATTATAAATATCATGCACTTTGGCCTCAGCACTTGTAGCTAAATGTTATGGGATTGTATATATCATGCAAATACTGCAAGTTTTGTTCTTTTGTACTTTTTGCACATATGCCCCTCATTCACTGTATTATATGCACCATCTATGTCTCATTTTGATTGCTACAGTGTTACTATCCATCTCTGTACTGTATTGCTCTTCCTGTTTATTGTTGTACCAACGTATACCGTATGCTATATGTATTTTAAGTGTGTCTCTCTCAGGTCCTCCTTGTAAATGAGCTTGCTCAATGGAGTTGTACTGCTTAATAAACTTGAACTTGACCTTTATAGATGGTCATAAACTAGCTTTTTTCAAACTTCTATTGTAGACTGTACAAGATCATGTAGACTTTTATCTGCAGAAGGATTTGGTGGAGACAGACTCTGTCATTATCATTATCATCAGCAGCAGTGGCAGCAGCACAGTTTTGCACAGATCAATTTAAAGGGACACTGTCAACCTTTTTTGCATCATATTAGTTTTAGGTAAAAACCCACATTTTATGATTGCTTACTTTCTCTAAAATGCATTGATGTTGCTGGTTGTTTTATCTGCCCCCTTACTTGTTAGAATGAAATGCATGGTAATGTATAGCTATGCCCAGTTTTGTTTTCCTTCAAATCACTGAACTGCATACTTCCTGAACATAAGGAACCCCCTCAACCAATTCAGCAACTCATGATACAATAGTCTCCTCTACTCCCACTGCATAATGAGTGGCTAGATTGTGTTGAGGGTGTTCCTGAGTCCAGCAAAGATTCAGTGGAAGTTGGTCAAGAAAGGTAAACAAACATGTTTTGTTGTGGTAACACGAGTATGGTGGGCAATCAGGTTTTCACTTTTTAAAAGAAAAGCGTGATCTGAATCAAACTACCAGCTGCGTCAACAGTCCGTATAGAATGTGAACAACCATAAAATAAGTTTTTTAAACTAGAGACACTGTGAAGCCTAAGGGGGTTGACAGTGTCCCTTTAAGAATAGCCATTTCAAAGCACTATATAGTTAGCAGGAAAGAAAAAATTACTCACCTTAGTAATGTTGTTTCTTCTAATGGAGTCTTGCTGTATTCTGACGTATGCAGTTAGGTTCTGCCTTTCAACTGCCCCAGAGAACAAAGAGTTAAACTTTCCATGGTCAGCATGGAATGTTCACCACGAGCTCGGTTGAAGCCCCTGTCTGCTGTTGTTTAAACTGCAACCATCAGATCTTTACAAGCAATACTCACTAGAATTTCTGTGTGGAAACTGTAAAACTCTTACTAGCCAACTGGCAAATATACCTATATAAAAGGGTTTTTGGTTTCAAAAGGAAGACTCAAGTCAGGAAAACCAAAAACAAAACACATCAAAAAACACAACCCCTCACCCAAACCAAAAGAGGGTGAAAAAAGGACAACCCTAGGGTGCCAACACTGCTCCTGCCCACCCACATCCCAAAATCTACGTTCTGAGAGGGAAGGGGGGGAGGTCAGAATACAGCAAGACTCCATTAGAAGAAACAACATTACTAAGGTGAGCAATTTTTTCTTCAAACAACATGAAGTCTTGCTGTATTCTGACGTATGCAGACTACCAAGCAATACCTCCATGGAGGAGGGACAGAACCTACTTTGGAAACAGGCTCTGAAGTACTGCTGTGCCAAACCGAGCATCACACCTACCCTGGATATCCAGAGAGTAATGCTTGGTGAAAGTATGGACTGTTTTCCAGGTGGCTGCTTGACAAATTTCTAATAGAGGAATATCCCTGGCAGCAGCCAGGGAGGCAGCTGTACCTCTAGTGGAATGAGCACTCAGGCCTGAGGGTGGAGTTCTACCCAGTTTTCATAGCAGAATTGTATACAAGAAACAATCCACCTGGCAATAGATCTCTTAGTGGCAGGTTTGCCCTTACCAACTTCTCCATATGTAAGGAACAACTGAGGAATTCAAACTCAGGACCCTTGGTACGCCTATGTAATAGCTAAGGGCTCTTTAACATCCAAGCTGTGTAGCCTCCTCTCTCCAGAGGAGGAATGGTCAGTGAAGAAAACAGGGAGAGATATAGACTGGTTGAGGTGGAAATCTGAAACCACTTTAGGTAAGAACTTTATGTTAGTTCTAAGGACCACTTTATCTCTATGGAAAGAGATGAAATCAGATTCCACTGACAGGGCTTGCAATTCACTGATACGCCTGACAGAAGTAATGGCTACCAAAAACACAGTTTTTCAAGTCAAGTACTTAAGCTCTGCTGAGGACAAAGGCTCAAAGGGGGTTGCATAAGCTGAGCAATGCAAACATTAAGGTCCCAAGCAAGAGTAGGATCCCTAAAGGGGGGATTGGTGTGAAGCAATCCCTTGAAAAACTTACAAAATACAGGATGGGAAGATAGAGAGGAAGGCTTGCCCACTGACAAGAAAGCAGAAACAGCTGCCAAGTATACCTTAAGGGTAGCTGGTCTGAGGCCTAGGTCATTAAGATGGACCATATAGTCCAGAACCGTAGGCAATTCAGCAGAGTCTGGAGAAATATTCTTTTTAGAACACCAAATGCTGAATCTTTTCCATTTGGAGTTGTAAGTCTTTCTGGTGGAAGGCTTTTGAGAAGCCTTAGGGATATCCAGAACCCCTTGGGAAAGATGCAGATCTGCAAACTCTAACTCTTCAAGAGCCATGCCTTGAGATTGAGAGACTGAAGATTCGGGTACCAAATCCTCCCCTGAAAGGATGTCAACAGGTTGTAATTCCTGGGAAGAGACAGGGGAAGATGGACTGCTAGGGACAGCAACAGGGTGTACCAGGGCTGTCTGGCCCAATCTGGAGCAATCAGAATCACTTTGCATGGTTGTAACCTTATCTTGTCTAACACTTTGAACAGGAGAGGGAAGGGGGGAAAGCATACAGAAATTTCCCTTCCCAGTTCAGAATCAGAGCATCCAGTGGGACTGAGCCCAAGACTGGGGGTCTGCAACAAAAGAGAGGACGTGGGTGTTTGTCTGGGGCTGCAAAAAGATCTATCTCTGGTGTGCCCCATCTCGAGAAAATCACTTTCAAAACTAGAGGATCTAGGGTCCATTCGTGATAGCCCTGGGATGTTCTGTTCAGTGCATCTGCTAGGACATTGTCCTTCCCCGGGAGGTGAACTGCTATCAGAGAGGTTTGCAGGGAATAGGCCAGGGACCACAACTTCATTGCTTCTATGTACAAGGCCATAGACGGAGTGCCTCCTTGCTTGTTGATGTACCACATGGTGGTGGTGTTGTCTGCTCTGACCTGAACCACCTTGTTCTGTACAGATTTGGAAAAAGCTTGCAGTGCCAGAAACACTGCTTCAAGTTCCAAGAGATTGATGTGAAGCAGAGATTCCTGAGGTGACCACAGTCCTTGGGTAGTAAAATCCCCCAAATGGGCTCCCCAGCCCAGCAGGGAAGCATCTGTGGTGAGCATCACTGAATGAGACTGAGTGACAAATGGAACCCCTTGTCTCAAATTGTCCTGATCCTGCCACCATTGCAAGGCTTGGATTAGGGTGTGAGTCACTAGGACTAGTTTGGTAAGGGAATCCTTTCTCTGGGACCAGAAGGCTCTTAAGTGGAACCAAATGTCCCTCATCTGGAATCTTGCCCCTTGGACCACCGCTGTGGAAGCTGCCATGTGGCCCAGTAGCTGAAGGAAATGCCTTGCTGGTCGAGACACCTGAAGGGTGAATGAAGAGGCCAGTTCCATAAGGGTCCTAGCCCTTTCCATGGGAAGGAAGGCTCTTGCCTTTACTGTATCCAGTTCTGCATCTATGAAGGTGAGAAGCTGTATGGGTTCGAGAACTGACTTTGGGAGGTTGAGAAGGAATCCTAAGGAGGTGAGCACTTGCTGGGTCACTTGTAGATGTGACTTGACTTGGTCTGGAGACTGACCTACTATGAGCCAGTTGTCCAAGTATGGGAAGATGGAGATCTTTTGTCTTCTTAGGAAGGCAACAACTACTGCCAGGCACTTTGTGAAAACCCTTGGGGCTGATGGTAGGCCAAAGGGCATTGCTCTGAATTGATGTGGCCTGAGGGCAACTCGAACCTGAGGTACTTTCTGTGGGAGCACCTGATGGGAATGTGAAAGTAGGCATCTTTGAAGTCCAGGGAGGCTAGTCAGTCCCCTGGCCTTAGAGACAGAAGGATAATTCCCAGAGTCACCATTTTGAGCTTTGGCTTTAAAAGGTGTTTGTTCAGATATCTTAGGTCCAGGATGGACTGCCATTCTCCTGTCTTTTTGGGGGTTAGGAAGTACCTGGAGTACAATCCTTTGCCCTTGTGTATTGTGGGAACCCTCTCTATAGCTCTGAGAGCTAGGAGAGAAGAAACCTCTGCCTCTAAGGCAAGTGTCTCTGAGAGATTTGCAGGTGGAAAAGATCTGGTTCTCATCTTGGGAAATTTTTTGAAGCTGAGAATCAGTCCCTGGCTTACTACCTCCAGGACCCACTTGTCTGATGTAAGAGACTTCCAGTCCTGGACAAAGTAAGCCAGCCTGCCCCCTACTGGTATGGGAGAATCGGCCCGGGCAGACCCATCAGAGTTTCTGCTTGGCAGTGGCTTTAGGCTGAGGGGTGGATGCAGGCCTGCTCATCCCCCATCTGCCTCTCCCTCTAAAGAACCCCCTCTGTGAAAAAGAAGAGGAGGCCTGGGCTTGGTAAAAAGGCCTTTGGGAAAGGCCTGCCCCTGCCCCTGGACTGCTGCCTTTGAGGAGTTGCTTGCCTTCCTTTGGCCTGAGCACTCCTGTAAGTGGTCCTGTACTCATCCATCTTTTTCATGTAGTTCTCTGTCTGCTTCCCAAACAGAGAATTACCAATTACAGGAAAATCCATGGCCTTAGCCTGGGTATCCTGTGAGAGGCTAACACATCTGAGCCAAGCCATCCTCTGAAGAGCCACAGATGTAGCCATGACTCTTGATGAAATATCACTGAAGTCCACAGCAGCATGAAACTGTACTTTAGATGCCTCAGTCCCATCTGCAGCCACCTGCTCCAGCTCCTTGGCAAGCTGGTCGGGGCCTGTTTAGCCAGAGCCAACACAGTGTCTCACCTGGACTTCTGGTATCTAGCTGTACAGGCCATATAGTTAGCCTGCCTGAGTCCCAAAGATGCTGCCATGTATTGTTTCTTTGCTATGGCATAAATCTTCCTGGAGTCCTTGTCTGGGGGGTGTGATGCCAAGGGAATATTTTCCTTATCACAGCCAGCAGCCTGCACTACCCCAACATGACTGCATTGCTGGAAAAGGAACTCCATGTCTGAGCCTGAGAGAGTGTACCTCTTGTCCATTCGTCTGTTCACAGGAGGTATAGAATTAGGACACTTAAGGATTTTATGTGTCTGTTTCACAAAGGATTTGTGGAGGGGAATAGACAGTCTCCTGAACTCTGGGATGTCCATCATCTCAACATACTCAGGCTCCTCCTGATCCTCTACTGCTTCCTCCACAGGAAGCTGGAGGGTCTCAACCACTTTTTTATAAAATATATAGTGAGAAGGGGACTCAGAAAGCGTAGGAGGAGAAACACCTGAAAGTCTGTCTGGGGAGATGTCCAGGTCAATAGACACATCCAGACTTTCATAATCACCATAATCATCCTCATACTCTCACTCCTCCTCCTCCTCCGGTTCATAAAATTCTTCTAAAGTATAATCTGGAAATGGGGGAACCGACCAAACTGAGCCCCTGCCAGATGGTGCCGGTTTGGTCAGAACTGAACTAAGCGATTGCACTATCCTTATCACCTTGGCTATCTCTTCGGCAGTCGGAGTATGAATCTCTTGGTCTGAACCAGACGATTTATCTTTTCTCTTCCTTTTCACCGGAACTGACTCCTCAGAATTGGCTCTTCTTTTGCCCGAAGAAGTATCGCCCTGGTCAGAGGGCACTCCTTCTGGTTTGGTTGGAACAGAACCGGGCTGGCCATCTGGGTCAGCGGACTTCTCAGCCTCCCTTTCCCTCGGTCTACCTAATCTCTTTTCCAGGGTAGATTTGGGAAAATTCTTGCAAATTTGGCAGTCTGAATCGAGGTGGTCAAACCCCAGACAATAAACACAGGTGGTGTGGGGATCAGCTTTGGCAAAGACTTCTCCACACACACTGCAGTGTTGAAACCCAGTAGGCCTTGTTTTTTTTTTCTTGGGTTTCTCAGACATGGCCAATCCTATCCAAAACGTACCCTTTTTTCGGCAATCCACCAGGCAAGACTCCCCTATCGGTTCCTGACCGTGTAACGGGTCTTGGAAAAAAACGTAATAAAATCCTTTTTTTTTTAGAACCGATACGGACCGGTTACCACACTCTAAATCAAGCACAAACTTTTTTACCTCAACCTGATCGGTTCAGCCAAACCGATCCACAATTTACAAGTTCCACACAGAAACAAAACAAAAAACCTATCTAGTACTCACAGTACCACAGACAGAGACTTGAACCGACTAAGCGGTAACAGCAATTCAGTAGAAACTGACCGAACAACCGACACTTCAACATACTTTTTGAACTGAGCAGCAGGAGAAATCTCCGGAGCAACTGTTCAGTGAGGCGGAGTAAAGAATCTGACGGTTGCAGTTTAAACAACAGCAGACAGGTGCTTCAACCGAGCTCGTGGTGAACATTCCATGCTGGACGTGGAAAGTTTAACTCTTTGTTCTCCGGGGCAGTTGAAAGGCAGGACCTAGCTGCATATGTCAGAATACAGCAAGACTTCATGTTGTTTGAAAAGGAAACATTAAAATGCAACTGATAAGTTGGCATGTTGTGGTACCTGCAGAAAATTCTACCAATAAATATTTGACTACAGTAGCTAGCAGATGGATAAGCTTTTCTAAATTGATACATTTGAAACTTGGATCTCAATTTAACCTCTCATGAAAGCCGTAATCAATTAAGGCAAGGCATTTCAAAGTCCCTGTACAGTATATATATATCGGATGAAAGCACAGTCATCCTATGACTTCAGTTTGGATGGGGCACTATCAAAAGCTCTTAATCGCAAGATCACAAATTACAAGCACAGGTCAGGACAGCAACCTGTTCAGAAATATAATAAGGTGTAGCACCACACATTGATTTCAATGTAAGTGCTACATTACAAAATCTCTGCAACTCTGGATGGGAAGCAAATGAAGGGATATCTTTGCAGGGGAGCTGGGATCATGAAGCTATCGTGAGCTAATATTTTGACTGCAGCATTTTGGGCATGCTGCCAACTTGTAACAGTCATACTGTTCCAAGAAGACCTAGTAAAAAGAGAATTGTAAGCTAAAGCACTGCTTAGAGTGTCCATATTGGCGGCACAGTCTATTAGCTCTTAACCTGACTACTCCATAACCAATGTACATGTACACTTTTACATTGTTTTTGTCTTCCTCTGAAGTTCATTGCTTGTGCTGTGATTTTATTTTATGTGTTCCTGCACCAGTTGTTACTTTGTTATTGCTGTTTCACTTCCTGCTGTATCCCATCCCTGGGTTACACCTGGAAATGAGTCCTGGTTCAGTGTGCCAATTCCAGTCACCACATTTTAAATAAAGAAACTTCTTGAAGTTTACACAAGCATGCTATAGCAGCAGATGTTAAAATGCATTTTACTTTTGCTGTAAAACCTTTTTTTCCCTTTTGTTTTGCTACAACCATTCTCTGTTGTGTTCCACAAGCTTTGATCCACAGTCCTTGTGTGTATGTAAATCTTACATGCTGGATAGTTTCCATAGTACCTGATGACTGGCCCTCTGGAGTCTCAAAAGCTTGTGCAAAGAACACATGGTTAGTCGAATGAAAGCTATTATCCAAAAACTATATATTAGAGGACACAGATCAACAGTCTTCTATTTAAAATCAGAAGTCAATAGTAGGTGTCCTAAATCTCTGCAAATTTGACAACCATACATACTGCACTTTAGAGCTCCCCTACCACCCCACACAGCTGCACCACTTTGATATGGATGGATAGAGGAGGAGGATCTGAGACTGGTCTCTCAGGTGACCCTGTAGCACCCATGTCCAGCTGCAACTCCCTCTCCCAGTCCCCTCTATCCCCACCATGTCCCCTCCAGGACCTGTGCGCTGCCTTACAACCCACTACATCACCTCGTCTTGTGCTGCCCACCCTGCGACATGGCTGAAGTACTAGGAATGCCACCACCTCAACCATCTCAGCTGTCTTGGTCTGTCTCCTCCTCACATGCTCCTCCAACTCCTGGCAGTGTCTTACCTTAAGATGGGTGTGCTGCCCACCTGTGCCCAAATGACTGCCCCATTTCCCATGCTGAACAATAGTGTGACACAGGATGCATGTCACCATACTGTTCTTGGTGGAGTCAAACACAAACAAGTCCCAGACAAGGGACTTTTGTTGGTGTCAAGAGGAGGAGCCAGATGGTCCAGGGTGGGACTTCTCCTCCTCATGGGGCTCAGGTGGCAGCACAACTACAGTGGGGCCACATGGGCAGGTATTGCTGCAGGTACAGGACATACCAGAGCAGGGTCAACTGGTGGTGGTGGCAGTGCCACTGCATGTTGCTGCTGGTGCTGCACAGTGTGTGGGGATGACTGTTCCACTTTCCAGTGCTCCTTATGTCAAAGCTGGCCTCTTCAGATGGATGGGATAGCATGTCCCTTCTGTGGACTGCATCCCCCTTTACTTGCTATGACCTGTCCCAGTTCCAGTCCTCCCAGCCTCCTCCTCAGCAGTCCCACTCATTTTAAGTTGGAACAAAGAGTTAAAAAAGAACAGAGTATAAGCAAGAAAAATAGAACAAATAAAGTGGTAATATAAAGAAAAATACACCAAAACAACAACCATTAAATCCACACAAACTGTTAGGTAAACAGAAGAGGACAAGAAAAGCAAAAAAACTGTAGAAGTTGGTTTTTTTTTTTTATGTCTCTGAAAGCAGCAGCTCTGACCTCCTCCACTAACTCACTCAGACTGTAAAATGAAACTAAGGGCCAGTCTGTACATACAGTAGAGAAGTAGCATGTGGCCTGCAGGAGCTGTTTCCATGTGACCTACAGGGACTTGCTTACTTGAAGCCTTGATGTGAGCAAACTTTATCCAAATGCACCCAAAGGTGAAGTTGCAGGTGAACTTGGCAGATGAAGTTAAAAAAGGTGCATTTTTAGTAGATGGCAAAAATTTGTGACTTGATTAGTGGAGTCAAAGTTGATGACTTTGCTGGAACTTCACTGGCGAATTAAAACTTTGCAACATCTCTAATAACCAACATTTGTTAATTTCAAAAGTACGAGTGATGGATGTCAGGAGGCTGTTGTTGCCACTGATCCAAAATCACAATAATGGTACACAGCATGCCAGTGTCACAGCAATGGTACAAAACAAGACTATGATGACATTGATTCCCTATACATCACATGGCAATTATACATGTTCTACTGAACAGGTGAGATGCAAATTAGAAACTTTTATTTTCTGTATTTCCTGCACAGTTGAAAATAAATAAGTTATTACTTTGCGTGCTGATGTATCATTAATTTGGTTACTTGTGAATGCTATGATGAAATATTTAAATGTGTGGGAAACAGTTTTTACACCTCCAGATGCTCTCCAGTTGTCATTTTAGTGTCTATTAAAGATTCTGATACGTTTTCCCTTTTTTGTTAAATTAATAATCTAATTTTGTTGACTTTGAAACTATACTGAATCTCCCTCTCCTCGGCAGCTGCTGTGCTCTCTTTTCATGCTGCTTGAACATCCTACAACATTAATAACACCACTACAAGCCATTCAGATAAATAGCATGGAATAGTGTTACTGATGTTATCAAATGTCTTACAAATATAAAAAGAAAGAGCACTAACTGGTGAGTATACTGGAACTCTGTGAAGCTCAGAAAGAACCCCCAAACTGGATTATTTATTAAAAAATGGTCAATGCATATAGAATACATAACTGTCAAGGAAAGGAAGATGGGGGGGGGGAGTTAACACTGTAAAAATAATTTCCCATCTCCTTTAGTGTGCTTGTTTTTGTTTTGCTTGGTTGAGCACAATGTGCTCTAGTCAATGAGTACCATGCAGTCAAACTTGCCTTGTTCCCACATGCTCTGCAAGAACAATCATAAGAATAGCTGCATCATAATTACTTATTTATTACCAATGTTCGAAAGTGATATTCTGTAATGTTTGTTATTTTGCTCTTTCCACTAAACAGAGTACTTTTAGAACTGATGTTTTCTGTATGGCATCATTTTGAGTGTGCACATACTTTTATTTTACTGGGGAGAAATTCATAGGGTTAGAAGCCTCTTTCAGAAGGGTGTGTTGGGTAGGGGGAAAACAGCGGACTGACTCAGACAATAAACATTGCTAATCAATAGTTATATATATACACACACACACACATATATATTCATGGCAAAAAACTCAGTTTAATGCATCAGTTAGGGTTGTTCCACAGCGACAAAAGTGAGGAAATTCAGTGTTAGGGTTGAAAACTCTAACTACACATTCCCCCCCACTCCCACCACACACACACACACACATATGCAAGTAGGGGAAGGACCAAGGCAACACAAACAATCACACATATCCAGCAGGAGGTGCATACCTGTGTTACTGTAGGAAGTGGAGAAATCCAACTGCAGATATCACAGATTATTAACAAAGTTGTTCTTTGAGATTGGTTCACGTAAAGGTGAACCAAGCTGGCAGTAACGAAAATGGTGTACCTCGCTTTGTTTTCAATATGTGGCTGGTGAAAGGCATCATGGGCCCTGCAATGTTAGGCAATGGCAAATTGTTCAATTTCAGAACAGTGTAACTTTGTAATCCTTAAGTATTTCAGCACAATAGCAGGAAAAAGCACATCTGTGGGACCAGGTCTTGTCATCCTGCAAATTTAAGGCCAAAGGACCCAGCTGTTTGCTTGCAGGATGATGGCAAAGATATGCAGTCATTAGGAGCATACTTTCACAAAATACTTTCGCAAACACGAAAGTGTCAAAGCACCACACTTTTGCATTTGCGAAAGCTGATTTTTGAAAGTATTTCAGGGATTGTGCAAAATCCTGTTTTGGATCTTGCGAACCCCAAAATACCACATGTGTTGTGTGTGTTATGTGTTGGTGCCAGCGTGTGGCCCAAGATGTCCAGTTGTCTGTAGTGATATGTATTTAGCGGTGCGTGGAATGTTCGCGATAAGAGTTAACAGTGACGACCCCATGCAACAGCCCGATGGGAGCATGGGTGTGTGGTTTCGTGGTTTACATAGTTGTATATTATTCCTGTTACCTGCTGGTGGTTGTGTGTGATTAGTTGTGTTGCCTCGGTCCTTCTCCTACTTGCATGTATGTGTGTGTGTGGTGGGGGTGGGGGAAAGGTTTTCGACCCTAACACCAAATTGCATCATTTCTGCCGCTGTGGAACAACCCTAACTGATACATTAAATGGATTTTTTTTGCCATGAATTTCCCTTCTTTTTTGAGAATGTGCACTATAAATAGTGAATGAAATGTGGTAGTGGGAACGCAGGGCACACCATGCAATTTTTTTGTCACTTCGCTGCGCAAAAACTGTATGACAGAGTGAAATGAAAATTGGGTACACAAACAGCAATGCAAATGGTAATGGCAACGGCGACGCACAAGGAAACGGTAACACAATCGGCAAGAGAAACGCTACTGAAAACATTAAGGCTAACAGAAATGCAAATGGTGATGAACACGCAGACAGTAACGGTAATGCAACTGGAAATGGAAACAATTACGGTAACACCAACGATGACGCCAGAGGGAACAGGAATGGAAGCGCAAATGCAAGTGCGTATGCAAGCACAAATCGTAACACGCACGGTCATGGTAACACAATTGGAAATGCTAACGCCTACGGTAAAACTAACGATGATGCCAAAGGAAACAGAAACACAAATGGAAGCGCAAACAGAAGTGCATAAGCAAACGCAAATGGTAATGCACATGATGATGCAAAAGGAAACACAAATAAAAACAGTGATGGAAACGCAAATGGTAACAGTAATGCAAACTCAAGCACAAATGCAAACGCAAAAGGTAACACATGAATGGTAATAGAAACACAAGCGGAAATGTTGACTGTAACAGTAACAGAAACGTGCACAGTGTTTTTCCCCAAAAGGTGCATTCAGAGGCACAGTGAATACAAAGAATGTATGCATAGTAATGGGCCTCGGAGCAGAAAATGAACACTTAGAATACTAAACTGTTTATATCTCAGAAGCCGTATAACGTAGAAAGAAAATTAAAATCTCATGTTATTTATGACTCTACTGGCTACTTTTGTACTTAGCCCTCTATTGGGGTGGGGGCTAAGCATTTTTCTGATGAAAAGTCTGTATCTCGAAGTGTTTTCGAGATACAGGCCCCGAAAGCGGGATGCCGTAATGCTAGCCTATTGGAAAATTTTTCAACTTCAGAGTGATGTAACTTTGCAGCCCTTTAATATTTTGTCACCAAACCACTAAAAGGCACATATGTGGAATGTATACTGTCTTCCCTCCAAATTTCAGCCCAAAAGAACAAACCATTCTTTTGCAGCAGGGTGTCAACGATTTCCTATTCTTTTGGGCAGAGTGTCGCAAAGTAGTGTGGTGATTTGCGACACTTTCGCAAAAAAAATCATGAAAGTGTTGAATATGCGACACTACTCTGTGACACTACAGTTTACAAAAATTTCAAAAACATATTTCTGGGGTGTTCAACCCCCCAAAAAATGACATGGCCAGCATCCTCAGGATTCGACTAGGTGAAAGCAGCAAGAATTGTGTCCCTAGAGGGTCCCAAATTTAAATGGCAAGCATTTCTGTGACCACCAACTGAAAACTAGATGGCAGGTTTACGACACTACAGGGGTCATTTGCGACACTAAAAACTGCATTTGTGACACTGTCAAACTTTTTGTTAACTTTTCCCATTGATTATAATGGGAAACTTGTTTTTTGAATAACTTTTGAACCATTTAATATTTTTTCACAAAATCTTCGAAAGACACATTGGGGACCACGGCTGCATGTTCCCTGAAGGTTTTGTACCAGTCGTGCAGACCATGCGACATGTAGGCGTGAGCAAAGAATGCACAAAAATGCATAATTACCACATTTTCTGGTGCTATCTAGCCCCACAACCGTATACCCGACCATTATGAAACTTGGCAGATCAAGAGATCTATGGCACCGCTCCATGCATGCCAAATGTCAGGCAAATTCATCATACAGTGGCAAAGTTATTAAGCTGCCAAATTTCAGAGTTTAACCTTAAATGGGTTACTCAACCCTAACTATAGTGGCACTACCGTGCCACTATAATATATCAATGCTATGTAAAACTCTGGTCCCTCTAAAGAGTAATCTTCTGTCTTTCCAGTGTATGAGGAAATGACTTCTTGAACAAATGATCCTTCCCACCATTGATTATGAAGATATTGTTTATGCTATTGCTCCAAAGAAATACATCACCTAATCAAACTAGAAATCTTCATTCAACTCCCTCTACCATTTTGTTCCCCATCAGCTTCCTCACACTCATCACCGTGTCTTGTATAATCACCTGTACTGGTTTTTACTTGAGTGCAGGCTCTCTAGAGCTGTGTGGAATGGGACAATTCTGAATCAATGGAATTTCAATGAAATTTCATAAAATTCCATGAAATTTCACAGAATTTCATTGGAATTAAGTGGAATTTTTAGCATTTAGTAATTTGGATATAACTCGGTCAACATTCAAGCTAGAGCTCTGCAGTTTGGAATGTATACTCTTTGGGTCAATGGCCACTAACATGTCAAATATCATGAAATTTGAATGGAAAGTCTCAACATTATAGGTGCTCAAATGTTGTAATTTTATTGTTTGAACGAAATTTCATGAACATTTTTATCTGCATATACTGTACCTTAACCGTCTATTGGGTCAGGGATCTTAAATTTGGCATGATTTCTTGATGATAGGTGTTCTAACAATGTGCCAGATTTCATGACAATATGATGCATCGTCTCAAAGGTACACATGCTCAAAATCTGTCATTTAATTTTTCTCTCTCCTAAGCTGGTCTCCGGGCTTCCTTACTCCTGGGCTGTACCTCCTGATGCTGATCCACAGGCAAGAAACAAACCTCTGCAGCAGGGGACATCCAGCCCTCCACTTCCTGTTCTCCTCCTCAGTTTACTTCCTGCTTTCAGTATGGCAGGTACTCTGCAAGCAGAGCTGTGCCATGTGGCAGAGCTGAAGACAGCAGACTGTAAGTTAAGCAATTTTGTTTCAATGAGGATCAGAAATCACTGCTGCATGTTGGAATCCCAGGGTGGGTGCCAGTCACAGCCTTGCAAGCTGCACAGTCTGGCCCCATTTTCACTGCGTTGTTTTTTCCCTGCACTAGGCCTGAAATGCAGTCTCAGCCTTGCAAGCTGCACAGTCTGGCCCCGTTTTCACCGGGTTGTTTTTATTCCCTTGCACATCCTGCACTAGGCCTGAAATGCTACTTAGTGCAGTGGAAAATGTTTCTCAGGGAATCAAAATGGGCACCAGAGTGATTTGATTTTCAGGGAATCACAACGGGCCCCGAGTGCTCAGTATCCCGCAACATCTATTTTTAGGGGGTCAGAACAGGATGGGCCCCATCTCTTCCTGAGGCTGTTTTCCCCACGCTTACTAGGGTGTAAACAGTATGAGGAGTTAGGAAGACTGCATCTCTCCTCAGCTTTTGGGCAGAAACTCTGTGTGTGTTTTTTTTTTCCCCCTCGCTTACTACCTGCGAAGGATCGCGCAAGGGAATAAACGGCACAAGAACTTAGGGAGACTACATCTCCCCTCAGCTGGCAGCCCCATATCTTTTCTTGTTATCCCATCGATGGCATTCTAATTGAGCCACTCGTTGATGGTGGACCGGCAGCTTGTCAGCAGCAACTTGTTGACGAATCACTGCTCGACAAAGCGCTACAGGGATGAGGAACTCCAGGGATTTATTTAACTCTAAAAATTGATTAGCGTTTTGCTCATAAAAGTGCTAAATCTTTGTGAAAATGCACAGCTCTTGCCTGTGTTTAACAAACACAGCACTTCTAGAATATCTATATAAATACTTTCTGTACAGTTAGTATAGTCCCAAGAAAAAACTGCTAATCAATTATTTAAAACCCTAAACTTCAACAAGCACTCAAAGGGGCTTAAATTATCATTTATGAGGCAGCCGTCATTGGTGGGCAATCAGATTACCTCAGCCACTCATCGACGGTGGACCTGCAGCACTGCTTAGCGACTCCATTGACGAGCACTACAGCGCAGGAGGAGCACTATTATTATGGAGCCTTTTGTTCACCGTGCTGCACCCCCCCAAAACTGACAAGAAGTGAGCCAACTGCCTAGGTTTTTTCAGATCCCTGCATATTCTAGGGGAGTAAAATAACAAACCTTATAAAAAGGACTACAGCACAAGGGCAGCTCTGATGACCTTTACAGGACTGGCACAATTCTTAAAGGGCCAGCACACTTTCTACCTGCTTCAGCAGCAGGACATCAGGAAGGGGGGGAGTAAGCTGAATTAAGGGAAGTAGGGCCTTTTGTGGTATTATGGCCTCGCACAAGCCTTCCCGGGGCAGAAAAGGTCAGCGCCGCTAGTCGCCCACTGCTAATGACCTTGGCTGGGTAGCTTCTCCTATAATGTCCAGAGGGCAACATCTGCGAATAGGGAAGATGTCACAGTGGAAGATCCTCCTCGGCTCAGTATCATAGCCCAAGGATCATATTAACCGACAGCTTCCAAAGGGACTCAGTGATCTGCAGCCCCCTCTGACACCATACCTCGTAAAACAGTTAAATGCAACCCAACAGTTAAATAAGACCAGATATGAGAACTCTCTAGAGGATACAAGAAAATGGACCATCCATATTCTCACTCCTCTATATTCTCACCCCCGAGAGGCAGTTGACCTGGGAGGATCAACAATCCGCCTCCTAGGAGAAAGATAAGGTATAGAGGGTAACCTGAAGCATTGCAGAGGGCATTTCTGGCACTCATAGGACCCCAGGTTATCATCTTCTGAAGGGGGAGCGAATGGCCAAATTTCTGTCTAGAGGTCACTGTCGATTTCCCTTGGTTCTCACCCGGTGGCTCCCAGCCAACAAGAACAGGTTTTTCTCACTTGTCATCTGCTGTCAAACCGGCCACAGCTTTTCCCACTCTTTCTACCAACAGGAATATGGCCAAAGGATGAGTGGCAACTCTCTAAGCTTCCTCCCCTATCCAGTGCCCCAGCAGATTTTAAGCTTTTCAGGCTCGGAACACAGCAATGGGAAAAATGGCTAAAACTGCTGTAGAAGCTACCCTCTGATTTCAAACCAAACAGTGAGTCACTGGACAGGACCGTAGAGGCCTTGCTTATGCAGCAAATGAGTCAGAAGAGGCTGCACGGGGCGATACTCAATCCCTGGCTTGCCACAACCCCTGGCTTTGGCCCTAGCAGGCAGGGTCCTCTCCCAGGAGGTGTTTGGTAATGCATGTCATAGTCTAGGACAAGGGCAATTCAGGGTCCAGAGACCCCAGACACAGAATTCATGGCCAAGCTCATAACTAGGATCAAACTAAACTTCTCGAGGAAAAGTGAGTACGGGTCTCCTTACCTAAGCAGTGTAACCTCAGAAGGGACGAATCTAGTGGAGAGGGTGACAGCAATCAACAACAAGTAGTCACAAGCTATCTGGGCCCATTCTCAAGCAGGGGGAAGACCTTCATATTTCTCGAGCAAGGGGTCCAAGCCAAGTCGGTCAGGTGGGTCCTATGCATCACCAACAAGCCCCCGCTTCATGTCGTGCCCTCCCCTCTCTATGGTGGCTCATCCAAAAATGCAAACCCTCTACAGTCTGAGGATATTGCACAAAGTGCCCCCTTGAACAAAGTGCAGTCGCAGAGATTAACTAAGGGGCTGCTCCTTGTTCTTCATGGCGCAAAAATATATAGGGGGTTCAGGCCCCTTCTACATCTCAAAGGACTGAACAAGCAGGAGACCCATTAGCAGATTCCTATTGAGGAACTACACAAGCACCAGTTCAAATTCAAGATGGGGGAGCAGTTCTTCTATTCAAAATTCTGACATCTTAAGTATTCCCAAGACCCACAGGCATTATTAACGATGCAATCAGTGGAAACAGTCCACTTAAAGACCCCACAGCCCAACAAAACAGTACATGCAGGGGATTTTCTGGCACCCATAATTCTGTAAGATGCCCATCTGCTTATTCCCATGCAGTAATGGAACATGCACTATCCCAGATTCAGAGTGGGAGAGCAGTTCTTGCAAATCAAACTCTACCATTGCTGTCTTTTCAGACCCATGGACAGTATTTAAGGTGCTAGTAGTGTTTATAGTCCACTTAAAGGCCCCACAGCTCAACCAAGCATTACAGGCAGTGGCAGAGGTAGTCAGGTCCCCTATGGCACATGGTTTTCCCATCAACTGGAGAAAGAGCTCCCTAATTCCAAACCAGACCTTGATCCTCCTGGGGAGCTCACATCATGACACAAGGTTTCTCCACCCGAAAACTAGATTGTGGGATCTGTAATTGCTCATCAAGGAGTTTTGTAAGCTTCTCAGCTGCCTGCTTATTTTTTCACACAGTTCATTAAGGCGGATTAAGCCCTTCCTCCAGATACGGTCCCAGAGGTCAGAGGTCATGAAGGGCCATAAGTTAGGCCATCCGCAGTAAGTCAGAATCGCTACCAATGCAAGCCTCAAGAGCTGGGAAGGACTCACCTGCATTGGCTGTTGGCACCGGGCAGGGGATTGCTGTTGGACACATGGTACAGTATAAGTGCTTCTGGGGGGGAACAGTAGGCCATGCCCCGTGACATGTTGAACAGTGATTCTTCAGTCAGACTAGCCTGATTCCAGCTGACAATCTGGCAACGCTGACATACACTGACCATCAGGGCGAAACGAGAAGCTCAAAGATACTAAAGGAATCCCTTCTCTTTCAGTGGGTTGAGCACCACTGAGTGATGTTTGTGTCGGGACAGAAAAATGTCATAGCAGAATGTCTCAGTCGCAAGGTGGGTCGATCAAGGGATCGCAGCTGAAGGACAATGCCTCCCACATTCAGACAGAACAGTGGGGCAATACTCAAACAGATCTTTTCGCCTGCTAGCAGAACTCCAAGGTGAAGCAATTCCATTCCCTGGCCAAGGACAAACCAGCGGTGGCTCAGGACACCTTTTCCCCATAAACTGGGATCTGTTTGGTCTCCTGTATGCCTTCCTCCAATACCGCCTCTATCAAGAGTCCTCCACAAAGTGGCCTTGGGCTGGACAGTCGTGATTCTAATCTGTCCCTTATGTTTTTTTTCCACACTTAGTTGTTTCTCATTCATTGGGCAGGGCTACCACTTCGAACATTCAGGTTCAGCCTAGGCATTCTCCATCAAGGTCCAGTTCTGCACCCCATTTTAACAACTGGTCTCTCTCTAGACCTGGAAAGTGAGTGGAAAAACTTTCAAGGAGCTATGCAGCACAGCTCCTGCTATTGACATGATGGGGAACTCTTGTGTCTCTTCTTCCTCCAAAGTGCATTATAGAATCCGGAGGAAATTTTGGTTCTGGCTTCATTCCAGACACATACAGAATGACACAATATAATTGCCTGTACTACTGCAGTTCCTTTAAGACAGATGGACAAAGGACTGCAACCAACCACCTTACAAAGTAGAGTTTTTGCACTGGGGGCACTCTTGATGGACCTTGGGGAATTGTTGGGCTCATATCCCCATGTCTGGTAATTCTTCAGGCAGCAGCATTAAAACATCTTCAATCCACCAAAGCTTTCACCTTGGAGTCTTAAAATGGTTCTCAGTGCCCCACTTAGAGCCCCTCAAGCCATCCATCATGCATCTCAAAATAAAGGTCCCCCTTTTTTCTCAAAGTTATTATTCCAGCCAGGAGTTTCAGCAGACTAAAAGCATTGCTTGTCCAAGAGCTGTGCACTCGTTCATCAGGCTGGAACAGTTCCAATCTTTGTTTGCCAAAGTTATGTCTCCCATCTATTAGAATCAAGGGTTAATTCTTCCTTCCTTCTGCCAACTCTCTAAAAGCAACAAGGATGGAAAATTTCATACACTAGACCTGGGAAGAGGGAGAAAAATGTACATTAAGAGAGAGGATGCTATTCACAAAACGTCAACTATGTTCTTGCCAGCTAAAGGGAAAAAATTGGGGGCAGCAAGGATTCAGTAGGCTGTACAGCCAAAAGGATTCTATCCGTCACCTCTATGGCTTATGATCAGGCCAGAGTAACTTGCCTGGCCCAGTGAGACTCCATGGCCACCTTCATGGGCGTAATTCAGAGAAGCATTGACAGCACACTCACACTGAGTGGCCTTTTTGATCATCCATTCACACACTGTAGTGCAAAAAAAAAATCTCACTGGGGGTGATGTCCTCGGCAGAGGCATCTTTTGGCCGCAGAGTATTTCAAGTGGTGGTGAACCCTTATGGGCTCTTGACATTCTTCCCACCCGGGACATCTGGGGACGTACTGCTTTTGTATATCCCAGGAGTAAGGAAGCCCAGAAACCAGCTTAGGAGAGAGAAATTGAAATTTAAATACCTGTAAATTTTCTTTCTCAGATGGCTGGTCTCCGGGCTTCAGTTTCCTTCCCAGAATGTATATAGTTGGCTGGCCTCACGACCACATAGGCCTTAAAATTCTTGTTTTTTGTTCCCAAGTTATTGTAGTATTACCACATTGGACTGCTTTAGGAAGAACTGAGGAGAACAGGAAGTGGAGGGCTGGATGTCCCCTGCTGCAGAGGTCTGTTTCCTGCCTATGGATCAGCATCAGGAGGTACAGCCCAGATGTAAGGAAGCCCAGAGACCAGCCATTGGAGAAAGAAAATTTACAGGTATTTAAATTTACATTTTTCAGGAAATCTTATGAAACAAATTTCATCCGCATGTAACTCGGGCATCTTTGGAGCTAGGTATGTGTAAGTTAGTACAAATAACCTTTTTGTAATGCTTATAGAATAATCTAAATATGGACATAATTAGATAAAAGATTTTTAAGTTACAGGGGTTCAAAACTTTGCTATGTAAATATTTGCAAAACTGTGTGAAAACTGTCAAAAATTTGGCTGTTTGTAATTTCTCTGTTCTTACATGCACAGAGTAAACATTTGACATGCATCTTCATAGTCAGTGTATCCTGGTGTCTAACACAACTGGATAAATTGGTTAAGCAGTTTTAATTTTGCAGAAGAAAAAAATGATTAGTAACATTTTCTCACATATTTATGATAGCATATACTGTATTGTGGAATTTAACATTAACAATGCACATATCACTACTTCATTTGATATGCTGGGCTGAGCTTTTTGCAGTCCTGCTGTTTCTCTCTTGGTGACTATTCCCCCCCCCCACCCCTTTCTCTTTTGGCATAGCCAGATTGACTCAGTAGAACTACTGACACCACTGATATACTTTGTTCTTTACAGTGAAAAACTCTCTTAAAACTTGAGTCACCTACTCCTTTTCCTATTGACCTACCCTGTTGGAATAGCCAGAATTCTTTCTTCCTGCTGCTCCAGACATTGTATTCCCCCACTACATCTTTTTGAGTACCTCTAAGTCCTAGTCTTGCATGTACACCAGGCTCCCCGGATCATAAATTTACTGGATGTGATCCTTAAATATCCTACATTCAGGTTGGAATTATTGCCTCTGTGCTTTCTTGTTTTAACCTGGGGGTCTACTACTGTTATGCTACCCAGCTCAGCTGTCCATTTCTTGGTGAAACTGTGTATCTAACTCCAGAACCTGGTGACCCCCTGCGCTACCTGCCTCTTTTACCCTCATCCTCTAATTAGAATCCCCCAGATAAGGCTGAGTGAAATTAGAAAATTCCAGTGTTATGGCATTTTTCTTGAAATTCTACAATTTTCACAAAGACTCATGGGGTTTGACTTTAGGTACACATGTTATTTTGCAATTTCTCTCAGCAAGCAATTAATAAAATTGGCACACACAGTCTCATTGTAAGGTCTAAGAACCTGATAAATTTAATGGTATTGCATTATTTATTTTTAAAGTTTCAGGGGTTTATAAATCTGTAGTTTGCATTCTTGCAAAATTAAATTTTTAAATGTGAAAGTTTGAATACTTTTAATTCACTCCCATTTTAAGCTAAAAATATAAACTTTTTCAGAAATTACCATGTGGTATAATAGTTTAAATGTTTCAACTCTGGTTTAATTTGGATATGTAGTTTTAAAATTAGAGGGAACTGAATTTCAAATTTTGGCAACATGGCTGGCAGGCTATAACTCAGTCCCATTTAAGGCTAGAAATCTAAAACTATGTGCATATATAAATGTATTGATAACCTGTATACCTGTTAATTGTTGCAACATTTCAATGAATGCTATCAAAATTATACTAAAATTACAGAATTCCAAATTTTGGCAAAATACTTGATTACCTATAACTCAGCTCCCACTGAAGCTTGAGACTTAAAACATGGTGCATATATGCATTCTAGGTGCTTCTCTAAATCCTGTTATTGTGAAGAAATGTGGATAAGAAATGTTAAAATGATCTCAAAATAACTGAAAATTAAATTTTGATTAAATGTTTGGCCACCATAACTCTACCTACTTTTAATCTACAGCTCTGATTTTGGTACACTCATGTAAGCCACGAGGCACTGTTTACATTCCAAATATGGTGTTAATTGGATGTGCACTTGTAAATATATAGTGAAATAACTGAAATTTTACATTTTGAGAAATTCCACAGAATGTTTGGAAAAATTCCATGGAATCAGAATTTTATGTTCCATACAGCTCTAAGGCTCTCTCACTGTCTTGGTCTATTTGGTTTCAAATACTGATTTTATAAAGCACAGTGCTGACCCCTGTTGCAAACCCTGGCTACAGTTTCTGTGCAGAAGTCTATACCAGGTTCCTCATCCCAATATATATATATTTACCTAGATTATGGTGTTGTTTTTTTGAAGATATGCCTGGAAATAAGGTTTCTGGTCACCCCAAAATCCTGGGTGCTCAGCTTAGTGAGAGGAGCTGGTTACCTGCGTTCTCTGTTTGAGAACAGTGGGGCTTTCATGATTTGTGTAGCCACAGCTGCAGTCATGCTTCAGTGGGAGCAATGAGCCTGTGATTGCTCAAGCTCTCTTCCTCTCTGTCTTTCCTATCTGTTTCATCTATCTATCTATCTATCTATCTATCTATCTATCTATCTATCTGTCTATCTATAAATCTATCTCACTGTCTTTTGTTTTATTATGTGTTATTCCCTTCCCTTCACAGCTCCGCCAGCCCTCCCTCATTGTTCCTTGATATATACTGAAAGGCAGACCAGGGTACCCATTATCAGTACCGCTTGCTCCCATCCCCACATGCATAGGTGGTGACACAAGGGTGCCCAACCCTGCTGCTGCTGTGCAGTAAAAGCCGACAGTGGGGTGCCCAATCCCCAGTGTTGGATCCAGTAAACTAATATTTCCTGAAAAGAGAAAACAGTCCCTTATTGTCTTTTTTTAATTTATTATATTTACCCTGTAAATAGGAAAACAGTCCATCGCTGATGTGACCCTCCTCACCTGCCCCAGCTGATCTTCCACTCAGCACCCCCACACACACACTCACTCACCTGAACATGTCCCACAATGTAGATCCACTCTCCAATCCAAAACACTTTTTGCTGCTGGAACTGGCGACTGTAGTATGAGGAAATAAGGTAAGTCTGGTTTAATGTATTTCATTGTATTTTGCATTTTTACTCATAACTTTTCTGTAAACCAGTTTTTAAACATGGCCTTTTTAGGACCCACCTCATGAACAAGGCAGTTGCAAATTTTTCAAAAACATGGTGAAAGGTGATTTTACAGTCACTGCACAAAATCATGTTTCAGGCAGGATTTGAACATTTTCACTTACTGAGTTTCTGAGATGGGGTCATAAGAAGGTGGTGTTGAAAATTTGGTATAAACATATAGTAAAATGACCAAGTTATGAACGAACATTGAAATAGTTCAATGATCTCTCATAATTTTGCTAATTTTCAATATTTTGAGTTCAAACTTTCAACATATCAGTGTTTCTGACTTCCTCATAAATGTGACAGGTATTTTTCAAATCCTGGATGTGACATGTTTTCACACTTATGGAATTAAATTACATTTTGGCAAGTATTATTTAAATGCCAAATGTCATGTTTCTAAAGGGGATTCATAAAATGATTATCTTAAACATTTGGGGGCAAAATCTAAAAAAAAAAAATAAAATAGTAATTGTTAGGAAACATTGGGTGTAGTGCCAACCTTTACCCCAGTGGGTAGTGCATTGTGATCCTATGCCAGTGAGCTTAGTCTGGGGGTGAGTTCACTAAGTTGGCTGGATGGGCCGAGTCTGAGGAGATGGCGATGTCACACGACTCCACCCCCAGCCTCAGAAGGGAAGGTACATGGTGATCTGCATGGTCCCAGGTACTATATAATGAACATAACTCTTCACTTGGTATAGAGCCCTATGCCTCTGCACCCATGGGTGCCAAAAGGCCCTGTGCTTTGGCTGAGAGATGGACTCTTTACCTTGTGCATCTGTATCTCCAGCCACATGGAAATAGAGGGTCCACAGGGCCCTGCATTTCTGCAGCCACCAGACAGCCCCATGAATTCTTGACATCTGTTGCTTTGTGGAAATACAGGACCCACAAGGTCCTGCTCTTCCATAGGTGGACAGAGCCCCTTCCTTTGATGCAGGGCCCAGAGGGCCCTGTGTGTCAGTATCTCTTCATGCAAGTTCCAGAGTGATTTGCATGAATGAGGATATAGTTCCACTATCTCAAAAAGAAAGGAACTTCTTTGCAAAAAAACTGCATTAATGCACCAGTTGGAATCCAACTTAATGCCACAAAAGTAGGGAACTGGGGCATTAGGGTTTCCAGCCCTAGTTTCCCCCTCTCCCAAGCAGTAAAAGGACAAGACCACACAAGCGACCACAGATAATCATCATCAGATAGACAAACAACATATAACTGTTTCAGATAACACAAATGCAGTAGACTGATTTGCTACCTTTGTGGATTTGTATTTATAACTGCATTAACCACAGGCCCCACAAGGGGCCTGTACTTATACAGCCATACCTGTATGTGTATGTCATACAGTGTACATGAGTGCCTGTGACTGCAGAAACACAGGCCCCATAGGGACCTGTGCTTTTGCAACCAGAAGGCCCCATGGGGTCTGAGATTCTGCAGCTAGAGGTACTAATGCATGCTGTACGAGGTACCTCGCTAGATTGCATGATCTGCTAGTGCATGGTTTTCTATATGTTACTGCATAACTAAAAAACAGTTCCCCCTTGAATAATTTCTAGATCCTCAGCTGAAACTATGAAACCAAAATTGCAACAGTACTGGCTGCATAACTGCAGGCACCAAAGGGCCTGCCCTTCTGCAGCCAGAAGTTGGTGTGTATGTCTTACATCTGTGGCTGAAGAGGCACAGGTCCCTCAGGGGCTTGCACTCATACCTCTCAGCTGCCCCTGATTTTCAGGGACGTCCTTGATTTTGACTCAGATTTTCCCTCTTTCCCTCGTAAAATTTATGTTCTTGTGACAAAATGGTGGGGATTAAAAGCACAAAATAATGTCAAACATTATAGTAACAGACTTTTTATTCTTCATAAAATGCATCTTAACATAAATCCTTTTATTTTGTCAGCTTTCTGAGTGAATAGTACCAGATCTTAAGATGTGTCCCTGATTTGGGGTCTTTGTCCCTGATTTTTTTAAGCCTTGTCCCTGATTCATGAGGCAAAAGGTTGAGAGATATGCTTGCACTTCTGCAGATAGAAGTACTGTTACAATTCTGGTATTATGACCTTTGTGGCACCTGTGCTTCTGCAGTCAGAGGTTGGTGTGTATGTCTTACACTTGTGGCTACAGGACCATCAAGTGTGTGGATGTCTTACAGCAGTATGCATGAGTAACTGAGACTACAAAGGCACTGGCCACATAGGGGTATACACGTCTGCAGAAAAAAGAACTCTTGTAATTTGGGTATCATGGATTTGTATCTATGGCTGCAGGGGCCTGTGCTTCTGCACACAGAAGCAGTGTTGTTATTTGGGTATCATAGATTTCTATTTACAGTGACTAGTGAGTCTGTGTATGTTGAGATGTGCATGCCACAGATACAAATCCACGAGGGCAGCACATTAGTGCTGCTGCATTTGTGTCATATGGAAACAGCTGTATGTTTGTCTTACCTGATGATGGCTGTCTGTAGTTGCTTGTTTGAGTTTTCCTTTTGCTACTTGGGAGGGGGGATATGGAGTTAGGGTTGAAAACCTAATGCTACGTGTCCCTACTTTTGTGGTCTTATGTTGTACCCTAACTGGTACAGGGGACAGGATCTGATTGCTTATGTGGATCTGTTTGAAATGTCTCTATTTTCATAAATTATATTCATACCTCTAAGAGATCCCTATTTAACTGTGAAATTGAATTGAAATGTGAGCATGGACTTATCAGTACAGTGTCCATGATTCTGAAACCATGAAGTGACATAGTCAAAACTCCAAATTCTTGGTTCCATGAAAGGAACTGCATAGAATGCTGTCCATACAAAGAAAACAATACAAAATGCAACTGACAGCTTCAGCTTTTGTTCAGGCACAGTTAAATAGGGATCCTTTAGAGGTATAAATATTAATTTATGGAAATAAAAACATTTCAAACAGCTTCACATAAATAATCAGTTCCTGACCCCTTTAACACAGTTTTTTGCAAAGAATCTATCTGTCCGTCTATCCATCCATCCATCCATTCGTCCATCCACCTACTTACCTATCCATGCAACACCTATTAGTATATTAAAGGGCAAATATTAGTAATAGTTTTCCTTCCCAGGAACCTAGCATGAGAATATCAAAATATTCTCAGTCTAGGTCCTCAGAAGGAAAAATATATTCATTGTAGATAGTGATTGGCTGGAACTGGCAGAACAAGCAGCAGAATTCTATTTTTTAACCTCAACTGCTCACCGGCTTCTGCACCAGCACTTCCAGTTTACTTCATCAGCCACAGTAAACAATTTTTCACTATTTGTAGACACATTTTTGCAGTGCATAGTTCTCCATCCATTAGACTTGCTGTCCCTTAAAATGACTGCAGAATACATATTCCTTCACTTGCAGTGCTCCTACCACCCTCTGTGGCAGCCAGTACTAAAGTCCAAAATCAGGACTGGCATTCCATTAATCTGACCACCACAACCCTGCACACCAGTGCAGTCAGAGACCACAAGCCGCACCGCTCCCTCACAGAGAAGCATCCTCTGATGCTCACTCTCCATTAAGCCCTCACTCTTCAGTCACATCTCAATGTCAAGACATGCTGAAGCAACGTGTGTTACAAAAAAAATTAAAAAACAACTCGCTTGGTCATCCTGAAAATGGTGCTTGGTAATCTGAAAACATGCTACTAGAAAACCTAACATACTAAACTAAATAAAAATGATGAACACAAACTTAGGGTGTTGCATAAATGGAATAGTCATGCCCCCATTGAAAATATCCATGTATTTTCCCCTCGCTGCAGTTTGACCTTTGACATCACTTGGGGCTTCACTACTCGTGATGTCATAAGGATAAACTGCACTCAGGGAAAATAACATGGATATTTTCATTGGTGGCATGGCATATCCTCAGATTATATATATATATATATATATATATATATATATATACTCACACATATACATACACATATACACACACACACACACACACACACACACACAGGGTTTTATTTAACTCTAAAAATTGATTAACGTTTTGCTCATAAAAGTGTTAAAACATTGTGAAAATGCATAACACTTGCCTTAATGTGTTTAACAAACATAACACTTCTAGAAACCTGTATAAATACTTTATGTACAGTTAGTATTGTCCCAAGAAAAAAACTGCTAAGCAATTATTTAAAACCTGATATACACATATATATATATACACACATATATATACATACATATATATATATATATATATACACATATATACACACATATATATATATATATATATATATTATATAATATATATATATAGCTAACCTGTGAAATAACTGATTTATTTGCACAAGAGCAGCTTGAATTATGGGTAACCTCAGGAGTGATGTAAGCTATGAGTGAGGTGTCCGAGGTCAAACTGCTGAAGTGCAGATAAATCATTTACTTTATATGGTCCCCACTGCATATTCCATTTATGCAATAAGAATGTCATTTTTGGTGTAGTTCTTATTTATTTTTTGTCCGTTTTAATTTTTTTATTAAATCAAGGGCATTTTTTGTTATTTGCTGTGTGTTAGTACGCAGTTTAGGGTTGTTTGCTAGGGTTAGTAGTGTGGTTGCTAGGGATGAGAGACTGCAACGTTTTGCCCTCACCTTGTGAATGGCTGGTTGTTGTGTGTGGGAGCACCAGGGAGTTTTAAAAACATGGCGGCCAGGTTTCTCACTTAACGAGAGTTAGAGGGAGCTGCTAGTTAGTTTATTTATCTGATTGATCCTGCCTTTGGTATCCGTTTCTCTGTTCTATTATGCAAAGTGAGCCGGCATTGGGGTGCAAGTTTTGGAGAGCAAGCAAGTGGGACTGTGACTACACTGCAAGCTGTAGTGCTGTGTGCAGCTTAACAGTTAGTTTTAAAAAAAAGTATTCTTTGTTGTTTGTTTGTGTGTCCCTCCATTCTTCTGACAGGAAAACTAGTTTTACCAGGTAAAAAGACTGGGTGTTTGGGCTGCAAGTGAAAGTGATCCTGTGGCAGGCAGGATAGCGGGTAGGTGGCCCTTGGCAGAGCAGGACTGGAGCCTGGAGTGTTCAGATCTGCAAAAGAGAATATTGAATACATTGAGGAGAAAAGGTACAGTTTTTGTAAACAAATGAATTTTAAAATTATGGCCATGTTGGTGTGAGACAGATATGTATTGCCGAGACATAAATAGCAGCTGGAAGTAAGGAGTAGCTTCTGTTTAGTACTGTGTTGTGCATTTGTGTCTGTTTAGTAGTGTGCTGTACATGTGGTGGCCAAGTGTGCAGATGGCAAATTACTGTGTAGAGAAAAAAAGAAGTAAATGGGACCAAAAAAAGGACAGTGCTGTCTTATTATGTGTTAGGATGTGGAAACAGGGTTTTATATGTATGCAGATGGTGTGAGAGAGCTGGGTAAGCAAATGTAATCAGAATGAAAGTGGTACTGTGCAAGTTGTGCCAGTAGGAAAGGGGATTACAATATTGACAAAGGGTGTGTGATAAATCCTAGGTTCTAAAATTTATCACACTTGAGTGTAAATTAATGGATTTATTACACCCCCTTCAGGGTCTATGCCTACATACATATATACGTGCAAGGCTTTTGAGACTAAATCATGGCAAATATTAATGATATTTTTTGTTTGTTAGGGACCTAGAATGAGAATATTACATTTATCCTTACTCTATGTCTTTATGGTCAAACTTATCAACACAGTAGACATGATTTGTTGGAGTCAGCAGCTCAAGCTCCCGACTCCGGTCAAACACTTTGAGATACCTTCCACTTTGCTATTACATTCCTGATAGTGATACCCCTGCATACAAGCAATAACCTCTTTTAAATAAAATATAACACTGAACTCACAAATTAATGACAGAACAACTCTCCAGACATGTCTTTCTCAATATAACAGAGGCTATTACCACTGTTCTTACCAATAATTCTGCTCAGAGCCTGTCCTTTCTGAGCCTGACCAGCAGCCGGTGTACTCCCAACACCAAGTGGCACCCGCGTACATTCACTGGTGCAGTCTGTCCGTACTATCCCATACTCTCTGACCCTCTGCTGCCCTGGCATGAAAGCCTCACCACCAGGCCCATATCCTGAACTGAACAGGATGACACACTGTCACATGATGCATGAAACAGCATCATGAGTGTTGGATCTTGCTCTCAACCACTCAGTCATCCTGAAACACTGCTCACCATCTTAACTTGCTAAATTGTAACACAATCCATGACCAAGAGGTGCAAAAAACTTACAAATGCCAATAAAAATCGAAGGGTATTACATAAACTGAATATGCCATGGCCCTACTGGAAATATTACTGTTATTTTCCCTCATGCTTTTTGACCTTTGACATCACTTGTGGCTTCGCCACTTGTGTGATGTCATAGGGTCAGCAACATTCAGGGGAAAAAAACATTAAATTCATCACCTTGATGTATAAGCTGCTAACATGCTATCATCCTAACACAGTGGTCTATGTTTCTACCTCTCCCTCTAACCTCTCCTGTCTCATATATATATATATATATATATATATACACACACACATGTATACATACATATACAGACATTTAGACTAATGTATATATATATACACATGCACACACACACACACACACCCACACACACACACACACACACACATACATATACTGTACATATATATATGGTGATGCACTGTCTCCCCTCCATGCTCCCCTTCCCCAGGCTACATCTGTAAACAAGATTACTATATATCTCTGCCTATATAGGTGTCAGCATGGCTCAGTTGGTAGCACATCTGCCTCTGGGTCAGAAAGTCATGGGTTCTCGTCTCACACCGGGATTGGACTTGCACCTAAAAATTGCAATATGCGGTCTAGTCAGGTTTCAGTACTTTTACATGGTCAGAAGCAGCTGCTTAAGGCAAATGTTTCATATCCCTTACTTTTTTTGTATTTATTTATAAATCATTTATCTTTGTAGCCTGAAGTGCCCAGTTATTTAAAAAAAATAAATAAACGTACAGTGCTAAGTACCAGCAGCTGGCGTTGAATGAAGGAAGAGCTGTGGCTGGGGCATGCATACACGGAAAGCCTTGTGCATGTTCACCATTATAACCCGCAGGTCATAACAGTGAATTATAACCAGGTTTCTCTACAGGAGAAAATGCTCCCCAGTTATTATATTCAAGTTATGCACTTCCCCCCATGTATTGTTTTATGTAATTGCTTGTTTTTACTCTAACAAGATTTGTTTAAATAAAAGCTCTTTTTCTCCAAAGTCTTGTGCATGTTTTTTACTTATTACTACGTATAGTAAACTGAAAACCACAGCTAGTGAAATCATCAGATAACAGGTAAACTACTTTTATGGAACACTAGAAAACAAGTGTATTAGCTTTGTAGAAAACTGTTATAACTGACTGCTGTTAAGGCGGACGGTATACATAGAGTGCACTGTAATGCAGCTATGCCCTCTTATAGCAGTATGTGAGATTGCTCAAAATGAAAAAGAGAGAAGTTCTCAAGATAACTCATGCCATGTGAATCAGCTCTGTTAATGCTGTGATACAAACAGTAATGCATGGGCAACCATGCACAAGAAAGCTGTTTCCAAAAAGGTGTTTTTTGGGGGGCTTATTTATCTACCTAAATTAATCTAGTATTCATTTTATAATCACAAAATGATTAGGTAAAAGCCACAAAAATGCAGAAACTCCTTTGGCCAAAATGCATCACCTGACCATTGATTACTGTAGCACCACCGCACAGTACCCTGTCAACCTTAAAAAAAAAACAAAAAAAAAAAAACCTTTGTGCTTACAAAAATTAATACCCCCACCCCCTAAACTGAAACAACAGATAATCACTGTTTCATCAGGACTTCAAAGATGCACAGCAGAAACTGTTTCAGCAAGCCATCAAAACAAATGAAATTCCAAATGCCAATTTCACAACGGGCACAATATTTTTATCTTCTTCAGCATAAAATAGACTCATAAGACTTTCAATTTTTTAAACACTTATCCATTTTACAAATGCATTAACCCATGACAAGGCATGGGTTTATCAGGCATTAATACATGCCCCCCCGGTGGCTGTAAGGGCACTCGTCCTTCAGCCTCATATAACCACCAGGGATGTGCATTAATCCTTGCTGTGCTGTGGACTGATATACCAGTCTAGAATTCCTATACGTTCTAATTCTGTTGGCAGCCTAAGGGTTAATACCTGATACACCCATGCCCTGTCATGTGCCAAGCATAGTAATAACTGGGAGATATTTTTGGTCATGGCAGAAGCTGTTTATAATTTACCATTATAACCCACAGGTTATAATGGCAAACACGCGCCAGCTTCTGCTCAGTCCTGCTCAAGCTCACCAGCAATTCACATGTACCACTTCAAAAGATCCCATGATGTCAACAGTTCTTTTGTCCCATGATGCATCTGGCAAAGGCACTGGCTGTAGATGAACAAAATGAAACCCAGCTGTTTTGTAATTTTTCCTGGCCGAATAAACACTTTCCAGACTATATGGGCCAAGGGGTCCTTTTCTGGTGGCAGATTTCTGATTTTTTTTTTTATTTGTTCTGCTTGTTCATCCATGCCAGGAAACCAATAAAGCTCCCTTAATTGTTGTTTGGCTCCAATAATGACTTGATGGCCATTATCAAATAAAATAAAATCAAATCAATCTTTATTTCTAAAAAGTGCTTTTCCAAAACAAAAGCACTTGCACATAAAAAGCATATAAATAAAGATTTTAAAACAATCAATTTCCAGCCAGAACAGATATAAGTAAATCATAAACTGAAAATCATACACCGAGAAGTAAAATCATACAACAGAGTGCGGGAATGCCTGGCTAAATAAATATGTATTTAATGCTATTTTGAAGCCCTGGACAGTCAGGCTCTCTTGGACCCGACAAGGTAGAGAATTCCAGAAAATAGGGGCTGCAAAAGCAAAAGATCAAGTCCCAGATGTCTTTAAATGCACCCTGGGACTCTCCAGCAATCCCTCGTCAGTGGAGTGGAGTGGGCGGAGGGGGCAGTAAGGATGAAGGAGATTTTGCAGGTAGCGGGGTCCCTGTTCATGTAGGGCTTTATAGGTCAGTAACCCAACCTTGAAGGTGATCTGCCACTGTACTGGCAGCCAATGCAGTCCATGCAGCACAGGCATAATGTGACTGGTCCTGGAAGTACCAGTCAAGAGCCTGGCTGCTACATTCTGCACCAACAACAAGTGGCAGATATCAACCCCTGGTAGTCCTAGGTAGAGGGCATTGCAGTAGTCAAGGCAGGAGCTCACAAAGGCATGGACCAACATTGGAAGATCATCAGAAGGAACCAGATGCTTCACCCGGGTGATATTCCTCAGATGGAAGAATGAGGTCTTAACAACGGCCAATACCTGAGATCTAAGGGTCAGGCTCCTGCCAAAAATAAAGCCCAGGTTCCGCACCTGGTCTAAGGTAGTCAGCTGAACACCCCCAAGCCAAAACCCAGAGAGCTTCCCTGCCGACAGACCTGCCTCCCAATGACCTGGGTCCACAGCTAACACCTCAGTCTTAGCTGGGTTCAACTACAGCCAGCTGGCACTCATCCAGTCCTAGATCTCTGAAAGACAGTTGTTAAAAGCCAAGAGGAAGCCATCTTGCCCGGGCACAAAGGCCATGTACAGCTGAGTATCATCTGCACAGCAGTGAAAACTCAGCCAGTACCACCTAATGATATCTCCCAATGGCAGCATGTACAGTGCGAACAACATGGGTGACAAAATGGAGCCCTGTGGTACCCCACAGGATAGGTGGAGAGGGGCTGAGGAATAAATCCCAGACACCAGTTTCTGAGTCATACCCTCGAGGAAAGATCGAAACTATCTGAGGACTGTACCAGACAGTACACAGATGAACTGCAGGCGCTCCAGTTCCACCATGGTCCACAGTATCAAACACTGCAGGGAAGACCCAGATGGAATGAGTCCTCCAATCTCTCACTATCAGGAGATCATTTAGCACCCGGACAAGGGCCATCTCGGTAGTATGTCCCTTCCTAAACCCTGACTGGAGACAACCATAGACATCGTGGGTGGATAAATGATCATCCAGCTGCAACGCAACCACATTCTTAATAACCTTACCCACAAGGGCAGGTTAGATACAGGTCTGTAGTTAGCCAGACAGTCAAGGGAAGACTTCTTAACGAGAGGTCATACAACCATCTCCTTTAGGGGGTCTGGAAAACCCCCCCTCTCTAATGAACTCCAGTCTATCTTGGCTAGGACAGGGCTGGTATCATCAATGCACCCTACAAGAAGGTGCATTGGGCCAGGGTCCAAACTACGGCAGATTGGCTGCAAAGTCTGGACAATCCTCACGATGTCCATGAGTTCCAGATGGCCGAAATCAGACCAAGCAAGCCAGGTGTCCGCAGCCCCCAGCCAACCTCCACAATACCCAATAGAGGGGGTTGAACAGATCCAGGACCTGATGGTGACAACCTTATCTGTGAAGAACCAAGCAAACTCATCACATCTCTCTTGTGAAAAGTTCTACTAGGCTGAAGACAGATTACATTGCACAATCTGTCGACAGTCCGTAAGAGCTGAGCTGGTCGGTTCTGTTCAGCGGCAGTCTCCCTGGACAGGAACTCTGCCTTCTTACAGGTGATTGCTGATTGATAAGACAATATAATGGTCCATCAAACTAAGTCTGTCACCATCCAGGCCTGATTTCCACCAGCACCTCTCTAGACTTCATCCTTCTCTTCTCATCTCCTTCAAGGTCTCATCAAACCATGCAGACCTTGGGCAAAGAGTGCGAGGACAAACCCAAACAGGAGCTATGGAATCCAGGGCCCCTATCACTGCCTTATTATAGGCTAGTACTAGATTCCTTGGATCCATACATTCACTCGATATGCCCAATACGTCCAGCACTGCCATTAGACCATCTGGGGTCACACCCCTCAAACGGTGGTACTGGACCATCTCCGTGGGGGCAGGCCCATTGGGGGAGCCATGAAACTGAACCCTATGGTGTGATGGTCAGACCAACTGACTGGCTCCACCACCACATTGTAGATCTCCATCCCCAGGAGGAACACCAAGTCCAAGGAGTGACCACAACTATGGGTCGCAGAGGTAATAACCTGTGTAAGGCATAATGAAGTCATTAGTTGAAGCCCTGTCCAAATTGTAAGAGTTCATCATTGACCCAGGCATTGAAATCCCCCAGAATTGACCATCTGGGGGATCCCAAAGCCTCACCAATGATAAAGTCTGCGACTTCCTGCAGGAAAACCTTCCCATCTCCAGGTGGATGATAGCTGAGAAGTATCCTGCACCCTACACCTGTGCCCACAATACACTCAAAAGAAGTTGGTGGTCTCCACTGGTACATCCACAAGGCCCAGTTCTGATCTAAAACAGATGGCTATACCTCTGCCTCTTTGATCCATCATCGGGTGGTGTATCACCGAGCACCCAGCTGGAACTGCTGAAGCCAAAATAGGGCCAGCATATTCATCCAGCCAGGTCTCGGTGATGCAAGCCAGATCCGATGACCTAACAAGATCTGCTATTAAAGCAGTCTTGTTCCTGATAGATCTGGCATTGCATAACATCACCTGAGCAGGAAGAGCAATCGAGGGAAGACTGCATCACCTGCCTGCATGAAGCAGAACTCTTGGATATGGGAACAAAGCAGGGAGGACCCCTTTCCTGGACCCATTTCACTCCAGGGTATCTCCTTGTCCCCACTACCCCAATCTACCCACCCCTCTCCGTTCCCCCACCAGATCCAGCCCCCCCTTTCCTTCTCCTCCTAGCTATCCCCGGAGCCCTACAAACCCCATATGCCTCTAGGGGCAGGGGAGGACAAATAAAAGGTCGGAGATCCCTTAGCCTAGAGGGGGAATAGCGCCTGACCATCTTTGCACCTCCCCAGCACATTCCCACAAGCAAACAGCAAGCAATTCCCCTTGTCCTCTTCCCCCTCTACGCTCCTGTCATGTTTTCCCAGGCTATCTCCCTGAATCATTTTGGGTCTTGATTTTGAAACCATAGTAACATGTGAATAAATTCTATTGTATTTATCCGTTCTTATTTTATTTCTATGTACAATCTACTGTAATTCTCCTGTGGGCATCGTACCCCTCTGTATAATATGTATTTACTTAATGGTTTCATTCGTTTTTAGCTATATTGTATTGCAAATATCTATTGTAATGTTTATTAGGCTTTGCACTCGATTCTAAATGTGTTTCTACCCTATGTACTTGTCTGATCTACAAGACTGTTCTTGCATAGTGGCACTCTGCGCATTTGCTATACTGTAACCTGCACTGAATTGCATTCAAGTGGCCTTCAGTTCTCAAGTTTTTGCCTTTGTATTTTGAAGCTCTTAAAATTGCCTATTATATTGTCTTTTTATTGCTGTTTCCTTCCTGGGTCGACCCTGAAAAAGGGACTGTAATCGTCTCAGTGGACTTACCCGGTTGCCAAATTCAAATAAATAAATAAAATATACACAAACACGCATACACTTCACTGTTACACAAACAATACAATATCAACAAACTAACACACCATACACTCCATCAACTAGTTAACACACTGAGAACTCCTCTGACAAAATACCCCAAACACTAACTTAGCAATATAAATAAAATGAGAATTTAGCCAAAATAATATTGCAATTTGCAAAGCAGCAGATAAAAAGCGCAGTCACTGTAAATCTCTTAATTTGAAGTTCTTATTGAAGTCCATAGAGCTCCCACCTCTGTGGACAGAACCAAGCCAACTAGTCAACGTTCAACTGCCACTTGAACTCGAACAGTTAAAACAGGCATTTAAGAAAAAATGAATGAAATTGTAAGGCTTTCTCACTGCTAGAAGTTGCTTAGGAGGTCCGTTTAAGGTCCAGCCAAATCTCTGTCCCAGGAAGAGGATCCTAGCATCCCAAATTCAGTACCAAAGTCCTCTCCAGGGATCCGAATAAACCACAGATCTCAGGCTCCAACTGATCATGGTACAGGCTCCTACCCCTGACCACTGCCTTACAGCCATCCAGGGCAATCCCAAACAGAGAAAGGAGTATTAGCAAGGATCATGTGGAAAAGCAAGGACCTCTTGGCTAACTCTCAGGAGGCAGCTACCCCTACACCTGCCCAGTCTGCAGCTACAGTGCTCAGGATCAGTCAGTCCACCGACTGACTCCTTGGGCCACTTAGGAGGCATCGGCCATACCTCTCAACCTTTCTTCACCAAAATGTGTGACACGATGTGTGACAAATGAGCAAAATGTGTGACATATTGTCTAACATGGCACTGCAAGCTCAGAATACTATAGTTTTCAGTGCAATAATGCTCATAATGTTTTTTGATAACTGAGCATAATAGATTATTATGAATTACTGCTTTAAAGTCTCAGTGGGGAATGTGGAATATCAGCTTCCCCTGATGGACAAAGAGTTTCCGAGAGGTAAAATGAGTGACATACCTCATAATGTGTGACAGTTGAGAGGTATGGCATCGGCAGACCTTTGCTCGCTCTTCGGTGAACCCCCGTCTGTGTCTCCCACTCGACTCAGCACCAGACAAGCAGTCACCCCTGGGCCAAGCCAGGATCAACCCACTGCCCACAACAATCATGCAAACCCCCCAAAAGATCAAATGAGCAAGCCAGGTGGACACAGTGCTCACAGTTTGCTCCCAGTAGGGACAGCGCTGTCCCGGACCTCGTCCATCCACCAAACGTCTCCTCCACACGCTCCGACGCTCCGGCTTTCACAGGCCCCACTCCTGTCGTTCCTTTCTTCAGCATGCCATCCTCCTCACTCCGGATCCTCTGCCTATCCCTCCGGTAACCCAAATTCCAGCTCCAATTCGGGGACAGGGAGGAGTTCTAAACCAGGACCTCACTAATGAAAGGACATTTTTATCTAGCATGATCCGTTTGTAGCGCTAGATAATACAGAGAGAATGAGGATCTATAAGTTTGTAACTCTGTGTAAGCCCCCTCGAACAACTGAATTTATGCACACTACCCCCTCGCTAACTCACTTCGGTTTTCCTATGTTACTGTCGCTAATAACACTGGCTGGGACTGAAACAAAAGTAAAATAAAAATAAATAACAATAAGTATAAAACTAAAACCTAAACTGCTGCTAAAGTGCTAAAAAGTACTAAGGTGCTGCTGCTAAAGTGCTAAAATGCTACTGCTTGTCCTAAACGAACTAATTTGGCAGTGAAGGTAACAGGTACAACATTTCTTTCTCCTCTTAAAGGGACACTGTCAACCCTTTTTGCATCATATTTCCTAGTTGATTGCTTACCTTCTCAAAAATTCATTAATATTGCTGCTCGTTTGATCTGCTTACTTTCTCAGTAGAACTGAAATGCATGCTAATGGTGTAGAAGTAGTAACAGTAGTAAGCTTTATTCATCAAACGCCCATTCTGTGGGGCTGAGTGTCTCACAAAAAATAAATAAATATACATAAATAATATAATGAGATAAGCATAATCGGCCATAAATATCATATTAAGAACATTAAAACCATAAGGCCAGTAAGAAATGGGTGGTACCAAATACAAGAGGCAATCTATTAAATAATGCTGAAAGTCTACTGAAAAAAAGGACTTCAGGACCCTGTTAAAGATCTCCACTGAGGGGGCTTCGCTCAAAGATCAAGTGAGCCTGTTGCATGGGCTGGACCAGCTAGCGCAAAAACACGGTTGCCAGAGGATTTCAGCATGGCCCTAAGAACAGCTAGAAGGCCCCCCTCAGAGGAGTAGAGGGGGCAGGAGTTCTGTTAGAGAGGTAGGTCTGTCAGGTAGCCCAGACCCAGTCCATATAGGGCCTTGTAGGTCAGCAAACTGACCTTAATCTACTTTTATTGCATACTTCCTGAATGTTAGGAATACCCCCTGACACTGCAGTCAGTCATGGTGTAGTAGTCTCCTGTCCTACCACTGCATCAATAAAGGGGTGAAAGATGCAGTGGGAGTCGATCAAGCACTGTAAAAATATTTTTTGTTTGGTAACACTAGAATGGTGGGCAGTCTGTTTTTCACTTTTTAAAAAAGAAATCAGACAGTTGACAGTGCCCTTTAAAACATAATCCTTCCACACAGCCGGTTCATCCCAAAGTTGAAAGAATGGCACCCAGTGTCACCTTCTGCAGATTTGGCCAGCAACTCTGTGGAATTTAGCATCATTAAACACTTAGTCATTTTCAGTAATTGTTAGCAGTTTGGTCAAAGACATACTGGTTTATTTCTCCTCTGTACACACCAAACAAATAATGTCATCTTTTACAACTTATTTATTTAAAACATTTCACCACAAAGAGACTGTTTAGCTGAGACAGCTCATTTCCAGAGGAATCTTCCATGGGGAAGAGAATGTGAACTTCTTCCAAAACATCACACAGAGGTATTGTAGCCTGGGTAGACCATCAGTTATTTCATATAATGACACGGACAATGCCCCACCGCATAGTCATTCTGCAGTAATCTTACTACCCAATCAGCAACACACGCATTGACTGGTTGCTAGTCCCTTGTATGGTGTTCTTTTGGGCTTGTTGAACTTTTCTAAGGTTAAACGTTCTTCCCCAGGTCTCCAGAGTTTTTTCACATCTTGTTCCTAGTGGAGGGGCAAGGGTAATCACAGAGTCACTGTTTCCTGTGTTGCCCTGATTTGTGTATTGCTGCAACCTTGTTGTGGATAGGAGGGTTGATATTGGTCCTTTCACAGAAGAAAGGGTTCTGAAAGAACTCTTAAAACTGAAGGTGGATAAAGCAATGGGGCCTGATGGATTCACCCCAGGACTTTAAAAGAAATAAGGGAAGAACTTGTAACACCACTGACTACCCTGTTTAAAAAATCATGGGAGGATGGGGTGGTACCTGAGGACTGGAGGAGGGTGGATGTGATTCCCCTTCACAAAAGTGGGAGCAAGACAGAGACAGGAAACTACAGATCTGTCAGTTCGACCTCAGTGGTAGGGAAAATGATGGAATCACTTCTGAAGGAAAGAACTGTTGAATACCTAGAGACATGTGGGGCACAGGACCCAAGGCAGCATGGATTCACAGCGGGAAGGTCATGTCAGACAAATCTAACTGATTTATTTGACTGGGTGACCAAAGCAGCAAACCAGGGAGGGGCTGTGGACGTGGCCCACCTAGACTTTAGCAAGGCATTTGACACAGTCCCGCATAAAAGATTAATAAACACATTAGCCAGTCTAGGGGTGGGTCCCAGGGTGGTAGCCTGGATAAAACACTGGTTGGATAACAGAATACAGCGGGTAATAGTAAATGGAGTCCACAGTGAAGAAAGGAGGGTTACTAGTGGGGTACCTCAGGGTTCAGTACTGGGGCCGGTCCTTTTTAATGTCTTTATAAGTGACATTGCAGAGGGACTGGAAGGGAAAGTATGTCTCTTTGCAGATGATACAAAGATCTGCAACAGGTGATACACAAGGTGGGGTGGAAAGGATGAAAAGTGGCTTGTCAAGGTTGGAGGAATGGTCAAATGTATGGCAGTTTAGATTCAATGCAAAGAAGTGCAAAATAATGCACCTGGGAAACAAAACCCCAGGGGAAGAGTACACAATGGGGGGTGAGATACTGACAACAACAGAAATGGAAAGGGGCCTGGGGGTAGTCATATCAGATGACCTAAAGGTGGGCCAGCAATGTAAGAAGGCAGTAAGGAGGTCTGCGGGATACTGGAATGCATAGAGAGGCATCACCAGTAGAAAACAGGAAGTTGTTGGTGCTCTGTACAGACAGTTGGTAAGACCACATCTGGAGTACTGTGTACAGTTCTGGAGACCCCATCTCCGCAAAGACATAGACAGGGTGGAGGCTGTCCAGAGGAGGGCAACCAAAATGATGCAGGGTCTGCATCAGAAGACATATGAAGAAAGACTAAAGGAACTAAAGATGTATAGCCTCGAGGAAAGGAGGGAGAGGGGGACATGATAGAAACTTTCAAATACCTCAAGGGAATCAACAAAGTCCATGAGGGTAGCATCTTTCAGAAAAAGAGATGTGCAAAAACAAGGGGGCACAATTTGAAGATAGAGGGGGGATGGCTCAGAGGTAATGTGAGGAAGTATTTCTTCACAGAGAGGGTTGTGGATACATGAAACGGCCTTCTTGAGGAGGTCGTAGAGTCAAAAACAGCAGGGGAATTCAAAAATGCATGGGACAGACATAAGGCAATTCTAGTGGGGGGTAGGAGGAAGTAGGTTGTTGGTTAGCTAGGATCTGCAGCTTATCCGTTAGGTAGGGAAATGGGCAGACTAGGTGGGTCAAGTGGTAATTATCTGTCATCAAATTCTATGTTCCTATGTTTCTATGTTCTTTTTTTTAAAATGTATTCTGTTTGGCCCTCTACCTTCATTATCTAGCCCAGCTTCTGGATCATCATCTAACAGCGTGCTTCCAGTTGTCCATGGTTTTTCACTTGAGGAGAGGCCCCACTGAGTTGCCACCTCTGGTGGAGAACTAATGGGCAAAGCTGAGGAACAGAGACTGACATAGGACAGACTTGGAGTTACATACACAGTTGTGGTTATTTTTTCATTGTAAGCCCATCCACTGGGACATTAGCGTGCAAGAACTCAACAGAAGTATCAAAGTGATGTCCTTCTTCACCCTTTCATCCAGAACTGAGTAGAAGAAACAGTGCTTTCCTAGGTGAGCAGAAATTAGGCATAGGGCTGGACTGTGGGTGAACCTGTAGATTTGCAAAAGGCAGAAAAAATGCACTGTTTGCATAATATTTCAAGTCTGGGAACTGATTAAAAAAATAGCAAGTCTACAACTTCTGGAAAAAATTCTGCAACTCCCAAAAATTCTGCAAGTACAAACTGGCAGAACAGTTCCAAATGCAAGAAATGGAATTTGGCAAATGCTTACCTGCAGATTTTAATTTTATTCACCCCTAGCCAGGCCTGTACCACTGCAGGCTTTCCCCTTTCCCTGCAGGAGGAGAGCATTTCTTCAGATGCTGTATCCTCCCTAGCTGGCCCACTGTGGAAGTCTCAATTCTGGGACACAAACCTGGATCTTTCACTTACTAGTCCAGTCTATTATAACTAATACCTAAGCCCATTTTTATGTACGATGTATAGGGCCTACGGGGGCGGACTGGATGGGCCTGGCAGTTGTCTGCTGACAATTTCTATGTTTCTATGTAGCCCCTCCCACAGATGGTGATTACATTTAGGTCACTGAAAGCTTGGTGTTGGATCATTATTGTTGCTGCTGGTTTCTCCAGCTGGATATGGTGTTGGAGACTGGCTGGTGAAAAGGAGAAGGTAGCAGTAGTTGTCCTGTTTCCCAGTTGTCTGGCTAGCAGTTCTGTTGCCACCAACAAAAGGAGTGCTCATGTGCTGAAGACCAGATTTCATGACTTATGTCCTGAATGTTGCAGATCATTTTTCCACACCGGACCTCAGATCTAAAAAGGTTAGCATCAATAAGCTGATTTTTAAGTGCTCTGGAAAAGAGATAGTAAAGTAAATAAATTTGCAGTTCAGTGTTTTGCAGCAGTATGGCTATCACCATCTTGAAGACCACTGTACCCAGGGAAAGCTAAGGAAAAGCCCGAGGGTCACAGCAAGAACTGCCTGAAGCACCATGGGATACATAGTGGCAGTCTGCTTTGGCACCTTCAGAACACTATTGATGTGTTCAGTTGAGTCTTCTGAGTGACTGACAGATGATATAGTCACTGAGGAGGCAGGAAGCTCAAGATTTGGTCTGAGACTTCCCATAAGATTCAGTCAGTCCTGTTCAGGCTCTTGGAGGAGACAGATGTGCTGAGAGGAAGGAGCTGAAACTTAGTGCAAGCCCAGAAAAAACTTGCTATTTGGTTATAAGAACTTACAGTTTTATCTGTGAGTAATGTCTGTTTGCAGAGAATTTCCAGGAACAACTGCTGGGGTTTAGAGGTACAAGAACAATCATCTTTATCTCTGTTGGCGTGATTTAGGGAAAGATGAAGTCAGTGAACTTCAGCTCTGGGTGTCTTAGTACCCTGATTACATGTACTGTACATTCCATATAGAGGCATGGAAGCACCTTGGTCTAGGCCTCACCTGGAAATTGACACACTGCTCTGCTGTTTTGACCACTGCATTGGAGCTTCCCAGGGAGTGAGAGCAGGCAAGAATATCAACGGTCCTTGTAGCATCATAGGTGTGAGGCTACACCAAAGCCCATACCAGTTCACTCCAAGCTCCGCCACAATCTTCTACACCATGCTTTGCTCCAAGATTAAAGCCTTGTAGTGTAACAAAAACAGCCTGTTCCCATAACCATGCCATGAGTGCTTACCAAAATGGTGATCCAGGTCTTCGACTATGCGGTTGTAGTCTACGGTACTGTCCCTTCCTCTTCTTTTGCTAGATTGGATGCCCTCCGTAACATCATCTGTCATTTTGCTATCAACCCCCCCCCCTTGTACTCACCACTGCTTCCTTTACTCCTCCCTGTCTATCCTCCCTCTACCCTCACGTTACCAGTCCCACTGTGCCTCCTTCATTTCCAAATGCTGGTTTGGGTCCCTACTATCTTACCTATCTGCACTCATCTCACCCATTCCCTCTGCTTCATACTCCCTCCACTCCAGGGATCCTTCCTCACACTTTCTCCCACCCCCACCCTCACTCCTCTGTTGGACAGTCAGCCTTCATCTATTGCTTCCCATCCCTC